>PYHX02000413.1:76632028-76847028 GCA_004302925.2 Cochliomyia hominivorax | reverse complement strand
CAACTCTGCAGAATGAATCATCCAAAATTTATAACGCAACACAACAACAATTGAGTGAATTATATAGGAAGAAAACAAAACAACAACAACAACAACAATAAAACAAAGAAACCCATAATGACGTATTTTTAGCGTATAACGCTAAAATAGAAAACACTTAAACAGATTTTGAAAGAAAAAAAATAAAGTTTATGTTTCCATGTGAGAAGTAATAAATATGTAGGATTCCATGTCTTTCGTGTGGGTTTTTGTTATCAGAAATATTTAAAACTCTTTAATCTCTAAAAAAAAGATATAAAAAAGCTGCTTAAGAGATAAAAAAAAAGAACTTAAACTCAAATTAATATTGTCTGGCAACTCTTTTGTTTACAAAGTTGAAAAGTAACGTTATTAAAAAATGCAACTCTGTATTAACTCTTAAAAGTGCAAATTTTATTATTAAACTATTTTTAAAATAATTAATTATATTGTGTATTTAAAATAAAAGGCATCATACCACTGCTAATCGAGATAGTCCAGTTCAAGGGCCACAAACATTTTTCGAAATCGTCAATGTTTTGTTGATATGAAAACATAATATATTTTAGAGGTTAATAAACTATAAATCATATCATATTGAGAAATGTGACAACGAACTTGAAAATATACAGACAAATCAGAAAAATAAAGTGCCTGAGGCCGTAACCCTCTTGTTCGTGGGAAATAGCAAGAGAGAAGAGAAGAAAAATTTTTTTGAAAAATTTATTCAAATTAACTCGATTATAAGGACCTTTGCTGGATTTCTGTATAAAAAGGTTTACACAGATAGCTCTATGCGATGTGGAAGAATAGGGCGATGTAAAAACCTCCTATAGACAGAAGAGAAATGCATTTTACACCCAAAATTTACGGTATTATAGGCTCATTTAATTTTTCGGCCACAACAATTGTCCAGATTGACTATCCAAACAGGGTTTGATACCCAAAACAGAGAGTATCGCCAATAAACTTGTACTAGCATTGACAAGATTTAGGTTAAACTTGGAAAATAACCAATTTGGAATATTACAAACGAGATGGTGAAGTAACCAAACAACTCTCTTCTTTGGCAGAAAACATATTTGGCATGTGATGTCATTAATCACCATTATTTATTCAATTTCACATAATCAATTAAAATATGACTTTCAGGAGAACTGGTTTGAGTTCGAGTTCTTCTTCTGTTTCTTGATCTGTTTCTTACAAAACAGAGAGAGAGAGAGTTGATCGTTAATTTGATAGCATAATTTGATTCTTTCTATAAGGAATCTATTCCGCTTTCTAGAATATTAATAACAGGTGTAATTTTTCTTTTTTTAATGCAGCAGCTGACATATATGGCTCCTTCTTTATTTGACGTAGTATACGGTGAACTACTCGTCCACTTTTCGCTATAATTTTTTTTATATCTTACAAAATGATGTGTTTGTATATCAATGGGACTTCTAGAACAGAGATATTTAAAAACAGAGAGGGAGAAAATGAAGTGTATGTGTGCTCAATGAATTGAAATATAACTCTTATTACACAGAACGAAATTAAGGTATGATGTTGTTATTAATTGTTTATTCCACAATACAGACACTCAGTTACATTGAAACAATTCATAGAAAATAAATATGTTTCTTCCGATTCTATAATTCAGATTTTTTTTGAAATGTTATTTATTTTTGCAGTGTACAAACATGCGACATCAACCAGCTTTGTAAAAAATTAACATGCGACTGAATATTGAATTTTTTGTTTTATTCATTAAGCCGAGAGTTTTGTTGATGATCGTGTTATGTCTGTGAAATGTGCCGAACAATCGAATATGCTGACGTATTGTTCTTATTCGTGCGATACACTGCAAATGCTAAAATAGAGTTGTAAGATTTTCAGAGTCTAAAATCGGTCAGAGAAATGAAGAAGGTCAGTTAGGCTGTACATGAAGGAATTGAAATAAAAACATTATTTCAGACTTTCTGAAGGATCAATTTAAAATCAAAGTCTAATAGTCTAACGAAAGCAATTTGTTAAAATGAAGATGGATCGAGTTAAAAAGATTTTCAAAAACCAAAATCGTGTAGGGAAATTAAAAAATTATTTCTCAGTTTATCATTGAAGGAACCGATCTCTTATGATCTTACAAAAATAAATTGTTAACAGGAAGAATGAGGGAAGATGTGTAAAATTTTACAGTCTAAAAAGGGCCAGAGAAATGAAGATTTGCTCAGTTTATATACGAGGGAATTGAAAGAAATGACATCACTTTGTTCAGGGTCAAAAATCGACAAGACACAATCAAGGAGAATCTGCTTATTTTATGCTTGAAAGAGATAATTTAAGCAGAAACATCGCTTCGCAGGAATTATGTCAAGATTTATTTTTCAAAATTTCAGATTTTAACCTCAAAAATTATGGTTTCAGCATTAAATTTTTTTGCTCTTAAGTCTTTGTTTATAATTTATTATTTATTATAATTTTTTTTGAACTCCCCTAAATTTATACATAAATTTTTATCTATAAACAAACGAAACGTGCAACCACTTATAAAGTCTTTATAGGGTTAATGATTTATATTAAATAAATTATGTAGATTTCACAAATGTGGGCTCCAGCAATAAAATGAAATAAAATAAAAACAATTTATCAGATTTATATATATACATATAGAACTCAACAGATCAACTAGAAAACAACAGCAAATGAAAATGATAAATTTGATTTAATATTTATTGATTAGAGAGGTCAGTTATGTTTCTATTGCACAATGGGGGTAATAAAAATAAATAAACTTAGAAAAAAATAGAAAACAAAAAACACATTTGACAACTGATTGTTGGAAACCTTGAAATTTTGACATTTGACAAGTCATTTTATAGTTTAAACTTGGAAAATTACATGTGTCATAACTAAAACAGGTAAAAGTGTTTTAGTAGGTCAAGTCCGGCTATGTAATAATCTACACCACCACAATGTTAGCTATAAATCGAAGTTACAAGAATGTTATGAACAACCCTCGTATAATTTTATTTTCTTATTTATTTTTACGTGTACAGTACATATTTGTAAATTTAATGCTTTTAAAATGAATTTTCATGGGAGGTTAAATGGGAGCTATAAGAAATTATGGACCGACGCTCGTATAATTTTATTTTCGCATATATTTTTACGTGTGCAGTACATTCATGTGAAACTAAGATTTATGTGAAATTTATGCGTTTTAATGAATTTTCATAGGAGATTAAATGGGAGCTATAAAAAATTATGGACCAATAATTTTTGCGCAAAATAAATATACTTCATTTGATCAAGTATTATTGCAATACCAAATTATATGTGAGATTTATGCTCTTCAAAGTGTTATTTGAAAGGGGGCTTGAATGGGACCTATGAGAAGCAATGAACCGATACTCGCATAAATCGCCTTAAATTTAGAACTTTTATGAGCTTTAAGTCTCATATTGGAAATGCATTTGTATGGAAGGTACCTGAAATATTGGACATGGCCAATTTCAATAGGCTTTGTCCTTGGCCAAAACAGTAATATACACAAAATAGCATAAAATATCAATGGCGACCAGTAGAGTGTTCATAACGTTTACATGGACAGCCAGCCGGACAGAAGGGCGGACATCATTAAATTGAATTGGAACGTGATTTTGAGTCAAACGATGTATGAGAATTTCATAAGACATCAATGGCGACCTCTGAAGTGTTCACAACGTTTACATGGACGGACAGGCGGACGGACATCGCTAAATTGACTTGGAAAGTGATTTTGAGTCAATTTAACGATGAGATTGGAACCTTATTCCAGGAAGAAATTTATATGGAGGCTTCGTGCTTGGCCAAAATAATAAATACAAAATTTCATAAGATATCAATGGCGACCTGTAGAGTGTCCACAATGTTTACATGGACAACCAGTCGGGCAGAAGGAAGACATCGTTAAATTGACTTGGAAAGTGATTCCAAGTCAAACAGTATACTTAAAGGTGGTTGTAATGGCATTTCTTTCTGTATGTTACAAACATCATTACAAACACGTATAATACCACATTATGGTGGTGTAGGGTTCCATATGATTCATAACAATAAAAAGAATGTAATTGAAACTTACCTTTTTCATTGGGATAAACATTTAATTGTTCATCATCGCGGGCGACTTGTGTTATTATAGATGTTGCATCCATTTAAGCATAAAATGTTGTACAGTAGAAGTAAATAAATGTTTTACAAAAAAAAATAAAACAAAATAAAATAAAAATAACCAAAAAATAAATTCACCAAAAATCTGTTGCAAGTTGTTTAGGATTTTTTTTTAATTTTTTAGGGGATTTTTTTTTAATATTTTAAATATAATTTAATTATATTTAATATTATTTTTTTATAAAATGCACTTTAATTCGTATTATATTTTTTTCACAAAATATAATTTCTTTTTTTAAAGGGATTTTTTTTTCAAAATAAATTTTGTATTGAAATTAAAAGAAAATAAAATTAAATATAAAAACAACACTGGGCGGTAGACGTTAAAAGAAAACTGCAAAGAGAAGAAAAATAATTAAGAATTAAAATAAATTATGTTTAAAATTTTTACTATAAAAGATTAAGAATAAAATTTAATTAAAAATAAAATTTAAAAAAATATTTTTTTTCTAAATTCTATTTTAACAAATTTTTTTTTAATTTTGAATTTGCTCAAGAACCAATAGAAATTTTTGCTGTCTTTATGGTGATGTTCACTGTCTTATCGAGAGCGACTACGAGATGGCGAATAGAAGAGAAGGACTGATCAAAGTTGAGGATCCTAAATGGTGACATAGCTTATCCTACAAGCTGACTAGTTTAAATCAAGCATGTCACTTATTATGTTTAATGTCAAACAAATCAATGTATTGTTAATCTGACTAAAATGAGTGATCAAAGTGCATATTAAAAGTAATAAATATTTTCACACAAAATCTATTTTGCTCCAACAAAATTTTACCAAACATTCATGTCAAACTATTTCCAATGTTATTTATATTATTAAACAGCACCGGCAGAACTTATCAATTGACCGAAGAGCTAATTTAGGTGAAAGGAGATGACAGTTTTTCGCAACTTCCTGATCATAATTGTATGTTGCTGATGCTCGAGGGAATGTGAAAGAACATTTTATTCAAAATTTCCCAAGAAGTTCTTGGCATGGTAAACCATAGTGTGACTATCAAAAGCTGACGAAGTCTTCTTCGAATGTTTCCTTCCTCTAATCATCTCAACCTTTACTCTTTTAATCCTGGAGAAAGGATCCGCAATAAATTTGACTATATTTGTAATTTTCAATGCTGATTGATGCCATTCTGATACCCCACGTTGCTAGTAGGGCATATTCTTGATATCCTAAGGCAGACGGAGAATTGTCATATAGAGCTGAAGAGTTTGCATCAAGAAAATAAAATATGGTCACCCTCAAGCTGTAACTTTAAAATAAACAAACTTCATGGAAATAAACTAAAAAGATTTGTGATTATATCCTGAATATAAAAGACATCTTAATTGTTACCTTCCTCTCAAATCGATAAAAAAATACGGTTCATCTGAGAGTTCCAGTTTCTATTAATGAAATAAAAATGTGACATCCTTTAGCTGGCAAAGATCCTTTAACCAAAATCGACTACAGAGATGTTTCGGATCGGTCCAACTTAACCGAAACGGAAATCTTGGAAAAAAGTAAGAAAAAGAGAACTTGTTAACAAGTCAAATGGGGAAAGAAAAGCTGCTTTGAAAACAGTTGTTGCGATCCTCAGCAAAATTTCAGTCGAAAAAACTATTTTGACGCAAAAAAGGAAACAAGAGGGGAATAAACCCATGTTATTTTAAGTTTATATATAAGGTTTTCGTTTAGGACCACCCGAGTTATATTCAGCCAATAATAGCTGTATCAACCGGAAATTTCTTTCCAAGAAAGAATTACTCGATATAGCCGAACTGTTACAACAACTACTGCATGTAGAGAAATAGGAGGGGGGTTCTCTTTTAAGACGTTATGAGCAAAAATGGGAATCGCTGATTCCCAGGATAACTGACTTCTACTTTTAATAAGTTTTTTAATGTTCAATTAAATTAAACTACGCCCATATCGAAAGGCGTGTCAAGTGTAAAAAGATTATTTTTTTTTTTTAATTTTAACTATTAAATTAATGATTTTTTCGAATTTAAATTGATTTTTTAATATATAAATTTATATTCACACAAATATTTTCTATTTGATTCTTTTTTAATTAAATATTTTTAAACATTTTAATAAACAATCGATCAATTTAAGTTTGTTACCTAAAGATCACGTTTTAATAATTTTTCATTTTTTTCTTCAATTATTTTCTAGTTATTTTTTGTTTTTAATTTATTCTTAGTTTTTCCTTACTTTTTGTTTTGTTAATATTATTTTTAAAATAAAAATTGCAATTTTAATTTCTTGTCTAGATTTCTTTTAATACATTTGTTTGTTTGAGTGTGTTTTTTATTTACAAAGAAAAAACATTCTTTAACGTAAATGTTTTTGTTGTTGCTAATAATTCTCTGAATCTATGCGTGTGTTTGCCTTTGAGTGTCTGCAGTAGTGTTGAATGCAAAAATAATAACAACAGAGACTCTTTATAATAAGAAGAAAAAATTGTATGGAGACAGACGTCATTTAAAATAAAAAAAAACATACACATATACTAAAGTAAAATAACAACAAATTTATAAACATAAATTTATACAAAAACAAAATACTTTATTGCACATTCGCTCTCTACACCGAGTTCTATGCGCCTCTGTCAACGTCTCTGTTAACGTTGACAATAACAACGGAATTTTTCAATTACGTTTTCAAGACCTCATTCGTGTCAAATTAGTTACAGCTTTGAGTAAAATGGTACTGAAAATTATATGCATTTGTAGAAATGTGTGTTTGTATGTGTATTTCTTCTTTTATTGTATAAAATATAATGAAAGGAAAATAAGAAAAAGATTTTGCAATTAATGGACAATAAAATAAATTATTAATAAATTCTGGCAAAGATTTTTTTATAAAAATTTCTTTTCTCATTCTGTTAACTATAATTTTGTTTAATCACACGCTTTCACTTACTTTTTCTCTTTGTTAAATTTTATTTATTTTGTTTCATTAATTATATTTTTTTAATTAAAAATAAAAATATTGCACTGCTTTTTTTGTTGGAGATAAAAGAAAAAAGCAAAATTTCAAGAACACAATAAAATTAAATAGAATTTTTAACACAAAAATTAAGAAAAACAACACAAATTTAATTGATGACTCGTTTAATTTGCCGTATGTAGTTGTTTTTTTTCATAAAATTCTTCTTCTTATTATGTAGTAATGCACTTTTCTTTAAGTAAACACACTCACATTTACTTTACTCTCTCACTTCTTTTTTGGCTTTTGCTCTTTCTCTCTTTTTGTTTCACTGAAATGGCTCAATTTTTTTGATTCTTGACTTTTGCTTTTTAAACAAAGCAAATTTTCTCTCAAAGCTAAATTAGCAACGTAATATTTTATCATTTATGAAAATATAATTCATTTCAAATTATTAATATATTAAAATTTTATTAATAAATTCTTTTCTTCCCCCAATAGTCTTATTTTTATTGTATATCTCTTGTTATCGTTATGTTGCGGTTTTTGTTTTTTCTTTTTGCTTATTTTTGTTACTGCATTTTTTGTTATTTGTTTTGCTTTGCTTTTTATGATGTTATTTTTATTTCATTTTCATTAATTTTTTTCCTTTTTGAATTTGCCAAAACTTTGTGTGAGCTCATTCAATATTTTTTGTTGTTGTTGTTGTTTTATTTTTATATTTCTTATTGTGTTGTGTTTTCTTATCTTTCTTCTATTTATATTTTATTAAGCGTTTACTTTGCGCGACTTGTTTTTTTTTTTTTGCTGTTTAAAATATTTTTATCGTATTTACTTTTCTTCTGTGTTTTTTTATTTGCTTTTATATACGTATGATTATTATATGAAAAGGTGTGTGCGCAACAGTTCGTGTATTTTCTTTTAATCTTGTGTTTTTCCCGTTTAAAATAATATTATTTTATTTACTTTTTCCCCGTAATTGTTTAAATAAACACTTCAATTTTATTTAATCGCGTTTTTAATTCGTTTCCACTTGTTTTTTAGTTTATCGTAATTTATTTTGGACAAAAAAGAACATAAATAATTGTAAAAAATTTAAAAAACTTATTTTTGTCGTATTTCTAAAAAATTTGCGACCGCTAGTTCACCAACACGTTTAACTTCTCGTAATGTCAAATCAACACTGTTTAAAAAATGCTTCTTCTTGTTAGTAAAAGCTATTCATACAAAAGTGTTTACATAGTGTTACCATAGATGAGATTAAAAAGCGCTTATTATGTAAATCAATGAAGTTTATAAATAAAAGAAAAAATCCGAAATTTTTAAATTCAATTAGGTAAAAAGAATTAATAAACAAATGAGAATGTTGTATTCGCTAACCGAATTTTAAATGCGAGTGAAATTAATACATTATGTATGTCATGTATATACACCACACATTATAAAGTCAATTATAAGTGTTTATTTACAATTTACAATCTTTACGAAAGTTTTCGCTTGACTTAGGGGTGACCTCAGGTATCGGTCTGCATCTTTTAATATATACTGAACGATTTTGTTCGATTTTGTTTGAAAACTGCTCAGAACTATAACAAATACCTAAACCAAAATTTCCTGTCAATTTTTGTGGGTGTGAACGTGCCAACAAGTGACGACTTAGCTTTTGGTTTGATGCAGGAATATATACATTATTGGGTCTAAAATGATTCCTTCTAGCGTAAAAACTAATTGCCCAACTACTTTTTCCTATCCTCTCGGCCCCAGAGTCGTAGTTCTCGAAATACCTCAGACCAGACCCAATCCATTTTAATGGTAGCAAATTGCTACTCAAATCGAGGTCGCTTGGAATAAACATTTGTTACTAGTGATTCGAATAGAAGGTAACGCTATACTTTTACCATTCTCGCTCTAAATACACAATTTCTCCTTATTAAGTTGCTGCTAATATATTTCGCACTGAGTTCCTTTCTTAATGTTTTTTTTTTTTTCAGCCGGATCTGGACTTGTTCTATAGATCCGTTAAAAGAAAATTGTTTAAAAGAAAATTCTACAACAATATTATAACTAAACAAAGAAAACGCAATTAATCGCTTAATCGTCTTTAACATGACAACATTGTTCTTTATGAAATTAACACTCAGGTTGAATGCTCATAAACGTATAAAATTAAAAATAAAGTTGCCAGATTTGATATTTTAAAAACACTCACACTTAATTTGAGTGTGTTAACAAATAAAAAACAGGAATTGAGTTATTTAAATGGACTTTTAATTTTTGTATTGAGTATTAAAAAAATAAACTGATTTGGGAACGAAACTACAAAAGATTTCAGAACGAAACCAGAAAAAAATAAAAAATACATATTTTTAAATATTTTTAACATTGATAAATATTTAAAAAATAGTTTTACATTGTAGTTTTTCCTAAGGATTTTATGTTGCGCTCTTATTTTATTGAGAACAAAAAATAAATTGTTTAAAGCGATAAAAAAAACTTATTATTTTGAAAATTTATATCTTTTAGTTATAAATTAAATTAATTTCTTTTAGTGCCCTTATTTCTCACTGCCTCTTTCCATCATAATTTCGAATTTTCCCAATTTTTCTATTTAACTTTTCCAATTCATTGGTTTATTGCAAAATTTAAACATTATTTAACAATAATTGCTTGAAATGCTCTTTTTCTCACACTTTACTCACTTAAGCTTCAACTTGTTTGGGTTCATTCTTAGGATCTCTAGCCATTAGTTCTCTTAAAATATCTTTTTTCGATTCAAAATATTCTTTGTACCACAAAATATGATCCTTTTTCTCTTTAGCCGTTATATAGGGATTCTTTGAGAGACCCACACAAACTAATTCCATAAAATGTCTTACGGGACCACGATTAGGGCACCAGCCCTCTAAATGTTGTTCCAAAAAGATATGTTCCGAAAAATCAACATCGTGTTCATCCAACCAATCCTGTTCGTTGTCAATTGGAAAACGCCAAACTTTACCTTGTTCCGTCCATCGAGCTAACTTATCGAAATAATTTGAGGGAGGATGTGAAACTTGAACCTTAAGTGCTTGTTCTTGCAAATAAGACCAGGTGGGTAATAAATCTGTGGTATCCTTTAGCGTAGAGGGATCGGTAAAGATTCCCAAAGGTGCACCACCGAAAAGATTTACACTACCTGTATACAGTTCTGCTTCACGTTTACGTTGTACGGGTCTCCTTTCTTTGCTATAGTCTTGACGTTTATTTTGTTGCTGTTGTTTTCCTTTGGCGGCTAGAGTGCGTCTAACGTAATCACTACGTGTGGCAGAGTGTTCTTTTTGCGGTTGACGACGATCAATTTTCATGCCCACTATAAGTTCACTCAAGCTAATATCGCTTTCGTTCGTTGATGGAGTAGTTGCAGATTTTTGTTCCTCTTTAGAAGAGGGTTTTCCTCCCAGGAGTCGGGTCAATAATTCCGATTCAGTTTGCTGTTGTTGTTGCTTTTCATCTCCCAATAAAGAAGCCACCTTTTTGGCTGCGGCAAAAATATCTTTTGACTCAACTTCCTGTTTCTGCTGCAATTTTTTCTTCTTGTTAGCTTCTCCGGGCTTAGCAACCACCTCAGAACGTTTGCCGAAATTTATTTGATAATCAGCCGTTTGCATAGAGGCCAATAAACGATTCAATTTTGCCGACGCAGATTCTTCTTGTGCACTGCCTGTACCAGTCTCCGCAGGCTTTTCCTTTTTTGCTTTGACTTTTTTAGGTTCCTTTTCATCATCCGACGAGGAGGCATAATCTTTACTATAATTACGATTTCCACCGACCAATAAACGTGCAGCTACATGTCTGTTATGAAAATAATGGAAATTACAAACGTTGCTTATAAAGATTTCTAAAGCTGTCACCTACCTTATGGTCAGTTCTTGTGTTTTACGTAAATATAACATTTTGTTTTGTTATTTTTAATTAAAAATCTACAAAAAAAATCAAAATTTTCACGTAATTACATGAAAATTACGGTGAAATAACCAAAAAGAGTTGATATTTTGACAGCTAAAAGAAAAGGTAAACATATGTCAAGTCAAAGAAACAGAGTTGTATATTTAAGTATGATTTAACCCTATAAGAGACAGAGGTGTTAAGACAAATATAATTTTTTTTTAACTTTTAAACATGTCAAAGTATAAAGGAGTCAGATCGTAAAATTCTTAACATACATATATTTAAATAAAAATAAAACCAATAAACTTACAGTTGAAATTATTTACTTAATAGAAATTATTTTTATAAATTACAAAACATTTGTTTTTATAATTTTAATCATTTGAACTTTGACATTTTGAAACTTTTTTATTAACCTTTTTATAGAGCTTTCTGTCATTTTGCTCGAACAGAAAGTCCATCTTTAAAATATATCGCACTTTTGGATGCTTTTTATGCTCTTCAATTTTTTTTAACAAGACCCCAATACCTCTCCAATGGCCTTAGCTCCGGGCAGTTTGAAGAATTAGCATCTCTTCGTACAAATACCACATTACTGTTCTTGTAAAACTCAAAGGTTTCTTTATCTAATGACAGAATGCCAAGTCAGGACAATAATAAGAGGACACATTATGAAGTCTTTTAAATGGAAGCATAAAAATTAAGGAGTTGAAGCAAATCCTGGACATTGTTTATGCAGGGTGTGTCAGAGTAGGCTGAATCATATGTAACTCAGGAACTGTTTTACGGTGTGGTCGGAGGAATTTGTTGCACCTGTTGCAAATCCACCACCATTCCCAATCACAACAATCACACAACAACAATAACAATATCTTCAGCACCCGCAACATTTTCCGAAAAGACCGCACCGGAAGCAACATTGATTGACCTTTAAGTCAAATCGGTCAGATCAAAAAAAGTTAACTTAGAGCTCTGTAAATGTCTATGTTCCGCCAGTAGTCACCACCAACATGTAAACACCATATGACAACTGTATCAATTAAACGTTTTTTCCCCAAGAAAGACCAACCAGATACATTCGAATTTTTACAAGAACCAGCGAAGTCGACAGCAACACCCTGTTTAATACAGCTGTCGCTGGGTTAACAATATTTGGCCGAGTGTAACTCAAGTCGCTCAGGAACGGAGATCCAATTGTCGTGGGACAGCTGTATAAAAAAAGTTTTTTCCCTAAAAAAGAACTATCGGTTACAGTCGAATTGTTACAATAACAATAGTAACACTCTGTACCATCTGGACTAAAAGGGGAAAAACAAGTTTTGGCTTTATTATCGATAAAAGCCAAATTCCGTTAACCATCCAAAGATTCTAGGGATTACATTTGATAGCCTATTCACCTCTTCAGCTCCTGCTACTGTAATCTCGCAGGAGCAAACCATTAGCCGGCAGTAATTGGGGTTTAGATAAAGAAACCTTATTAGCTACTTATAAACCGATTGACCGATTGCTTCTAATATTAACATTCAATATACAATCAAATTATAGTAAAATTTATTGGAACAAAATTTAAAAAAAAATCTATGTCATAACATCAACATACATCTTTGGATTTTTAGCAATATTTTCCTCCATAATTTTCCTTTTCATTATCTCCCATTGTTGCATACGCTCTTCTACTTCCGGTATAACCGATTTCACTTGAAGACGATCTATTTCTGGTCCATCTCTGAGTTCAATTTGTGTCTTGAAATTATAGTTAGGAGTATAACCGTTTATTTTCAAAAAATGATCAAAATAAAAGGGCACAATATGTTCTGGCATTTCATCGTCTTCTGGCTGAAAACCAGTTTTAAATTCTTCACCTTCTAGGGGAAGATCATCATCGTGAAATGCCCGATAAAACAGTTTAGCACGTTCACTAATTTTTTTCTCTTCAATTTTCGGAGGTTTATAGGGTTTTCTAAGATAATAGCGGGGCAATTTGGTTGAAGGATGTTTTTTCGGTTTTTCATAGGGAGGCTCCAGATTTTTAACCACTTTTTGCATTTCTTTAGCAATACGTTTTTCTATATGATAAGCCTGATAGGATAGTTTGCGTCGATATGATGTTTGAAAACGTATTTTATTTTCAATTTGTTGGGAGAGAGATGTGGGAATATTTTCGAATTTATCTGGAAGCAGAGGGGAGTGGCTGAGTAATAAAGTAATAAAGAATATATTTCAAATTCATACCTATAAGATCCATTATAACTTCTGTTATTTGTGACACCATATCAATGGTATACATATCATTTTCTCCAGAACCTCTTAAATTATAAGGCACTATGTAACGCCATGCTTGTGCTATAGTGGCACGATCTTTGAGGAAGGAAGTATCATTAAAGCAATTTTCTATAGGTTTTTCTAGAAATTTTAAAGTTTTCTGTTGTAACCATTTAACACGATCATTTAAAAAATACAATTTAGCACATTTTCTATTGACGTATTCTTGCTGTTGTTGTAAATCTTGGGCACACCATTCCGTAAAGGTCTCCAATTTATATTGCAATTCAGTGTGTAGCGATAAACTGAAATGCATTTCCAGTAATAAGATAAAAGTTTTCGATTTTAAGTTCTCCAAACCCAAGAGAAAACTTTCAGGGTGAGGAAATACTATAAGATTTTCATGTTTATTGGGTAAATAGGTCTCCTCGTAATAGGTTTTTATGGCCCAAGCATCATCTTTATCACGTTTACGTATATTAACAGTGGATCGTTTTGAAATTGAGTCTTGAAAATTTTCTAAAACATCTTTGTTGCCTTCTTCGGTTATAGACATTGAATCTTTTCTATGAATCCAATCATTTTGTAAACGCCATTCCTGATCTCCCATTAAATAATGGAAATTTTGTAACATAATGCCTCTTACCCAATGACCCTCTATGAATACTATATCCATATTTAGTATGACCAAATCTCTTTCTAAATCTTTCATTTCTTTGGTTAAGCGATCTGATTCATCGTAATATTGCTTGACCTGATAGACCACCTTCATGGCCTCATCATATTCCTGTTTTTCCCATTTGTTAAATAGATTTTCAAACAGCTTTTTAACCTCATGCATGTCCTGCCAATGTTGTTCATTTAAACGTTCATATATTTTTGCACGTACTATTTGTCCTTGTATTATAAGGGATTCAAATTTTAACCTCAAAGCTTGTTTACTTACATTCTGGCCGGTTTTATATTTAAAGAGTTTAATGGGAGGACGAGTTTTAGTTCTTTTATATAGTTTTCATCTATATCGGTTATAACCTGAGCTTTGTATTTATGTTTTCCCCTGCCCAGCAATTTTTCTGTTACCTCTTGAAAGGGTACCTCCAACCTGAGACGCATGCCATTCTTTAGTCTGGTATTAAAAGTGAAAAAACTATCTGTGTTGGCATTTAATTGCAATTGAGCTTTCTTTTGTCCCGAAAATGGTAAACACTGAAAAGGATTGTTTTGTTCTCGTACCTGGTCTATGGGTTCAAATTGAAAACGTGATCTTTGTAATTCCTCAAAGGGTATAATGGATTTGCGTATAAAATCTAAAGGTAATTTTTCTTGACCTTCCATTAACAAATAACTGCCACTATCATGGGTGAGATTAGTACACACGGAACTGCTTAAAGAGGTTAAACAACTTTCTATGCTTTTTAAATCCTCCTCCAATTCTTGAATTAATTCCCTTTCATTAATAAAAAGTTTATTCTCTGTGTCCTTTATTTGCTTACATTCCTTAAAGGTTTCCTTTATATCTTCAATTAATTTTCGATATTCTTGTCTTCCGGGGTAATCTAAATTGGGGAATTCCTTTGAGTCTCTTGTTCTTAATATAAAATCTTGCTGTGTGCACAAGTCAGTCATTTTTAATATTTCTTTTTCGGGAGTTTTGAATTTGGAAGCTTGCTTCCTGTGCTCCTTTAACATTTCCTCAATGTCATATTGTTTTAGGGTTAAATTCATTTCCACGAACTCATTACAGGGTGGTTCAGCCATTAGGAATTCTTCCTTAAATTGAGTTTTAAATTTTGCTACGTTTTCTTTGATTTCGGCCTGTTTCAATTGAGGTTGATAGTGTATCCTTACTTGTTTAGTTTGTGTGGCATTCCAATGATCATGATGGTGTCTAGCCTCAAATTTATCAGTATATGGTGTCTTCTTGAGTTCCACATTAGCGAATTCTATTTTATCTTCATCTAATTTATGCAAAAATGGTAAATTGCTAGTGGCCACTATTTGCTGAAACATGGCTGAAGGTACTCTCAATTGCTGATAATCTCTAGGTTTACGTGGATGTTGTGTTAAGGTAGGTTCTCGATATTTTGGTGCTGGCATATTACAACGTAATCTTAAGGGTTTTATTTCAAAAAATCTATCATTTTCGTAATTTTCTTTATAATTCTCATGAGAAGGTACCCAATCGGTATCGGATGAGCTGGAGGAATTTTCACATTTTGTTTGTAATCGAGACTTTTTCAGGGGTCTACAGGGTATTCCCAACAATTGCAATCTTTTCAATTTCATTTCCTCTTTGGCCCGTTTTAAAGCTAAATCTTTGGCCTTAATATATTCCTCAGTGGTCTTAAGTTTTAATTTCTCTTCAAAAATGTGTTTCTTGTTCCTTAAACTGGTTTAGTTTCTGTTTGCTATCGCCAAAACGATATTTTATCAGATTAAATTTCTTAACCGAATAACGTAAACGAGGCTTAGCGAATTTAATAGTTTTTTGTTTAGTACGATCATAATGTTGGGCCAAAGGTTTATGAATAAATTCTTTTATATTCGATTTTTCCGCTTTTGGGGTTTTAAAACCATGTAAAGGTGGAAATAATATTAATTCAGGATCATCTGGTTTAAGTACTTTTTGTAAACCTATTTCTTTATCTAATTTTATTTGCTGTTTTCGGGGAGCCAATTCTTTAAGCCATTGCTCGCGTGTTTTACATGATTTTTCTTTTCTTAATCCCTCCAGTTTTTCTCGCTGTGAATATTTGCCTCTTAGATTCGGACCCAATTTGAATTGAAAACCTCTGAGTTTAAATTTATTTTCCTCTTGGCCCACTATCATATTATCCTCATCATCGGAAGATTGATCGTTATATTTATAGTTACCAATTGCCTCCTCTTTAATGCTATCTGAACTGCTATCTATATCGACCTCTGGAAATTGCTTAAGTTTTCCTTTTCTTTGTAAAAAGAACTCTTGGGTTAATTTAGCTTTGTCTTGTTTAATACGATTTTTTAGCTTCAATTGGTTCCTAAATTTTTGCGTATCTTTTATAGTATGAGGAAATTCTAAAAGTTCCTTTTGTAATCTTATGGAATCTAATTGCTTGACCTTTCCTTCTTTAAAGGATTCTTCTATATTTTTTATAGTTTCTTTAAAATTTTTATCAGCTAAAGTTAAAGCTAAATTTTCCGATTCTAACTTTTCGGTTTTGTTATTTAAATCCTTCTTTCGCATATCTACAGCCTTTTTCTTTAAGTATAAGTCCTTATATCTCTCAACGCGTCGCTCCTTTTCTTGATTTATCCGATTTTGATTGAAAGGTTTATCATCTGAACGATATAATTTAGCCAGTTTTGGTGGCATTTCCTGCGGTTCGGGTTCATTTGGTTCTCTGCGGTCTTTTACCTTATAACATTTGGGTATCTGAAAATAGTTTCAAAATTTTTATAAGAAAACTCATCTCTGATTAATCAGAGATAAATTTTCTATAAGAAAACTCATCTTTGATTAATCAGAGACAAATTTTCTATAAGAAAAGTGGTCTGTGATTAATCAGAGATAAATTTTCTATAAGAAAACTCATTTCTGATTAATCAGAGACAAATTTTCTATAAGAAAACTCATCTCTGATTAATCAGAGATAAATTTTCTATAAGAAAACTCATTTCTGATTAATCAGAGACAAATTTTCTATAAGAAAACTCATCTCTGATTAATCAGAGACAAATTTTCTATAAGAAAACTCATCTCTGATTAATCAGAGACAAATTTTCTATAAGAAAACTCATCTCTGATTAACCGAGACAAATTTTCTATAAGAAAACTCATCTCTGATTAACAAGACAAATTTTCTATAAGAAAACTCATCTCTGATTAACAGGAGACAAATTTTCTATAAGAAAACTCATCTCTGATTAATGAGACAAATTTTCTATAAGAAAACTCATCTCTGATTAATCAGAGACAAATTTTCTATAAGAAAACTCATCTCTGATTAATCAGAGAGGATTAATCAGAGACAAATTTTCTATAAGAAAACTGTGATTAATCAGAGATCTATAAGAAAACTCATTTCTGATTAATCAGAGACAAATTTTCTATAAGAAAACTCATCTCTGATTAATCTAAATTTTCTATAAGAACTCTTTCTGATTAATCAGAGACAAATTTTCTATAAGAAAACTCATCTCTGATTAATCAGAGACAAATTTTCTATAAGAAAACTCATCTCTGATTAATTTTTCTATAAGAAAACTCATCTCTGATTAATCAGAGACAAATTTTCTATAAGAGAACTCATCTCTGATTAAGAAATTTCTATAAGAACCATCTCCGATAATCAGAGACAAATTTTTATAAGAAAACTCATCTCTGATTAATCAGAGACAAATTTTCTATAAGAAAACTCATCTCTGATTAATCAGAGACAAATTTTCTATAGGAAAACTCATTCTAATTAATCAGAAGCTAAAAAATTAATTTTATAATTTACATTTATTAATTCCTCGTGTAATTCCTCTTCCACCATTTGCTTTGTTTCCTTTTTCACTCTTCTCCTCTCCATGTAACGTTTAACTCTTCGATAGTTTCTTTGATTTTGTAAATCTTGTTCATCTTTTTGATAGGTGTTGCTATAGTCTAAACCCTGGAAATCCAATTGTAAAGGATTTTCCAAATCTATAACTTCACATATGAAATCTTCTGAAGTTTCTGAATCAGTTGCTACACACAGATTCTGGGCTTGTTTAACCATTTTCGTTAATGTATTAAATTCTCTTTTAGCTGAAAATTCCTTTCTACGAAAAACCTCTGGGTTGTGTAAACAATGAACTCTACGAGGATCTTGTGTTAAAAAGAATTTTTGTCTTGATTTAGACAATTTAGCTAATTGTTCATAGTTATGGGGACAAGTTCCAACATACTTTCTTGGTGCACCGGCCACAAAACTCGCTTCACAAGGTCGTTGCCATGGTTTTTCAAGTTTTTGTTTGGATCTACGAGAAATTTGATGTTCACTATCCTGTAATTCTTGTGATGTTTCTCTTTCTTTTAGAATTTCCTTATCTAAAGTTTTTATAGATTCCAATGGATGTTTGGGTTTCACCTCTGAGGATGTCGATGAGGAACATTTTACACGAAATTTTTTGGGACCGTTAATACCATTTGTTTAAAATCTGAATTTGTGGAACTTGTAAAATCATATCCCCTTTCTTTAGGCGTTGGTGTTGTTGTAGATTCAGGGGGTTTTATATCTAAATTCTTTGGACATTTTACCTTGAAAATTCTAGATTTATCAGGTATTGTATCGGGAAATTGTAGATGTTGTATATGAACAGTAGATGTACTTTTCTCTTTTGCAGGATTTATCTTGCGTTTACCAAGAGATTTTAAAGATGAAGAATCTGAGGATTCTTGCTTTTTATTTACAAGACTTGTTTTTGGTTCTGCACGAATTTTTGATTCTGTTGGCATTTTTTATTAAAATATAATTTTTTTCATATTTTTTGGAAAATATAATATAATTTATATTTTTGGAGAGTTTTGAAAAAAAGAAATTGAGAATACAATCATAATGAAAAAAAGTCAAAATATTACAGGGTTTCTGAGAAATTTTCTATGAGAAAATTCGCTCAGTTTCTGAGAAATTTTCTATGAGAAAATTCGCACAGATTCTGAGAAATTTTCTATGAGAAAATTCGCTCAGTTTCTGAGAAATTTTCTATGAGAAAATTCGCTCAGATTCTGAGAAATTTTCTATGAGAAAATTCGCTCAGATTCTGAGAAATTTTCTATGAGAAAATTCGCTCAGAAATTTTCTATGAGAAAATTTCTCAGTTTCTGAGAATTTTCTATGAGAAAATTCGCTCAGTTTCTGAGAAATTTTCTATGAGAAAATTCTCTCAGTTTCTGAGAAATTTTCTATGAGAAAATTCTCTCAGTTTCTGAGAAATTTTCTATGAGAAAATTCTCTCAGTTTCTGAGAAATTTTCTATGAGAAAATTCTCTCAGTTTCTGAGAAATTTTCTATGAGAAAATTCTCTCAGTTTCTGAGAAATTTTCTATGAGAAAATTCTCTCAGTTTCTGAGAAATTTTCTATGAGAAATTCTCTCAGTTTCTGAGAAATTTTCTATGAGAAAATTCTCTCAGTTTCTGAGAAATTTTCTATGAGAAAATTCTCTCAGTTTCTGAGAAATTTTCTATGAGAAAATTCTCTCAGTTTCTGAGAAATTTTCTATGAGAAAATTCTCTCAGTTTCTGAGAAATTTTCTATGAGAAAATTCTCTCAGTTTCTGAGAAATTTTCTATGAGAAAATTCTCTCAGTTTCTGAGAAATTTTCTATGAGAAAATTCTCTCAGTTTCTGAGAAATTTTCTATGAGAAAATTCTCTCAGTTTCTGAGAAATTTTCTATGAGAAAATTCTCTCAGTTTCTGAGAAATTTTCTATGAGAAAATTCTCTCAGTTTCTGAGAAATTTTCTATGAGAAAATTCTCTCAGTTTCTGAGAAATTTTCTATGAGAAAATTCTCTCAGTTTCTGAGAAATTTTCTATGAGAAAATTCTCTCAGTTTCTGAGAAATTTTCTATGAGAAAATTCTCTCAGTTTCTGAGAAATTTTCTATGAGAAAATTCTCTCAGTTTCTGGAGAAATTTTCTATGAGAAATTCTCTCAGTTTCTGAGAAATTTTCTATGAGAAAATTCTCTCAGTTTCTGAGAAATTTTCTATGAGAAAATTCTCTCAGTTTCTGAGAAATTTTCTATGAGAAAATTCTCTCAGTTTCTGAGAAATTTTCTATGAGAAAATTCTCTCAGTTTCTGAGAAATTTTCTATGAGAAAATTCTCTCAGTTTCTGAGAAATTTTCTATGAGAAAATTCTCTCAGTTTCTGAGAAATTTTCTATGAGAAAATTCTCTCAGTTTCTGAGAAATTTCCTATGAGAAAATTCTCCCTCAGGTTCTGAGAGAAATTTTCTATGAGAAAATCTCTCAGTTTCTGAGAAATTTTCTATGAGAAATTCTCTAGTTTCTGAGAAATTCTATTGAGAAAAGTCTCTCAAGTTTCTGAGAATTTCTATGAGAAATTCTCCTCAGTTTCTGAGAATTTCTATGAGAAAATCTCTTCAGTTCTGAGAAATTTCTATGAGAAAATCTCTCAGTTCTGAGAAAATTTTCTATGAGAAAATTCTCTCAGTTCTTGAAGAAATTTTCTATGAGGAAATTCTCTCAGTTTCTGAGCAATTTCTATGAGAAAATTCTCTCAAGTTTCTGAGAAATTTTCTAT
This sequence comes from Cochliomyia hominivorax, assembly GCA_004302925.2. Taxonomy (NCBI): domain Eukaryota; kingdom Metazoa; phylum Arthropoda; class Insecta; order Diptera; family Calliphoridae; genus Cochliomyia; species Cochliomyia hominivorax. The sequence continues at coordinate 76,826,436 of PYHX02000413.1, read as the reverse complement.
GAGAAAATTCTCTCAGTTTCTGAGAAATTTTCTATGAGAAAATTCTCTCAGTTTCTGGAAATTTTCTATGAGAAAATCTCTCAGTTTCGAGAAATTTTCTATGAGAAAATTCTCTCAGTTTCTGAGAAATTTTCATGAGAAAATTCTCTCAGTTTCTGAGAAATTTTCTATGAGAAAATTCTCTCAGTTTCTGAGAAATTTTCTATGAGATTCTCTCAGTTTCTGAGAAATTTTCTATGAGAAAATTCTCTCAGTTTCTGAGAAATTTTCTATGAGAAAATTCTCTCAGTTTAGAAATTTTATGAGAAAATTCTCTCAGTTTCTGAGAAATTTTCTATGAGAAAATTCTCTCAGTTTCTGAGAAATTTTCTATGAGAAAATTCTCTCAGTTTCTGAGAAATTTTCTATGAGAAAATTCTCTCAGTTTCTGAGAAATTTTCTATGAGAAAATTCTCTCAGTTTCTGAGAAATTTTCTATGAGAAAATTCTCTCAGTTTCTGAGAAATTTCTATGAGAAAATTCTCTCAGTTTCTGAGAAATTTTTATGAGAAAATTAGTAGAAATTCTATGAATTCTCTTTTCAGAAAATGAAAAATTATTTCTGAAAATTTTTATGAACTATATAAAAAAACATTTAGCGGAAGATAAATAATTTTTGATAGAAATTAATAAATGTATAAATGCACGATGAAATAATAAAGTGCAAAAGCATAATACAATATAATATAAAATGTTATAAGAAATTAGTTTTTACAAAATTTTCTTTGAAAATTTTTCAAAAGAATTTACCATATTGCATTTGTTTATGTGTGTGGTTAGATCATATAGAGGTTAATTGATCCCTAGAAACTCGAGAGAAATAAAAAGTACAAAAAGCTAATAAAATCGATGCGTAAAACACTTTTATCGGTGTCACTAACTACAAAATAATGCTTTCTATAATTCAAATTTTTTAAATTATTGTGTTCACTGAAATTAATCAGGAGGCATAATGCAAGTAAAAGTATTGGTGAAATGAAATATAAATATAGTATAAACATTAAAAAACGGTTAATTAATGGCATGGGATTAAAATGTTATTGTCTTTGAAAATTTTCAAAAATACCATTTTTTGTTATGTGTGTGTAGATTAGAGTTAAACTATGGATAATAAAAAGAAAAAAGCTAATAAAAGTAAATTAGGAAAGTTCTTGCAAGTAAAAGTTTGAATGAAAAATAGTACAAACGTTAATAGGCAGGGATTTTTGTCGATAAGAGTATGCATGTATGTATGTATGTCTAAATTTGGAAAATTTTTAAATAGATGAAAAGTCTATTTAAAACAATAAAATACGTTTCTCAACGGTCTTGCGACATATAGGACAACCATCAATTTGATCGCCACAATTTTGACAAGTACCATGACCGCATAAGAAAACCATGTTTTTCATGCGATCAAAACAAACAGGACACATAGTCTGAAATTAGAGAAATAAAAATAATTATAAAATATTTTGAAAAATAATTCTACGAGTAAAATTGCCTCCGATTCGGAGATCATTCTATGGCTAAAATTGAACCCAATTCAGAGAAAACATCTAAAGGAAAATTGTCTCAGAGTCAGAGATCAATTCAATAGAAACGTTGTCTCTGATTTAGAGATCAATAGGAAAAATGCTCAAATCAAAGATCAATTCATCTCCGATTCAGATATAAATTCTATAAGAAAATTTTCTCTCATTCAGAGATTAATTCAATGGAAAAATATGCCTCTGATTCGCAGATAAATTCTATATGATTTTTTTTTTTTCATTCACAGATCAATTTTATAGGAAATTTGTCTCAAATTCAAATACAATTTCTATAGGAAAATTTTTCTAATTCAAATACAATTTCTATAGGAAAATTGTCTCTAATTCAAATACAAAATTCCATGGATAAAATTTCTATAGGAAAATTCTTTTTGAATAAGATAAAATTTCTGTAGGAATATTGTCACTGATTCAACTACATTTTCTCTGATTCAAATACAATTTCTATAGGAAAATTGTCTCTAATTCAAATACAAAATTCCATGGATGAAATTTCTATTGGAAAATTGTCTTTGAATAATAAAAATTTTCAATAGGAAAATTGTCTCTGATTCAGATACAATTTCTCTGATTCAGATAAAATTTCTATAGGAAAATTGTCTCTGGTTCGGATATAATTTTAAAAGAAAAATTGTGTCTGATACAGTTTCTATAGAAAAATTTTCTCTGATTTAAATACAATTTCTAAAGAAAAATTGACACTGATAAAAATATAAATTCTATAGGATAATATATACCTGTTCTTTAATATCCTGCAATTGTTGTTTGAGCTTTTGTACATCATCCATTTGGAAATTGTTAACATTGGATGGTGCTACCATACCACTATTGGTTGCATTATTAGCAGCTGCTGCAGCAGCTAATATATTATTTTGTGATTGAACCTGTTGTGCTGAATTACCATTGGGTGTAGTGGTAAGTGTATTATTCATGGCTACGCCATGACCGGAAGTATTAATACCACCACCGGTGGGCAACATAGCTTGTGGTTTTTCGTTTTCATTATGCATATTGGGATTATGAACCTAAAAATGAAAACATAAAAAAATAAATTCAAACTTTAAAACAAGAAAACAATAAGAAAATTAAAAATACCTTTTCAATGCTGCCTTCACCGCCACAACACAATGAATAGGGCATAATTTCTTCAATTTGTGTACGACATAATACACATTTCTTCATTAAACTGGAACAATTCTCACAGGCTACCATATGGCCACAGGGTTTAAAGAATACTGCTGCCCGGCGATCTGAACATACCAAACACTCATCGATTTTTTCTCTAGAAGCAACAGTTTCGCGACATATTAAACATTTCTTAACTCGAGGAGCACAATTATCGCAACAGCACACATGACCACAAGGCTGATTGAACAAGAAATGATAAATTACATTTTTAGGAAATTTATTATAAACAAAATACTCACCTTAAATACTGTATCACGTTTAAAGTCAGAACATAAGAAACATTCTTCCAAAGTGGAAGCATTTGCAGTTTCACTGTTTGTGGAAGATATATGCAAAGATTGTGTTAGATCCTGTGACAAAGTATTGAGACCACTATTTACAGAACCCGCGGTGACGGCATGTATTGGGATATTTGCATTTACTGCAGTATTTATAACAGCCGAACCTCCTGCTCCTACGGCTGATAAAGGTCTAGGATTAACTGCCACTGATGAATGGGCTAATGATTTAGCTCTTGTACTAGTACCAGCCACATTTCCTGGTAAATCACTATCATCGGTTTTACGTTCATTATAGCATTTAACTAATGTCTTGCAAAGATTTGGATCGGGGCACAAATCTAGGGGAGTTTGTAATTTACGATTTTTCAAAGTTAAATCTGCTCCATTGGCTGCTAGGAAACAGGCTATGGAAGCAGAAGCCTTTTTGTTATTGGGATTTCTAAGACCCATTAAAAGTTTACCAAAACCTTCGACATCTTGCAATTGTTTCAATTGTGATAGAGTGTGATGTCTTAAGGCTTCGTGCAATGGAGTATCACCATCCTTGTCGGGAATGTTTAAATTGGCTCCCTCCTGTACCAATAACTTAACAATTTGTACATGTTGGCGTTCCACAGCCAAATGTAAAGCAGTTTGGAGATTAACATTTTGTCTATCCATATTTGCTTTGCCCATGTGTACCAAAAGTTCAGCAATCTCCACATGATTATTAAGGGCCGCCAAATGTAAAGCCGTATAACCATCATCCTTCTTCTCTTCTACTATCCAAGGTCGATTAGTTTTGGTTAGAAGAATTTTCATAGCACTTGGATTACCCTTCAAAGAAGCATGATGTAAAGCATTAAAACCATTATTATTGGTAAGAGTTATGTCGGCGCCATAGTCCAGTAATAAACTAAGCATTTCATCGTGTTCCTTAGAAATGGCATCGTGCAACGGAGTATCACCTTCTGAATCTTGTAAACTAGGATGACATCCCAAACTTAATAAAGTTTTTACCACATTCAAGTGACCCTTATTAACAGCAATATGTAAAGCGGTTTGCCTGCGTTTGTTGCGAGCATTAAGATCAGCTCCTGCTTTAGAGAGCAGCTCGATAACTGCTGGTTCATCACCAAAAGCAGCATGATGAACAGCGCGATCACCATCTTTATCTTCGATTTCCACATCTACATTATGGCAGAGTAAAACTTGTATAACTTCAATATGGCCATTTTGACTGGCTGCCTGTAAGGCGGTGTGTCCTGCAAACACACCATTAACATCGGCTATGGTATTAACCGGCTGTGAAGTGGTGGCTGATGTTTGAGCCGCTGCTCCAGCTGCTGAAGTACTAGAGGCTTGTACTGTTCCAGTCAAATACTCCTCACAACGGGCCTAAAATGTCGATAAAAATCATTTTAAAAATTTCTCAAACCTTTCCAAAACAAAAAGAAACTCTTACCGCATATCCATTAGCTGCTGCTTTTACAAATTCCTCTGTAGCATCTCCCGATACACTGGGTTCAAATAGTTTCTTTAAAATAGCTGACAAACGTTCACCACTTGATATTACTGGTACACAACTACCATCTCCATTGGCTGAGGCGACTTTGGTTACAGCCAAAGGATTATAAGTCCAGGAGGTATTACCTACCTCTACTTTTAGATCATTATCATGATAAACCTGTTGCACTCTTCCCACTTTTCCCAAAGTCAATTGCATAGCATCGGCCCATTCACCGTGACCTCTTTGCAGTTGTTTAATACTTTCGACATCTGAACATATCTTGACAATATCACCGACTTGAAATTCTGGTGGTGCTGTTGTGGGAGATGCAACTTTCGTAAGCACGGCTGGATTAAATGTCCAACGATTGCCAGAATTATAACCCACTACAATGTCGTGATCCTCATCGATACCCACTACAAGACCAACATTATTTAAACACTCAAACATACCATCTGTCCAGCCACCATGACCATGTTGTAACGATTGTACAATTTCTAAATCCAAATCGACTGTGACTTTATCACCAATTTGAAAACCATGTGGTCCTTTACCGGGACCATTCTCACCCAAAAGCGGAAGGTGATCACGATAAACTGTATTTCCTTTTGCATCGTTGACAACCTGGAGAAATTGAAGAGATTTTCGTAATTTAATAATTTGATAAATGAAAACTATTTTCTTGTTTAAAATTTCTCTCTAGGATGGATAATTCCCTTATAAAAAATTTCTTTCTGACAATCTTGGAGACAATTTTCAATTTTCTTTTATAAAATTTTTCTCCGATCATTCAAACAGATAATTTTGTTATAAGGAAATTGTCTCTCTTATCATAATCATTTTTCTCTCTCTCTCTTGAGCAGAGACAATTTTTCTCTTCTCAACTGAGAAAGAATTTTCTCATGGTCATCTGAGAGTTAAATTTCCTGTTATCATTTAAGAGAGAATTTATCTTACAGAAAATTTATCTTTTAGTACACACTCACCTTCAAATCAGCCATTCCCTCAAAACCGACACGATACAAATTCTTTGCTCCATTATCCCAAACAACATAAGCCGCCGAACGTGGTGAGGCCGATGACCAATCTTGTATTTCGTTTACTTTACCACGACGACCTACACCACCATCTTGATCTTCCCATTGCCAATCTACACCACGAACAACACGTGCACCCGGAAATATACCACGTACTGCTACTTTTTTCGATTTACGTCTTGGCTCTATCATTGTACGTTCACCACCTGGTGTGGCAATACGATAGAAACGATGTCGCAAATGATGTTTATCACCATGATAACAAATCGAACATAAATCATAATTAACACATTCAGCACATTTCCAACGTATACCAAAGATGGGCTGTTGACGACAAGTATCACACATAGTGCCATCATGTTTAATACCAGTGGGAGCACTATCCAAAATACGTAAATCGTAAGCGCCGGCGCAACGATAATTAGCAGCTGTACCATTATCCCAGACCACAACGACTTCTTCGGATGATTCAAAATTTCTAACAGTACCAACATGACCTTCCCCACCATCCTACAGTGAGAAATGAACAAAAAATAAATTCAATATTTTATTTATTGTGTTTAGTTTTTATTTTTACTTTGATTAATACACGATAATTAAAACGTGTCTTATTAAAATGCATATTATGACTATATTTTCCCATCGCTTTCAATAGACTAGATGGAAATGCTTTAGTAATAGAACTTCTAATCTATTGTTAATTTTTTTGTTGTCTCATAATTTCTAATACATATTTACGTAAGAAACGATTAATAATATTTTAATTGATTAAATTAAATAAATAATTCAAACTTAATTATAATAATTTGATTCAAAACTTCACAAAGCGTAAAATCAATAAAAGAAAAATTATAAGAATTTAAAGAGTTTGAAATTAGATTTTTCGTTATACCCTACACCATCGTAAGTGATTGTTGTTGTAACAGCTGGAAAGAATAAGTACAATTTTCAATTTTGGTTCATGTTGTTGTTCAACTCCAGGCCAAGGAATCTGGCAAACCTCGATTGGTTAGGTTGGATTGGACTGGCAGTTGAATATATACCGGACATAGGTTTGGGATGGCACGGCCAAAAGGCATTGAGCCTATTGCTCCATCCTGATCTCACTTGTGCCAAAACTACTCTTGTTGACAGCGGCAAAATCTTTTCATTGCCTTCAATGAGCAGTGGGCGGAAGAGAGAAGCACTGTTGATGTTGGGGTTTTATGCGTTTGTGCAGATATTTGTAACATGCAGAAAAAAGTTCTACTGAGAATCACTTTCTTAGCCGATTTAACGATGTCCGTCCATCTGTCTGTCCATATTAACGTTGTGAACAGTCTACAGGTCGCAAATTTTTCATATATCTCGATTGGTACATATCATTATTTCGGCCTAATGACGAACACTATTAAAATTGATCATATTCGGTCCAATATTTCAGGTACCTCCCATACAAATATTCCTCCCAGAATGGGGTTTTAAGGTTGTAAGGTTTTAAGGTTGTAAAGCGATTTAAACGAAATTTGGCCCACATAAAACTTATGATATTCTAAAACAATATGCGACGGTTGGTCCATTATTTCTTATAGATCCCATATAAAACCGCCTTCCAAATATCTCTTACTTTTAGGGACATAAATCTTACATATACCTTGGTATTGTATTAATATCAGGTCATATTAAGATAAATGTATGCAAAAATCGAATTGCGAAATTGTACGAGTATCGGTACATAATTTTTTTAAGCTCCCATTTAATCGTATAAATTATAAATTTAACAAAGATGTTACTGTTACAATAATGTACTGTACCTTTAAGAATAAATCAGAAAATCAAATTATACGAGGGTAGTTCATTAATTTTTCGTAACTACCATGTTTAACCAACAATGTGGTGTAGGGTATTTGTCTATACATTCTTGTTTTCTTTGAAATATGTAACAAATGGAATGTGTTTAAAAATTCATTATTTATTTATTTATTTATTTATTTATTTATTTATTTATTTATTTATTTGTTTATTTAATTTTTGGTTTTTTGTTTACTAATTCATTTAAAAATCAACCTTGCTTATCGATTTTTACTTTAAAACCCGGCCTTTTCTTTCTAATAGATCGTACAATTAAAAATGTATTTGTTGATAATATATTGCGTCGTCTCATTTTGTTGTTAAATATAAATAATTCGTTAAAGAAATAATGCACATTGGGACATTATTATTTAATAATTAAGAGGAGGTATAACCACATCTTTAAATTATTTATAATTCAGCAAAATATTTCTTAGAAAACTTTACTTCTTTACTTCTCTTTTTTGATCCTAAATTTTTTACAGCATTCCTTTCAGGAACTTTTTGATCCTTGTACATTTCTAAACTTGCATTAGCTCTCAACTTTCCGTTAACCCGGTTGTATTGTGAGCTCTTTTAAAAATACTGTTTTGCATTTAATGCTACTTTTTGCTTAAGTATCATGAGGAGCATACATCCTACCTGAAATGGTTTTTTATCTACAGACAGGTTCTTACGGTACTGCTCCTGTGTGGTCTCCTTTGCTAAGAGATACGCAATAGAGAAATATACAAAATTGCCAAAAAAAAAAACTGTTCTCAATACAATATCTACATGAGGAGACGAAGATATTACCCGTTAAGAAACATAAGGAAATACTTAGTTCCCTTTTGGGTGTCATCGGAGGCGTCATCCTAACTTCAATATGAAACAATTGTATCTAGCCTCGAGACAGGTTATAAACGATTTTCGAATATATAAACAGAGCATCATCCTTTTGACCATCCACATAACTATCATGGTATCGTATTGACCGTGCTGTCCTCACTTTTTGCCAGGGACCACATAATCTATGGACTCATCCTATAGAAGTGGCACAATTTCTTGGTCTGGATATATACCAGAACCTGAATCATAATAATTAACTAACTTGTTTTTGCAGTTGTTAAAACAACCAGACAATGTGAACTATTGGGGATACATAGCCCTTTAAGAATATTCAAAAAATGTCCAAAAAGAAAGCATAATGACTTTAGCAGAGATAGAACTAAAAACAAAGCATGCAAAAACAGGATCATTTACCCAATATTAATACTATAAAATTAAATAAAAATGAAGTTTTTAGTTGATATTTTAAATGAAGTCTTAATAGATTTAATAAAAATATTATTTGCCCACTAAATACTTTCTTGTTTATTTGTTTCTAATTGTTTAAGAAAAAGTTATGTGTTTATAGGAATATGCACCAGTGTATAATACGTATGGTCAGGACAGTATATTGGAAGTTACAACTGGATCCTTAATTGATATTGGCGCTTTGGAATACATTTCCTATTAATCTGACAAAATGTATAGGTAGGCTAGCCAATTAGCCTTCCCGGTTAACGAACCATCTCCGATACCGATCTTAAGAGTACGTTGGAACCAAGGACAACCTAACTTAGAAATGTGAACAGTAGTCACATTTCTCCTCCTGAACTCATAGAAAAAATATAATCTAATAAAGCATGATTTTAATACATTTTGTTTTACACAAAGTTTATCACTTAGGAACCCATAAAGAAGTATATCCTTAAATTACAACTTATTTCAATCAAACAATCACTATACTTATAGATAAACTAATAATCTTCAGATCTACTTTCAGTTCCCCTGGTAAGCCCAACCCTCACAAATTCTGTCGACATGTATCTTAGATTCTCTATATGGTTTATGTTCTTAAGCCATTGAAAACATCGTTCATTATTTAATTTAATGTTTGCCAATCGATTCAAACTTATATTAATATGAAGACGTTAAGAAGTTAGCCTTGATCGTTTAATACTTCCTTAATTATTTTCAGTTAAATGTGTACATCTTTCATTTTCTACAGAAAAGTGTTCCCTTCCGATTATAGGAAGCCATAAAATGAAGTATTTCACTTCTAAAATAACCCGATTTATAGGAAATCATAAATATTACATTTTATGAGCATTAAAAACTTAAACCATAACTAAAATGTACAAACTTCCTATTAATTCTTAGTCAAATGAATACCGGAAAATTATTGATTTTTTTCTAATTTTCTAAATATTTATTTTGCTCACATCATTTGTTTATTGTGATATGACACAAGACTTATTGATTGTTCTTAAAGCTCATGTACTTTAACTTAAGTCCCAAACATGAATTTTAACAATACAACACTTAATTTATTTCAATCAACGACCAAACGAAAAAGTCAAATAAAAGGTCAATGACAAGTGTGCGTGTGTGGTCGCCGATCAACGTTGTCTAACATAAAATAACAAACATTTTCATATAAAGTTTTATATCCCATGAGAAATATATAGAAACTTTACCTGTTTGCCCCATTTCCAATCGGGACCTCTTATAACACGGGCTCCTACACCTTCCATAGCAAATCTAGATTGGCGGTTCATAACTCCACCACCATTTGATTGTGGTGCTCCTGCTACCACAGTTCCGGCAGCAGTGGTTGAGGTTCCACTACCTCCTCCACCACCACCAACAGCACCAGCTACTGCTGAACTTGACGTAGAAGCAGTGGGACCACTACCTCCACCACCACCCGTTGCTGCGGCTACTAAGCCTGAATTCGAGCTTCCTGTATTGGCATCTTTACCTGCAGCTGTTGCTGCACAAGCCATGGAATTTCACTTTTTTAATTTTCTTTCAATGAACACACTAACGCACAAAATTACAAATATTACTTTTTTCTTCTATGAAGGCTGTTGTTTTCTACTTTGCTTTGTCGTTGTATTTGTTTGAGTGTGTGTTTAAGTGATTGTGAAAATGCAATTGCTTGGCACTTGATAGTTTTTTTCTTTTTAATAAAATTTGAAAAGCTTTTTATGGAAGATATTTCTTGTAATTTACAACAATTTTCTTTTGCAGCCAAAGTTTATTTATTAATTTATTATTTTTGTGCGTTTTTTATTTGTTTATCGAAATTTAATGCATTAAAAATTTAAAAACTTGATTGACTTGTGAAATTATGCGTTCGATCTCCGGAAAATTATTATTTTCTTCTTCGTCACAAATATTTTTTAACTAGCTATTTCACTTGTTGTATGGAATATTAATGAAGTTACTTTTATAGTTATCTCTTTCTTACACAACAGCTGTGTAAATAAGAAAGGGTTGCCAATTCTTACAACGTTGTCGTGAATTGATATGTTAATTATGCTCAAGATGAATAATAAGCTAAGGAATTTAAAGAAAATAATTAAAATTATCAAGTATTGAATTTATTTTTTCGATTTTAGTGATATTTAACGAAGATATAAACGATATTTTTATAATTTTACGAAAAAGTACTAATATCTCAAAAATCATCGATATCGTGGTATTCTCATTCATTTTCATTCTCATTGTAGAAAACACTTCAAGCTTTCATTTATTATAAATTTTATATCCTTAGCCATTAAAAACGAAAGATATGGAATTAGAAAAATTAGTGATTTGAAAAATTAAGAATTCTATATTCTGCTATATCGAATCTTCAATACTCTACAGCACAAATGGCATAGCCGAATAAAGCATTCTTAATTGTTTAATACTATTTTCTACAACTCTGGGTTTTGTTCCTCTTATCTTTTAAAGTTGATCAGGCAACTCTAGCGTTTTCACTCTTTGAGTTTATTTTTTGTTATTGTTAATTTTTGTGTTTCTCCCTCTCATAATTCATCAGCGTTTTAATTATTTTCAAATTTTAATGCAAATATTGAGGGAAAACCAGCAACAACAACAAGAGTAGAAAATTAAATAAAGAATTTAGAAAAAAATACACAAAAACAAGGGAAAATCGTTAAAGATTAAAAAAATAACTAATTAAAATAAGTTAAAATTAAAATTGCAGTAGAATTAAGTATGTCAACGACTAATACCGATACCGGTGATACGGTAAACATAACAACAACAGAAGTAATACATAATATGAACAATAGTGGTTTGACAGGAGGACAGCAACTCAATGAAGATGAACCAGCACCACGTGAGGCGTTGGTAAGTATATGATAAAGTTATAAAAAAGTTTCCATAATTTATGTGTTATTTGTTTTGTTTGGTAGATTATAACGGCTGTAAATTTTCTAAATAATGCCAAAGTACGCCATACAACTTTATTACAAAAACAACAGTTTCTTAGGTCCAAAGGTCTAACCTCGACAGAAATTCAAATAGCCTGTGAAAGAGCTGGTGTATTTACTCAAGATCCAAATGCTCCCACTGTTATCAATATGGGTATAAATGCTTCACAGACACATGCTTTGCAACCACCAAAGCCCTCAGCATTAGGACGTCTCAAAGAAATACTACATTCCATGGCCTTATTAGGCGGTATAGCTTATGCCATTTATATGTTCTGGAAGGTGAGAGTTAAATATTTTATAATTTTCAAAAAATATCCTTTCTTTTATTTAATAATGCTGCAGAAATTCCTGGAAACGTTTCTATTTGGTAAGGGAAAAAAGAAGAAATCTGTTGATGAGGCATTAACAGATATTGATAAGAAAGTCGATAATCGTATAACGGAAGTTAAAACCGAACTGACACAGGTCAAAGAAAGTTTGACCCGCGAACAACGTGATCAAACACAACAATTTATGCGTGAATTTAATCAATTTAAAAGTGATTTGGAGGCTATTAAGGGTTTACTATTGAATCGTAAACAATTTCCTTCGCCATTGACTGCCTCAGTGGGTGCACCCTCAATACCAGCCTGGCAATTATCTTCATCATCACCACATCGTATTTTACGTAATAGTCAATCGGATGATAATGAAAATGCTAATGATACTGGTTCCGGTTCAGGTTCTTCAGAAACTGAAGTTGTTACCAAAAATAGTGATTCCAGTTTAGAAATTATGTAATTATTTAATTAATTACTTTAAATGTCTGCTCCTGCTCCCTCTTACCCCTTTACCCCTCCCTTTCACAAAAGAGACTTAAACATTTATTAAAAACTAAACAAATAGTAAAAAATTCTTAAAAACAAAAAACATTAGCCAGTTGCTGAATAATTTAAAACTTTATTAGTATTGTTTATAATACTACATATATTTACACATATACATATGTAAATTCTTACTTAATTATTTTGTTTCCAAATCAACTGATAAGATTTGTAGCTTAAATACCCTCTTCTTTACTTTTGTTTTTGCTTACTCATAACATATTTAGTTAATCTAATCATTTTGGCTTTTTGTTTTGTTATACATTTTATATTTATATTTCTCCTTTACATTTCTAATTTAACTATTGATTGCATTCTAAGTTTATATATATTTTTTTTGTATATTTCTTCAGTCATATTTTATTTTAGTTATGTAGCTCTTTAAGTAATTATGTTGGTGTAAATGATTTCGAAACCTTTTGTTTTTTCTTTTTATTTCATTTTTTTATAAAGTTTAGTGGTTCTTGCCAATATTTCTATGGTAAAATATTGGCTACACATGACTTGAATTGAAAATAAAAGGAAAAAAGAAATATAAATAAAATTGTTTTTTATTAAATTACATTTTCTTTAAACAATCAACTTCACACTCAGATGTAGTAGTATCTTGGTAACGGTTGATATTATCCTTGAATTCATTGACTGCTGCATTTCTTTTCCTCTCGTGGATAGAGCGTTTACCCAACACTTGGGAGAATCGTTGCTTGCCTCTCAAGAAGGTGCACTGAGCATCTATACTGATGGCCCGAAATATGGGAACAAAGTTTGTAATAATTTCTTCATTGAAAAATTCAATATCCGTCAACACCACATCGAATCTTGTGCGAGAATGCCACAAGTATGGCAGAGCATTTGAACATTACATTGGTCTGGGTCCAAGGACATGGGATTAATCGGGGCAACGCTCATCGTCTGTGTAGTATACCATTCACCGCTTATAGGAGACGCGTGTAGTAAAAACTCGAATAACATTTTCAGAAGTTGCTTGAATGAGTAGACTATTCTTCATCTTCTTCGCCACTGTCTGTGTTCAGTGGTTTGCAAATGTACTTCTTTGGTAGTGGCTCTCTGACGGATTTTGGCAACTGATAATGTGAGAGATATTTACTACGTACTCTTTAAATTCTCCTTAACTATTTTTGGGCTTCTAATTTCAACTTTAACTTAATTTCTTTAGTACTTCGCCTTCTTTTCCATATCAATTTTCTCTTTTAGGTAACACAAAGCGACTTCAGGACCCAAGTGAGTCATATCTATTGCTTCGAAATTTCAGCCTGAGACCTAACCTAAATTTTGTTAATGTTGTAAGATTGATCAAGAAACAGATCTTCCAAACCTTGTCCAGAATATTAATTTTACATGGTTAGAGCAAAGTTGCTTTCGAGTTGATTTGATCAGAGACGTTGTCGGTAACACTTCAAAGTTGACCACCTCATTTATGAATTGAGATAAAAGTTGGCCAAACATTCAAACTGTTTCAAATTTCAAAAAGTACCGGGAGAAAACTGGTTCAGGAAGTTGTAATGGTCCATATTATGTTTCTAAAGCAAAAAAAAAATAATAATAATAATAATAATAATAATAAAATAAGCATTTTTTAAAATAGCTCCCAACACTTCCGCTAGGAAAACGACTTGATTAGCTGAGTGCAAGGCTCAAAAAGTTCCTGACAGAAACTCTACTAAAAATTTAGAAGTCATATTCTTGCTGCAAAATGGATGACAAAATGTTGCTGGGATCCAATTGACTGGAGTCCATTTGACTGCCAGTCCAATCTAACCTCACTCCTTCCTGAAGATCAATGGAACCAACCAATCAAGGTTGCCGGATTCCTTGGTCTGGAGTTGAACAACAACATGAACGAAAATTGATAAAAGTACTTATTCTTTCCAGCTGTTACAACAACAAATGATGTTCTAACAAATTTTTCACAACTTCCTGGTCAAAAATTCTATGTAGCTGATGCTCGAAGGAATGTTTATGAAAAGTTTAGGACATATAAGCAGTCAAAATTTCGCAAAACGTTCTTGGAGCGACATGCAATATGCAGTTGCGACTAAATAAGTCAATCATATGTTACAATTTACATTAAGGAATGTTAAAAAAACACTTCCATTCATAAGATTTCATAATGCTTACACTTATTATTGGCCTGTTTTGGCATTCTGTCACTATGTTAAATAAGCCCGGAGCTAAGAAATTTAAGGGCACAAAAAATGTCAAAATGTGTGCTCGATTTTAAACATAGAAGGACAACCCGTTCAAGCAAAGCATTATAAAACTGGTAATGGAAGAGTTTCCGAAAAGGCTTCAAAATTTCATCACTAGTGATTAAAACTATAAAAATATTTTGTGATAAAATATTTAAAACCAATCTAATCTAGACTTCCCCTAAAAAAATTTTCTATTTTGATGACACCTTAGAGGTCTCTATGTGAGGTAGAGATTAGATATATTTTACGACTGTGGTTTGATCTCTGTCGCCACAGTGACTGAAGTTATGAAATAACAGTTACTAATAATGTCGTTCTTTCCTGTTTTTGTTGCATTCTCAAATGTATTTATTTTTATTTTGAGCCAGCAAAAATACCAAAAAATAAAATTATCCGTTTCTGACGGTGTACAGTTTCTAATAATGTCGTTCTTTCCTTTTTCTCTTGCATATTCAAATGTATTTGTTTTTATTTTGGACAAATTGAAGGTGGCGCTGAGCATAAATTCACAATTTATATAGAATTAAAATTATCCGTTTCCTACGGTGCACAGTGAGAACTCTATAGAGACTCCCATATTCAAAGAAAATAATGTCCTTTTTGATCACTTTTGTTTTTCGTGATTTCTCTTTTTGTTATAATAAAAGAAACATTCTTATATTTTCTTTTGCAATACTGCGATCACTGTCACTGTTTTGAAAAACAGTGATTTAAAAATCACTTTCACTGGGAGTGGCGTTATTCAAAAATCACGTTATCGCTCATCTCTAATGTGAGTTGTTATTAATGAAATAAAACACAATTTTAAACAATTTTGATTACAACTACATTATTTTGTTTTTGTTTTTTTGTTTATTTATTTAATTTTTGTGATTTTTATTTATATGATCAAATATTTTTATTATTCTAATTTCTTTTCTAGTTTTTTTTTATTACATGTTTATGATTTTAACAAATAGTAATGATTTTATTTATTTATTCATTTAGTTTATAGAATGAGGGAGGGGGCTTTAACAGATTTTAATGTTACGATTATTTTAAAAATTAATTTTCTTTTAGCTAAAATTTGGTCTAAAATTTCAGTTTAAGTGTAATATTTTTTTATTTAAATTTAAATATATATAAATGGAAAATTAAAGTTTTTACATAAATTAATTAAACAATAAATTACATGTAAATAAATCAACAACAATTAGTTAAATAAATAATTTAATAAATATATAAATATTCAGTATTCTATTGCAGTTTTTAAGGGGATTACAAAGAGATCGAACTTTATAAAAAAGAGGGGTAAGATTCTAACAGTTATAGAATCTCGTTTCATCGATTTGTGAGAAGTTTATGCCGCACAGTGATTCCAAAACTTTTTTCTGGAAAATGATTCTGTAATTTTTTAACCATTGAAAATATCTTTATAAAATTTATTTTATATGGTTAGAACTGAGGTATTTTCGAGAACAGGCCCTTTCAGGTTCAGGGCACACTCTTCAAAAGTGGCCACCTCAATATTTTGAAGTTTTCTATTTTATTAAGTTACGAGACCTTAACAAATGAATATATTTTTAATCGGATTAAAATCAATGACCAGAAAAAATGTGTGTAACCCAACTACGTTCCACAAAAAGTTGGCCCTTTAAATGTTTCCAATGTTATTCCATATTAACGCAAGAACTTGTCCGTTGATAGAAAACCTGGTGTAGGTCTGTGGAATGTTATTCATGACGTTTCTTAAGCCAAAAAAATAGAAAGTATTTTCAAAAGAACTCCCAAAACATCCGGTAAGAAAGCAGTCGGGTTAGCTTAGTAATCGGACTTTTTGTTACGAAAAGTTAAAACTAATGCAGGTTTAACAACACACGAGTCCCAAAAAATTCCAGACAGGAACTCTATAAAGGGGGCCAGCTCGATACGCTGATTATTTTTTAAATTTGCAAAAAATTCATTTATGAATTGATGCTAAAGAAATTTTGTTTCAAAACATGATATATGATGTGCACCATTTATTCTATCTGAACCGGGTTTACTATCAATGGATTAGCTCTTCCGTTACCGTTTGATAACATTAGAAACAGTTTGACGGCAGATTCTTACAGCTTGGCCAACTTTTATGGGACCAAGTTGGATTTTTTTGGTAGATTTCAAATACTTGTATATGAAGTTTCTACCGTTGCTGAAAATCTAACCAAAATTAGGGACTTCTGTGACCAAATAAATCATTAGTTTCAAATTTCATTGTGATGGCTTTCAAGTTGAGACTTGTTCCATATTCATAACGTTACACAGATAGACAACCAGGACTGACATCGTTAAAATTATTCTATGACGATCGGTATACTTTAAAATGCAGGTTTTCAGTGTCATACAAACGTCTGAATAAACTTATAGTGAGTTCACTTATAGTGAACGTATGTATACCAAAACGGCGGGGCAAATTTTAGTAAAATTTTCATAGAATGATCACAACATATCCGAAAGTAACAAAGGCTATAAAAAATTCCGATAGGACTAGAGGGGAGAGGTACCTCTGCCGCGAATATTGATTATCGAATATCTTAAGAACTATAACAGCGAGAGTTCTCAAGTTTGGTACAAACTACCTCCTTAAGAAACTGTTTTACTTGACAAAATCTAGGACGCATAGAACCAGGGAAGGGATACCCTCCATAAAAAGCAAATATTTATTATAGAATATCTAAAGGACTATAACAGCAAGAAATTTCAAATTTAATCCCAATCACTTTCTCAAGAAACTGTTTTACTGAACCAAATGTAGGATGCATAGTATCAGGGGGAGAAGTAGCCCCCATACAAAGCAAATATTAATTATCGGACATCTAAAGATCCCTTGTAGTGAGGGTATTAAGATTTCATCTCAATTACTTTTCCAAGACAAATATAGATCAAATAGGATCCGGAGACTGAGGAGAATTTTTGTGCAGCAAAGCGCACCCGATAAAAGCAAGTGTTTTTGAATAAATTAATAAAATTTAAATATGTTGATATATTAAAAATGTTGTTGTATATTGATTTAAAAAGTTATTTTATTTTATTTTATTTTATTTAGTGTTTTGTTTATATCTTTAACTATTAAGAGAACAATTATTTTTTATTTTCAGTTTAAGAGTGAGAATTTTTATAATGAATTATGTTTTTATTTTTTGTGTGAAAATTTATTGCAATTATTTTATAACTATTAATTTATTTATTATAAATTCCCATTATTTTATTAGCTAAAATAAAGCTTTTTAAAGCTTAATAATGAAGAACATTTTTTTATAAATATTTTTACCAAAGTGGGGTTTTGAAAATCTTAAATTATTTTTATTTTGTTGCTAAAACTCTTCTTTTTTATAATATTTTTAATATTAATTTCATTTTGTGTTAAATTTTAAATATTTTATTTTTACAATTTTTCTAATAGAATTTGTTTGCTGTTTTCAAATATTAAAAGACATTAATTTTTACGATTTGTTTGTTTGTTTTTTAATTTGCAATAACATTTTGAAAATTTATTGTTTTTAATATTTTTTTCTTTAATGTATTAAGTGGTTATGTTTTTTTTAATTAAATCATTTTTATGTTATTTAAATTTATATATTTTTTTTAAATTTTCCTAACAATTCGGGGGGCACACAGCGATACCAAACGATTTCTATTTGGAAATAATTCTGTAATTTTTGATCCATTAGAATGTCGTAATAAAATATCACATTTTTACAGCGCTGAGGTGTTTTTTGAGTTCATTTGCAGGAGAGTAGACTTCTATCTGAACGGGGCCGCAGTCAGTGGCCCTGCAGATTTGGGATAAATTTTTTTTCATTTTTATAAAACTGTACGCAGAATACAAATCTATATGTTGTTGTTGTAACAGCCGTATCCGATGCAGTATATTAAAAAGCGATATTTTCAGAAAACCGGTTTTCGAGTAATTCGAAAAATTGAATTATGTTAAAAAAAAGTTAACCGGTTTTATGTTAAAACTCAAGTAAACCGCTTTTTGTTTGATTAGCAAAATCGATTCAGAATATATTGTCTAAAAATGCAGTCATGTCGGAATATACAAAAATGAAGCTGAATATAACAGGGAGAAGTTTAAAAGTGGCTTCCATTGAAAACCGGTTAACCGATTGAAAAAAAAAACCGGCATGTCGAATAATTCGAAAATATAAATTATTCGAAACCGGTTGGTTTTCTGAAATGCAAAAAAACGGTTAACCGATTTCCGGTTTTTGAAAACACTAATCCGATCACTTTTTCTTGGGGAAGGAACGTTCGTTTGATACTGCTATCGCTGGGTTGACAAACTTTGACCGAGTATGGCTTGGGTTGTTCCGGAACGGAGATCCAATTGTCGTGGGTACGACATGTTGAAGAGATAATCAAGGCAAATGAAATACCCTGCCCTGTGATTAGTGGCTTACAGACAGAGCGCTTCTTTGTAAGCTGTTCTCTGACGAATTTGACGACTGCTGATGTTGGACATATTTGCGGTTTTATCCGGAATTAGGGCTGATTGGGTGATGTGATTGCTCACTAGACTTCTTCACAGTTTATGTGATGTGAAAAGCTGAAAAACATTTTCCTTCCTTTACAATTTATCTCACAAAGAGAATTTCAGAACCCAATTGAGCCAAATCTGTTGCTTTAATACTTCATGGCAGCCTGATTTGTCATTATTGCTTTTGTTTCAATTCAAAATGGCATTTTGGCAATTCAACATACCAAGGTAACTAAACCCAAGTACAGCGATTACGTTTCCCCTATAATTAGATACCCGTTCCAGAACAACCTGTGTCACATGAGGTCAGCTGTCGCTGTATCTGTGAAATGTTGTCTTTAAGGATCCAAAAGTTACAGAATTATTGAAAAATAGTTTTGGAACCACTGTGGTTGGGGGGGGGGAGGTCATTTTGTTATAAAGATGTTTTTTGTTTTTATTAATTATAAATATATTTTTGTTTTAATTTTTGTACATTCAAAATGAGCTTTTGTTAAAGATGAAATGTTTGTTTTTTGTGTTATTTTTTTTATAAATATTATTTTTTTATATATTTAAATTAAATTTATAAAGAATTATTTTATAAATAATAATAAAAAATATATTTTATACGTTTTAAATATTAAATAATTTATAGAAGACTTAAAGCATTAAAATTGCCACGAAAAAATATGTATTTTAGTTAACTTTATCCTTAATTAGGATTAAAATGGGTATAAGAAAAGTTAAAAATTAGAAAATCCTAAATCGTTTCCAAATTTTGTTTAAGAAATAGATAAAATTTAAAAAATAGATTTATCTATATTTCAATTGCAATTAAATCGGTCAATTTATTTCCAATAAAGTGATAATAGCTTTATTTCACTTTAGATGAAATTTCAAGCAAAAATGATTTTTTTGTGATAAATCTCTTTTGAATATGAATGTCGTATTTGGACACTGTCCACCTGTCATCGCAGATATAGAACAGGACAATAAGAAGATTCACATTTTTTTTTATTCCAAAATATCCAAAATTTTAATCCAGAGAAAATTTCTTTAAATATTTGACTTTTTTCAGTGCCAAATCTTGTTTTAAGGGTTTTGGCACATTACAGATTTCTGGAATAAATAGCTAATATACGTAACTATGTAATCAAAGTATAACTTTTTTAAATTTTAGCTTT
Source organism: Cochliomyia hominivorax (assembly GCA_004302925.2). Lineage (NCBI taxonomy): Eukaryota > Metazoa > Arthropoda > Insecta > Diptera > Calliphoridae > Cochliomyia > Cochliomyia hominivorax. Next base: position 76,806,047 of record PYHX02000413.1, on the reverse strand, counting down.
AACATTTTTTTAAAAGAAACGTTTTTTTTTAAAGAAAACTTTTTGAAATATAATGACATTCAAATAAATGTTGTGTATTATGCGGTCCTTGACCACATGATGGACAATATTAGAGACTAGCTTGCTCCTAATGTTAGAATCAACCTGGTGGTTTGAAAGAAATGACCGATTGTAATTCATCGGGAACAAGGAAATTGGAGTTACCGCCGAGGCATTTAAGGGATCAGAATTTGTATATGGCAGCTTTGAACGACATTCACTGAGATGCTCCAAATTCCGTGATTTCAAATTACCGTATGAATGTCGTGCTTGGAGCCCATTGCAGACAATGAACAGATTTTGCCGCGTTCAACAACTAACTACTAAGATCGGGATGAAGCAACAGGCTCAATGCGTTTTGGTCAGATACTGACCGTGTCGTCTCAAAACTATGTCCTGCATGTGATCAAGGACCACGACATCTATTCAACTGTCAGTCCAACCCACCATCACTCTTTCCTAAAGATCTATGGACTCAACCAATCGAGGTTGTCAGATTCCTTGGCCTGGAGTTGAACAATAACAAGAACCTTTATTGGTAAATGTACTTATTTTTTCCAGCTGTTACAACAACAACCAAGGAAATTGTCAACCCAGTGACAGCTGTATTAAAAGAAAGAAATAGCTATCGGTTACATCCGCACTGTTACAGTTTAATGTTTCAGTTTAATGTAGTAAAGGATGCTATTGGATATAGTTCGTTTAGCTCATTTCTTTCTCTTGAATTATATTTACATTAAAAATTTATTGCCCATAACAAAATTTTGCAGTTTCTTTTGAAAATTACGTGCTTCCAAGTGGCGGATAGGAGAAATTTAGTATTAAACACAGAAAATGACTCTGCAATAATAGCACCGAAGTCAAAGCAGAGAACTCGGTTACTAATATACCATCTATGTCATTAGGATCTCCCCTGGTTAGAATCAACCTGGTGATTTGAAACCAATGAAGCTGGTGTAATATAGTTAAGGGTGCTATAGGAAATAGGACATAACAAAAAAATTGCCTGATCTCTTGAAATCCAGAACCTTTTTTTAAGGGTATAAAAATTCCAAGCCGTTTTATTAGGACTTAAATTTTTTCTCAAATTTTCTAATTTATATTTAACTTTTCATACACCCATAAAATACTTGCTCCATTTTCTCTTCAAGCAACTAATAAGAATTTAGTATTAAATTTCTTTAAAAAAAATTAATACTAAAAATCTTTCGCAAATCGAGCAATATTGTAAATATATAGTGTTTGTGTGTGTTTTTTTAAGTTTTTTTCATAAACTTTTCTATAAACTTAAATTCTAAATGTAAGAAAATAATAAAAAGAAAATTATATACAAATATTAAATATAAAAAACTGAAAACAAAGGAAAACAATAAACCTAACCTCAAAATTTTAAATAGAAAATAAAAGAAAAATATGATTTTATATTAAAACTAACCTCAAAAATGTATAAATGTTTGTTTGTTTTTTTTACTTTTTGGGATAGGGCTGTTTTGTTTTTGTGTTAAATTTAAACTGCTGAATTAATAACAGTTTGTTGAGCTGTAGTTGTTATAGCACCTGGTGCGGATGTAGTCGAATTATTAACTCCACCATTACCACTGGCTACCAATGAGGCAAAAGCTGCTGCTGCCGCTGCTGATGTACCCGATGTTGTAGCCGTTGCTGTGATGGAAACATTGGCTGATGTTGTGGTATCCAAGAGGGGTGCGGGTGATAGAGATGTTGTAGATGAGGAAGGTGATGAACAATCACTTTGTAGACTTAAAGCTGGTGAAGCTGAAGCATGATAATTAGATGGTGGTGTATGAGGTGATAAAGGAGAAGGAGACATACCAGGATTACCACCGTATGAACTTATAGATGAAATTCCACTGGATGTGGAGGCTCCTGAGGGTGAGGCCAAACAAGTTGGTGTTGTTGATGTTGTAGTTATGGTCGAGGGTGAAAATCCCATGGTGGTATTATTATTACTTGTTGTATAAATTTGTTGATGTTGTGGTGTTGCACCGCCTGATGTAGTAGTGGCTGCTGATGATGCTGTGGACGCTGATGAATGGCCTACATTGCTAGAATTTGATGTGGAGGCTTGTGATGATGTGGATGGCTGTGAGGCATTCGATGATCCCGATGATGAAGCTGCTGCAGCTTGACGCTCGCGTTCACGCTCACGATCTCTTTGTGGCCGGAATGCTTCTCGTAAAGCTTCAACACGATTTTCATTGGGTCCCCAACGTGCATGACCAGCACTATTTTGTAGCCATACCACTTGAGTGCCTTGCATACATTTTACATTCACATCATTTCTGGAAAGAAAAGGAAATTTTTTTAATGGTAAAAGGTCAGTACATTAAAAGAATCTTTCGTTATTACTATCTCTATAGAAAAGAGCTGGGGGCAGAAGCCGAAGGTAGTCTTAAATATGACGAATGGCAATGAGAATAAAGATCAGGGTTGGCTTCTCTTGGCATATCTCTTTGAGACAGACTTTGGATGAACTTTAAACGGGGTTTTTATGGAAATGTAGAGTTAGAAAGAGAAAGAGTATATTCTTATACCTATTTAACGACTTTTCTGACTTTATTGATGGCTTGAAGGATGTCACAGTGTTGGAGTCCTGGGGTGAGGATTTTTTTAAATCGTCAAAATTTTATTTATGAATCAGTTGAAAAAAATTATTGTGAAATTTCTCACAGTTATTTATAAAGTATTTTTGTAGTTGTTTGGAAAGAGCATAAGTTTCTAGCTCCTCTAAAGGCTGGGGGAGTTCTTCTCCCAATCGATTGGAAAACACCTCAAGAATGTCCATGTGAAATTTCGTTAAATAAATTCAATACTTTCAAAGTAACAGAATTAAAGATCAGGAATGTAGTGGTCTATATTGTCGATTAATTTACTTGCAGTGGTTCTGCACCTTATACATGGGATAATAAAGAGTAAACATCCACTGGAATACTTTTTTCATATTAATTGGGATACTGGTCTTAGAGAGAGCACAGCTTAGCATACCTGAGATGCAAAATCAGCCGGCTCAATTTTTTAGATAGTAGATTTAGGTTCTAAAAATACTTTTATTCCTTCTGTTTTATGATTTATACTCTATTTTAAGTTGAAGTAATTGAATGGATCGCAATGGATCATTTTAAAGGCCCCTTAGTGTTGGCTTTTAAATCAATTTTAAATGTAAAACTTACTTCGGTATTATATGCTGATAACCATGACGATATTCATGAGCCATACCCAAAACGACCATCGAACGACGTTTATAGATATTTTCCTCCAATTTGGAAATACTTTTCCATTCGGGCAAGAAAACAATAAAGCTGAAATATAAAATGAAATACAATTTGTTTATATAAAACACCAACAAATTTTACAAAATTGAAAATAGTTCAATATTTCCGAAAAGTTTAGAAATCATTGATTGTAAAACTCACCTTAAAGGTTCCATAGATTCAGATAACAATTTATCAATATGCAAAAGAGCAGCATCTATTAGTTCCTCACAATGAGGAGGATTAACTTGAAACGAACCCGAAACAGGTTTGAAATCCAAAAAAGGCCTGTCAAGACACAGATAAATTATAAACAATTGAAATGTTGAATTTTCCCTTCGTCCCTCCAACTTACCCTCTTGAACCGAAATAAGCATCTGTATCAGCGAATGCTGAACAATATTGACGAAAATATGAATTGAATGGTGATGCAAAACATTCAAATGTTACCCCAAAATGCCGATGTAAACATTCAAATACCGGGGTAGGCAATGAAGCCTGTGTCAATTCTGCCTCTTGTGATGAATTTAAAACATTACCCAAAAATGTTTGATAACGTTTTAACAGACACCAAACGCGACCAATAAACAAATCGAATTTCTTATCATCGAAACAGTTGTGACGATAGAGTTGTTCCAGTTTTTGTAGATGAGTCAGATTTATATATTGAGCATCTGGTTGATTGAGAGAGGTTGGCGTGTACTTGATTATCATGTGATCACGATCTTGTACATATTCTATAGCGGGCATACGAGGAGAAGGTACTGCAAATTGTATGGGATAACACCAGACCTTTTTTAAATGTGGAGGTGGAGGCGGGGGTGTTGGTTCGGGTATACCATGTTCTTTTAATAATTGCATATGGCGTTCACGTATTTTCCGTGCATGTTCAGCGGATAAATGATAAATTTTAGCGCATAAAGCTTCTACGGAACTTTTAACAGTTTCCGTTAAATGTGGTTCGCATTGACGTCTCAGGTGAGCCAAACGATCTTGAAAATCTTCATAACTTGCACCCACTGTACGCCTAAGCCATTGGAAGGTGTCTTCTACATTCCATTTGACCACTTTCTTGGATTCAGACGGTGAAGATCTAGATTCTATGATATTTTTTGCGGCCTCAGCATAACGTGATAACTGTTTTCTAGCATCTCCGGTAAATTTGGGTTTGACTATCTTAATGGGGATATCATTCATAATTTCACGATACATAGATGATGATATTTCGGGTACACAGTTGCTGGGTAATAAAGGATCGCAGCCACTGTCAATAACTTTTCGCTCAATTAGCCAACGATTGAAAGAATCCTTGGGAGCTTTAATATTTTCACGTCTCATACAAAGATCCTCGTAAGTCTTAACTAATTTCATGGTGTAAGCAGCGCGCAGCGCTTCTATTTCAGGATGTGGCTGAGGCAACAATGTGGGTGGCCTTTCTACTATTACAGCATTCGTGCACACCTCCAAATCCCAGGGTCCTGATAATATGAATTTTTTCATGGGTGGCGGCTGATGACCATGAGGATGCATGTGCATATCATCCGAGGGTCGCCGCTTTAGATGATGATGTTGTTGCATATGAGCATGAGGATGATGCATGGGAGGTGGTATGTGACCACCTGGATGAGATATACCTAAGGGATCTGTTAGAGGATCAAAAGGTCTTGCACCAGGCATTTCCCACAATGATTCTCCGGTAATTTTATTCCAATAGTAAGGACGGTTTTCCCTTTTGGACCAAAATTTACGCCATCCTTGATTAACCAATTCGGCAGTTAACTCTTCACCGTAACCACCACCAGCTGTATACATAGGTGGTGGTCCTCCTTGGGGTGTATGAGCCATCATATGTTCCAAAGGTGAAGGACCAGTTTTTGTAGGTGTCGAGGGTGAAGAACAGGTAGGACCACCAGCTGGTGAATTAGCTCCCGTTATTAAAGATGTCATAATATTTGTGGCTCCAGCAGCTGTTGGATCATGTAATATTGACGCTGTGGTGGCTGCTGTTGATGATGTTATGTTAGGACCTGCCATAATGCTACCACCACTACCAACTCCTACTCCTCCGCCTACAACACCACCCATTATAAGGGAATTGTTAATGTTAGTGTTATTATTTGCGGATGCAGTCAATTGATCCCAAGCTGTTTGATTATTTGTCATATTATTATGCTGTTGTTGCTGCTGTTGAGGCATATTCATGTGTGGAACCATGGGACTAACTGTTCCCGTTGAGGCAATAACACTCTGTGGCATTACACCGCTACTCATTGGCATTAGATTTGTCTGTTGCGGCGGCAAACCATGATGCATATTATGCATATTATTATTAGCTGCCATCTTGAGGTCTTAAACCTGCAAAAATATAATAAACATATTTAATGATAAAGAAGATTTTTTGTGATAAGTTTCAATTGTAAATATTTCAAATTTAATGAAATAAAATATATTTTTTTCAAGATTGTTTGAAGACATCCTGTACTTATTAATCATGTCAGTGTAGAATCATTCATAAAATAACCGTTTTTTACATAAAGAATCGATTGAGATTTTCGGATATTTCTAAATATTTGTCGGTCATTCTTAACTCTAATCTTCTGTAGAGACAGAATGTTTAGAAGAGAATAGAAAGGAGATCCAATACGTAATACATATGCAGGAACTACGTAATACATAGGTAGGAACTAGAGTATGTGGTAGATTAGACTAATTCTGACCAATGTCTGCGTTGTATGATGGAACGCAATGAATATTTAGAGCGAAAGGAATATATTGTATAAGGTGCTTCTTTGAGCATCATTGGTGTAAGTAGAAAAATGTTGTATATGTTCCTTGAGGACATCCTAACTTATTGCCGATTGAGATAAACTTGAAGAATATGGCCACCCTTCACAGACTTAATGTGTCTGGCTTGTTGGATTCCTGTAGGATTGGTGACATGGTGATACTTGACTAAGTAGCGTTTAAGGAATGTGTTAGTCACAATATGACAGAATATATGATTCCTAGAACATCCATCTGTAGGTCTCCTAATGTGGTGATACCGCTGAGAAAATTATGAATCAATGTTGATATGATCTTTGTGGATTTTGCTAAAGACACAAACGGATTCAAAATGAACAAGGACAAAGACTCGATTGCATATATCCCAGATCTGGATGGGAAGAAAATTACTAGTTCACATTCAAGCAACGGGATTGTTCAGGATACAAGTTCCTAATCAGGCGGCACTGAAATCATTGTAACAGAGTATACTCTTTATTTGGTAGTATCTTGTCTGAGAATGCAGTAGTCTGCTAAGAATTCTCATATGTAGTTATCTTGTGCTAATGAATCGTTCATGGAAATGAAATTTCGTACGATCTTGCAAAAACGGAGCTGCTGAAATTCTTTAAATTTAATTCCGATCTTAGTTGTGTCAGATCGATAGGCGGTGGGCGGTCTCCAAGTACGACATTGTTGAGGCGTCACTGAAAATGACGTTTAAAGGATCTTGTACATACCTGCGTATGTCTTGTTATGTTAAAGTTAGAATGATGCCTCTGAAGGAACTGTTTTCTAAGCATTTCATTGTGTTCCTTAACATGTTATCCTCCTATGTAGACAATCTTTATTTATAACCCTCGTAAATGGTATTGATTGACTAGGAGGGTTCTTGATCCCGCCACGATCTTCTTTTCAATTGTATTTCAAGTTCAATTCTTTTTAGAGCGCAATATTTGAAAGGATCAAAATGGTCACAATAGTCGCTGGATGATTGGGACAATATCATATCACAGAGTTGGGTAGACTTCATTTTTTAGAAATTAAACTGTAACTTTTGATCGAACGGATAAATAAATATTAACATAATGAGAGCAGAAGAGTGTGTTATTCTTGGATATTTGAAAGCGTTTAATGTTTCTTCCATATTCTTCACCAATTTGCAATGTATTTTGACAGATCTGTGAAATAACTCTTACCAATAAGAATTCTCAATTCCGTATAATATTTTGATTTATATATTACAGAATAGGTAACCCTAAACTATATATCAAGTTCATTAGATAAAAGAAACAGTTAAACGGAATTAAATTTAATATCATGATCACAATAGAAACAAAGTTTTTCAGGTAAATTTTTGATAAGCTTAAGACTTGAACAAACATACGTACATAATATACATATCTGTATATGTACATAAGTATATTCGTTTAATTGAATATCTATTTATATGATTAATAACTTAAAACTACAACTTTTTTTACAAATACAAAACTTTTTTTCTGATTTTAAAAAGAAGAGTAGAAAAATATTGAAAAAAATTACAAATATTCTCAAAATCACTAATTTTATTCTCAATAATAAATAAACAAACTTACAAAATAAAAGAAGCAAAAACAATTGTAATAAAATAAAACTGAATTGAACATAATGAAGATTTAAAAAGCAGAGATGGAAATTGCAATGAAATTTCAAAATACGTTTAAATTTTGTAAAGTTTATAATTAACAAGCAGACCCGGGAAATTTCGGCCCTAAGCAAATATTCGTATTGTATTATCATACGATTTAAATAAATTAAAAGTAATTTAAAACGGCTTTGTAATGCTTCAAAATTTTAAGACTTTCGCTGTTATAATTCTTTATCTATGCGATATAAATATTTGCTTTGTATGGGGTGTACTCCTCCCCCTGGTCCTACCCGTCCAATGTTTTGTCCAGTTTCTTGGGAAGTTGTTCGGACCAAATTTGAGAGCTCTCGCAGTTATATATTTTTATATATTGCATAACCAATATTGTGTTTTGGTCCTATCGGATTTTTTCTGGTATATTAGGATCATTCTGTGAAAATTTCAACAAAATTGATCCAGCCGTTTTGGAGTTGATACGTTACGTACATACATACATACATACATACATTTATACACACTTCCTATTTTATATAGATTTTTTATGAAATAAATAACTTAAGAAATAAATAGAGAGAAACATTAGTTAACAAGCATTCCCTGAGTTCATTTTTTATAATACGATAATTTGTAAATAAATTGTGTCAATATATCAAGAAAAAAGTCGAACTTTGAAAAGTAATAAAATCGTAACAAAATTATTATATATTTTCAACAAAACCCAACCCAACTTCGTCTTACAAAAAGTTAGAAAAGCATTCAAAGATTTACCATCAAACTGTTTCCAATTATATTAAACAGTATTAGGAGAACTTGAACTTTGATAGAAAACCTGATTTAGGTAGCAGGAATAAATAAGCCAAAAGTAGACATTTTCAAAATAACTCCCAACACACTCGGAAGTAAAGGAGCCCGGTTATCCCAGCGATAGTCCTATTTGGTATGGATATTTAAAGCTAATACAGATTTATATACAATAATATAGACTCCTGACGTTGCTAAAAAATTTAGAGGCAAAACGGGAAATCGAAGTAAAAAAATAATAACCTGGCTAAATATTGGATGACGTATGTTCTGGCAGATTTTTCGTAACTTTTTGGTTAAAAAATTGTTATGCTGATAAATTTTTTGTTACAACAAAATCAAACACCAAAATTTACATCAAGGCTTTTTGCTTTAATTACTTGGCTTCATGTCATTATGGTAAAGAAACCCAGGAGAGGTACTATAATAATATGGTATTTGTACCAATAGAGGCAAATCCTGAAAACTGCGGGGAGCTAAGTCCAGTGGTGAGATATTGGCCTCTTGTTAAAACAGTATTGAAGAGCAAAAAAAGGTGTCCAAAATTGTGGTAGATTTTAAAGGTAAGGACAGAAAGTATTATATGAACGTTAATGAAGGGTTTCCGAAAAAGTTTCAACATATCACTAGTGATTAAAACTATAAAAAATAATTTATCTTAACATTTAAGTCTTTAATTAGTAAAAAAAGTTGTATATAAAAATAGTTTAATAATTAAAGTTGGATCTTAAAATCTAGAAGATTATATTAAATTTTCCATATCTGCTTTTGTTTTGTCTCTCAGCAAACTCTCTTTTACCGACCTACGCGAAATAAACCAGAACCACGAAAAAAAGTTTAACATAAAAATGAGAACACAAGTAAGTTTCCGGCCGCAGTCATAAATAAGCAGGCAACTTGAAAACATCATTGTTTGGATAAAAGAAATCAATCAATAATCTTCTTAACAAATAAAAATTAAATTTAAAAAAGAGATAATAAACAAAAATAAATAAATAAATTTTTAATAATTTTAAATGTTCAAAATTATTTAAATATTACATTTTAATTTTAAATGTTTTCATTATTTTAAAGTTTCTAAGTGTTTGGAAATCAACATTTAAGTGTTTGCACACAGTGGTTCCAAAACGTTTTTATACCCTCCACCACCACAAGTGTATGATAAGAATATTTGTCATTCTGTGTGTAACGCTAAGAGGAATCATTTCAAATCCCATAAATTCTTGTATCAAATCAAAATCTGAGTCGATTGTGCTATGTCCGTCTGTCTGTTGTTGACACGCTCACCAAATCTAACCTGATCCTACAAAAAGTTGTCAAAGTCTTTAACGGGGTATCGTCAAACTGTTTGTCAATATTCTTAAACAGTACCGGAAGAACTTATCCGTTGATAGAAAACCTGGTTCAGGTAGAAGGAATTTTATAAGGCCAAATGTGTCTAAAATTTTTATGCTGCTGATGGTCGTGGGAATGTTGGAGAAAAGTTTAGGATCCAAAAGCAGTCAACGAGCTCTATAAACACCGAAATGTTCATCAAGGAATGTTAACAAAAAATACTGTTTCCATTCATATGACTTCAGACTGTACTTTTTTGGCCTGATTTGGCATTCTGTCACTAAGGTAAAAAGACCTTGAGTGGTGTGAGATCAATAATGTGGTATTTGTACCAAGAGTGGCAAATCTTACAAACTGACCGGAAGTAAGAAAAGTGAATTGAAGAGCCCAAAAAAGTTGTCCATAGGTGAGGTAGATTTCAAATTGTGATGGGCTACCTGTTCAAGCACAATAAAACGTTAATGGAAAGATTTCCTAAAAAGGTTTAAAATTTTATCAGTAGTGATTGAATAATAATTTTAATTAAATTTAACAATTAAAACTGTAAGCTAAGTGGTTTCGTTTTATTGGCATACGATATTCATGTTAAGAATTTTTCAATCTCACTCCTTAAATAAATACGTAACATATTATTACTTTAAATAGTATTTAAACATAAATACTATTTGAAGTAAAAAAATAACTAAGACGATCTTGATTTATGCCAGTTTCTGAATCATTTTCAAGAGATTGTTTTGGTACCACTGTGCGGTATTTTTTTTGTTTTATTCTTTTTATAAATACTCTCACTTTAAAAATTGCACTCTTTTTTATATTAAAAACAAATGTTGTGAGCAAAAGCAAACAACATTTAGTTAACATTTCGTTTCTTTTCGTTTACAAAAAAAAAAGAAACAAAAAAATCCCATCAAAATACTCTTGGGGTAGATATGAGTGAGTGTCTGTGTATATATATTTTTTAATACTTTTTTACACGTTTATTTTATTTTAGATTTTGCTGTTGTTGTCGTCGTTTTGTTTTTGAACACACAAAAAAGAAGTCTATAATCATTGATACACTCTGGTATACGATTTTAGATGTCTTTTAGAATTCGTTGTTAACGGAGGGTGTACTACGTTTATGAAAATTGAAAAATTCATTAAAAAGGGGTTTAGTAAAAAATAATAATAATAAAACAATTAACAAAAACAAATAATAATTAAAAATCTTTTCAACAATTTAAGTGAAGTGTAATTAATTATTATTAAATAAAAGTTTTTTTTAATTAAATTCCCATTTATTTCAATTGAATATTAAAAAGAAATGAAAAACCCCATTTATTTAAAGAAAAAGAATTTAAACAAAATTTAAGTTTTTTTTAATTTATATTTTATTTTTTTTATATTTTTTAAAGAAAATTTACAATTATGAATTATAAGAAATATTACTGATTTTATGTCATAAAAGTTATAATTAAAATTATTAATAATTATAACAAACAACAACGAAAATAATAAATGTGTAAAATACTTGTACTTGTTTTATAAACACAGACACACACTCGCAAACTCAATACTTAATATAATTTTGCTAATAATAGAATTATCTAAAAAGAAGAAAGAACACAATAAAAAAAAATGTCATAAAAAATGTTATTTTTAACTAAATCCACAAATTCCAATAATAATTGCAGTCGTCTCTATAACCTACACCACCATAGGTGGTGGGGGTATTATGAGTTTGTGCAGATGTTTGTTACGGGCAGAAGAAATATTCCTACTACTACTTTTAAGTATACCGCACGACTCAGAATCACTTCCTGAGTCGATTGAAGCATGTCCGTCCGGCTGGCTGTCCATGTAAAGTGCAGGTCGTAATTTTAAAGATATTTTGATGAAATTTGTCACGTACAATTATATTTTGGCACAAGTACGTTGCCTATTGAAATTGATTAGGATCGGTGCATTATTTCATAAAAGTCCCATACAAATGTTCCCCCGGAATGGGGTTTATTACCCTTTTAAATATCTAAATATAAAACGATTTTAACCAAATTTAACAAAACTAAGTCTTACTATATCATAACATTCTACAAAGATCGGTCCATTATTTTTTAGAAGACCCATAAAATCACTTTTCCAAAATCACTTAAAAACTCATAAATCGGGTATTGTAAAAATATTTAGTCAAATAAGAGATAAATATAAGCCAAAACTGACATACGAAATTAAACGAGGATCGGCACATAATTCTTCCTAATTCCCATATAACAACAACCCAGAAAAAAATTCCCTTTAAAATGCATACATTTTACATAAATGTTAGTACATACACATAAGAACAATAGGGAAAGCAAATTATGCGAGAGTCATTTTCATAGCAGACATTTAAATGGCTTGACCGACATTCTTACATGTTTTTTTGTTAATAAAAATATTAAATCAAGTTTTTGTTTAAGTTAAATTATAATTCGGTTATGCCGAATTTTTAAAACTCTCTAACGCTAACATTTTCTGAAAAGTACAGTCCTGAACATAAAAGCAGACACGTGTTGTCCCGATATTTCTATAGAAATACTTTCACTCTTTTATCTAAATTGATGTTCTATAAAGATCGTAAGAAGCTTCTGTACACTGTAGTGATAGCTGTAGGTTATAACGATATTTATAATATTTTGTTAATTTGTGCAACGTCCAAGAAAAATTCAAAAGGAATATTTATATGAAATCAAAAGTACCTCTTTCAATTCACTCAGGTATTGTAATTCTTTTTATAATTCTCCGATAATTCTTTTTTGGGAAAAAACTTCTGATTGAGACAACTGTCACTGGGTTGACAATCTTTAGCCGTAGTACGACTAGGATCACTCCCGAACGGAGTTTCCAATTGTCGTGGGAACGTATCGTAATTGACAATTCTGGCAGAGGATCCCCAATTAAAATTGAATTTAATTTTTTTGTTTATTTAATTTAAAATAACAAAATTGTTCTTTATTTTTATAAATTTTTCTAATCAATTAATAAAATTAAAAATGAATATTTATATGAATCAATTTCGAAATAATACTTGATCAGACAATATTTACGATGAATTATAAACATCATAATATCATACAGCCATCATTAAAACACAAATCAATTCGGCTTCAGAAAAAAATTATTATAAATAAACTCTTCTTTGTGCACCACCGACGGATTCAATCCGGCATTAGATAAATGAAAAAACTAAGGAGTGAGATCGAAAAATCCTTAAGAAACGTTTTTAATTTTATTTTTTAACCTTTTTAAGGAGTGAGATCGAAAATTGTCTAGCACACATTTATACGCTAATAAAAACACTAAACTTACATTTGTTATTTGACTAAAATTATTATTACAACTATAAAATATAGTTTTAATCACTAATTACAAAATTATGAACCTTTATCGAAAAACCCTTAATGTTACCACACTTTTGCACTTCTTTTTGTTTACTTTAATTCTCTTTAGTTCCGGGCAGTTTGGAAGATTTGCGCTCTTGGTACATTAGTCACATCATTATTCCTGTACCACTTGAGGACTTGTTAACCATAGTGACAGAATGTTAAGTTAGGCAAGCATATGTGTCTTCATTATGAAGTCTTATGAACGAAAAGAGACTTTTTTGACAAGTTTATGTAAATTTTGGTATTTATAGGGCCCATTGCAACAGATGGTTTAATTCTTTTGAAGAAAGTGTATATTGCTCGCCATGCCAAAAACTTTTTTGCTTTTGGGTCTTAAGTTTTTCCTTAACATTCTCTCCAACGTCAGCAACATAAAAATTAATACCAGGATTGTTGCGAATTTGATATCAAGGAATGTTTACTTATTTTTGCCTTACTTGACATCCTTTCACTATGGTAGACAAGCCCGTGAATGGTACAAGAACAAAAATGTACCATGAGAAGAAGACCCCCAAAAAAAGTTGTCCAAAATTATGGTAGATATTAAAAGGAGACAACGTGTTCGAGCAGTGACAGAAAGCACTATAAAAACGTTAATTTGATCATTAGCGAATAAAGCTATAAAAATATATAATTTATTTATTTTTTATTATTATTTTTTTTAGTTTAGTGTTTTTAATTTTATTAACTTATATGTATGTTAAAATTTATCGATTTCACTCTTTTTTAAACTATTTTATATAATATTATTTGTTTTTTTATTGAGTTTAAGAAAAATATGTGATTTTTAAATTATTATATTTTTATTGTTTTCAGAGCATACGGAGCTTTTACAGATTGTACATGATAGATGACTTTTGTTCAGGTCTGTATAATTAGTGATAGAACCTTACGATATTTAAATTAATAATAAGTCCTCCATAGATTCTCAATATCGAATGGCATATGACTGCTTTTTTAAATTCTGCATCTTCTAATCTTGTCATAGATACCAAATACTTTTGTAAGAAGTTTTTTTTCCTGGGCTGACACCTTAACCTAAACTAGGAAATTTAGCTATTTCCATACTCCATGAAAAATTTTATTAAGATATTTCTTAACAGTTTTGAACCCACTGTGACATTTTCGTTCATTTAATATCATGAAGTTAATATTTTTAACTTTCATATGAGACTTTAATTATGATATTAATTTCATTTAAATCGAATAAATTTGCTTATAAAAAATCAAAGGAATTAAATCAAATGGTAAAAAAACGGTAGTTATGCGAAATTTAAGCGTATTACAATTAATTTTTCTGGGCGGTTACATGGGAGAAATTATGGACGGACCCTCGTATTAATTTGCACATCAATTAATGTTTATATTTATCTTAATTTTTTATTACAATGTCAATGTTTATGTAAGATTTTTGCCTTCAAAGTGATATTTGGGAGGAGGGTTGTATGGGACTATAGAAATAATGAACCGAAAATTTTACATCATTTAAGAATATCGTAAGACTTTCTTTTACCGAATTTAGTTAAAATCACTTTATATTTAGGATTTTTATGAGCTTAAATCCTTATTCCGGGAAGACATTTGTATGGGAGGTACCTGAAATATTATTGATTAATTCCAAAAGGCTTCTTTATGCCAAAATAATGGTATGAGCCAAATTTCATGAAGATAAAATTAGTACCTTTAGAGTGTTCATAGCGTTTACATCAACAGCCAGGAACACTTAATAAGTATATATTACTTTTTTGTATAAAATCGATTTTGACCACTTTTGGAATAGTAATGAAGTGTATACAAGTTCATTCTATTTTGTTGACTTATAATTGACAATTTTACGAAATGTATGAACTTAGAGGCTGCCTCAGATATTGGTCTTTGAAATTTCTATGGACTATAATAAATATTTAAGCCTAATTTCATTGAGCTTTGTCATTAGTGTGAATGTGAGCGTGACAAATTATTTTAATCGGTTTTTGATTTGATGTAAGAACTCTGAGATGATTCCTCTTAAGCGTTACAAAAATAACGACAAAGTTAATATACCTATACTTGTGGCGCTGGAGGGTATAACAATAAACAACAAAAGAAAAATGTAAACAGCAAAATAAATAAACAATTAAAAAACGAAGCATTATGCTCAATTAAAAAAATACCTGTTTAAAAAACACCACAAAATTCTC
Organism: Cochliomyia hominivorax; assembly: GCA_004302925.2. Lineage (NCBI taxonomy): Eukaryota > Metazoa > Arthropoda > Insecta > Diptera > Calliphoridae > Cochliomyia > Cochliomyia hominivorax. Next base: position 76,790,623 of record PYHX02000413.1, on the reverse strand, counting down.
TACAATCAACAAGTAGAATTTGAAGAGAAAACAAAAACAATAAAGTAAAAGGAGCAAAGTAAAACAAAAACAAAATAAGAGAAATCCATTTTTCTGTACATGTATAAGAGAGCTACAAGAATAGTACTCTTTCTTTATTTGATGATGCAAAGAAATTTCTTTTAAAGAGAACGAAAATATAGAAAAACAAAAACTAAATAAATGCAAAACGGAAAAAACAACACTAAATAAAAACAAAATACAAGAAAAAAATAAATAAATAACAAAAAATGAAAATAAATCATGTTTTGACGAAACAGTACTCTATAAAATAAAACATTTTAGGTTCAATTAAATTCTTTCCCAAAACAAAACTTAATAAATATTAAAAGATTTAAATATTTAATCTGACTTCTAGATAATCTTTTCCCACAACAAAACACAGTGGCCCCAAAGACCCCCATAGGTATAAAAGGTGTTAAATATGTCTACGTCACATAATGGCGCGCTTTTTTACGAAAGCACTATAAAAAATACATTAGATATGCAAGAAAATTATTATACACTACAAGTTTAGGCAGCCAAATAAATATAATGAAATTTTATTTAATATTTTTTTTTATTTATTAAGAATTTCCTTCTTAACACCAAAATCCTTATAATTTATTAGAAAACAACCCGCCACTAAAATTTATTGTTGAAAAATTTCTCTACACTTTCTTTTTCGCTCTATAGAAATACGGCGGTGTACACACACAGGGCCTGGCCATAGGAAGTCAATATTTGTATATGAAGAAAAAACTCTTCGTTTGTTGTATATAGAAGAAACCATTTGCAAAACACTTTTTTCTTTTGGTAATTTGTTACAAAAGAAATTTATAGAATTTCATAATATATTTTTTAATCAAGTATTGTAACAAGAGTACTTGAGTTTTCATATTTACAATAATTTTTATTTCGTATTGTGCTTTTTTAGCCACTTCTTCGTCGTACATGTATAAAACTTTTTTTGTGGTGTAAAGAAAAAAATTTTTCTTCGTATATTTTTTAGGTTCAACTTTTTCTATGGTGGCAGCACAACTCACCGTATTTAGTTTCGTTTTGGTTATAATTTTGTATTATTTAATATTTTTTAGTTGTAAATTACGCGCAACACTTGTTAACATTTAACGAAGGCATCAAGTGCTGTTTTGATAAACAAAAACAACAAAAAAATTTACGTGAATAATTTTTGGCGTGTTATTAAAAAAATTTTTCACACAGAAATTTTTTCCATCCGTTCGTGCCGAAGTTTGATTTCGTTTTGTGGTATTTCTTCTTCGAGGAATTAAAAAAGAAAATGGCGATGTTAAAAAATAGTGTTGTATTTTCAAAAACAGAGTTGTATACATTTTTGTGACATTTCAATGAAAACAGAAATCAAAAGAAGAAATCAAGTCTTTGTGATAATAGTTTTTATTTAAATTAAAATAAATAATTGATAAAATAGATAAGTTAATATTATATTTGTTAATATATGTAATCATATATGAGCTTTTCAGTTTAAATACACTTTTTAAACAAAAGTTTAAAAAGTGTTTTAAAAATTGAGCAAAAGATAGAGTTGGTATTTTTTACTAAATCAGCAAATTAAATTCTATCCATTAAATTTAAAAAATGTATAACTTATATTCATAACTCTTGTTTATATTTGTAAATTAGTAAAAAATATAATTTTACAATAAATATGAATCTAATTACCTGTAAATAAAAATTATTAATAATTTAAATTATTAGTTTCTAGTCCAATATCATTGGTATTTCATGGGTAAAGGGTAAAAAATGTAATCTTGAAATGCTATCTACAAACACCATTACTAATTAAAATACCGTTATATCGATGCATTTTTAAAATATTGGTATTTTTGTCATGGAAAAGAATGAGTTAATAATATAACTAATTTTATATAACATTAAAAAAGTTTCTCCAAGACTTTAATTATGTTATAAAAAAGAAGTTGAAAATCAAATCATTTCATTAACTTTTTTTAATCTATCAATATTCCATTACCTTAATTGAGCTCCATAATTTGTTGCAATAATTTCACGAACAGGTAATGGTGTCAACTTCAGATTTTTCAAAAAAAAAAATGTTTAAAAAAGCGAAGCATTTTTTCACTCAAATATCAAATAGTGTTGCCCACTCTTCTAAATAAATCATCCCTGATTTTGAAACATTTACCGCTATAAAAACAAACAAAACAACCACCAAAGAAACGAGTAAATACAATCGCTATAAATTTTTGTTCATAATAAATTACAATTTATTATTATTTTTTTAACAGAAACCATAAATATTTTTGTAGCTATTATAAAATATACATTAAAAAGGGGGTATTGTATACACAGTGGAGGGCAAAACTAAAATACTTGTTATAAAATGTCTTTTTTTAATAAAGCAAAGTAATTTTGAAAAAATACTAATTGGGTGTCTGTAATTTTAAACAAATTTCTAAACTTATATTTAAATCGGGTTTATAACGATTAATTAATCTCAATAAATTAAGTTTTTTATTTTTAGAATTATTGGATTCTAATTCATATAATGTAGAGAGATTAACTAATAGACTTTCATTTAAAGATTTTTGGGGATTTAAATTAATAGCCCGTTCAAAAAGATTAATGGCATCTTTAAGTTTACCCGCATAGAGTAAACAAACACCCATATTATTTAAAATCATAGTATTACCAGTCTCTAAATGTAAAGCTTTCTGGAAAGTGGCGTATGCTTCAGGGAAATCATTTTTGGCCACTGTTATAAGACCCTTGTCCACAAGATCACGTATATCAGGTTGGGAGCCACTATAATATAAAGTAAAAACCAATTGGATTACAAAATTTGTTGAAAAAACAAGTAAGTTATAGTCGGTCAAGTCTGACTAGAAATTCACTACATTATATTTTTGGTTATGAATGGTACCTGCCTAAATTTATAGAACGACATTTGAACGACGAAAACAGTTCAAAACAATTTTATGATAACATTTGTGTGAGATTTATGTGCTTTAAAGCTTTTTTTGGGAGAGGATTTATATGAAAGCTATGGGAAATTATGACCCGACTCTAGTAATCACCAGTGTTAGCGCCAACATCGGTATTGGCTACTAAAGATGTTGTTATTGTTGGTGATTCTATCTAAAAAAGTTGCATAGGTGATACCAGAAAATATAAGCATTGCACCTAAATTGGGTTGAAATGTGGTGCCATCGGTTTAGGCATACTTTGAAAAATCATTGTCCGGATTCCAACACGGACCAGAAGGATCTGTTGCAGTAATAACAAGATGTTATTTCGAAACAAAAACATAGTTGTCTTTGTTGCTGGGATTAAAGCTGTCATGGGAACCTCGTAGTGTCTGGAAAATATTTATCTCAGAGAATTCCACAATCTCTTCACTGCACCAAACTTGATACTTTCATCAACGAAATTGTCGGCAAAAATCTTCGCCACCTGGATTAAAAAGGTAATTTTAATCGTCATATTCGATGGGTCCAAATTCCGACTGCCTTGAAGATTTCATTTGATAGCCTACTCAGCTCTTGTGACTTCAATCACGCGTAAACTAAGAAGTCAAAATAAGATCCTCAAAGCAGTATTGGTGAAAAGGATAAAGAAACCACGAATTATGCTGCTCCAGTGTGGACTCCTTCGCTGAGTGAAACACAATGGAGAAATATTCAAATTGTAGTCTTAATTCAAATGCCCTCAATTCTTCATCTTCATGTAGATGATGGAAACGAAGGCCTTTCCTAACTTCATATTACATAATAAGAGTAATATTTATAACAGATCTTAGGTATTAATTTGGTTTCTTCAGATCGAAACTGGTAGATAAATGACAGATTCCCTATGAATATTGCGCTTGGAAACAGTCCACCGTTCATTACAAACAATGAATCTGTCGATTAAGTTTTTGCACAACTAAGATCGGGATGGGTCAACAGACTTAAAGGCTACCGGTCTAGTATTGGCCGTGCCGTGTCGAACCTATTTCCTGCATGAATTCAAGGGCTATACTATACACGACATTTGTTTCACTAACAGGTCTATAGATTCCACCAATAGAGATTGCCCAATTTCTTCTTCTGAAGTTAAACTGAACACGAATCGCCATAACAAATAAAATACTTTCCAAGACAAATGGATTTCTGTTCCAGAACGAGCTGAGTAACACTCGGCCAACACAGTGACAGCTGAATCAAATGAAAGTTTTTCAAAGAAAGAACAATCGAATTCTTCTTTTTTACTGCAACAACAGACGGTTATTGTTAAATCGACCAAGAAAGTGATTCTGAATAGAACTGTATTTGTGGTTCCAATGTGTTCTGAACGTAACAAACATCAGCACAAACACAAAGTCCCAACCAGCTATAATGGTGTAGTATATAAAAACTTACATTTTTCTTAAACGTCTAGCTTCAGCAAATTTTTGTTCTGCCCCAAATATATCACCAATTTGTAAATATATTCTACCCCAGGCAGAAAATAAAGCACGTCGTTCTTCTTTATCTAAATCTGAACCCTCCACAATCATGCTACGCATAATATCATCTATAAGATTATACTTTTTAAGCTGAAATTGTTTAAACAATTAAAACATCTTTTCAAGTCATTAACATGATGAACACTTACTATAATTGCACAATTTACAATGGCATGCAACACTCTTAATTCTCTTTTCTTCCAGTATTTTTGTCCCTCTTGAACTTGTTTGCCGGCAAAATATTGTTTAATTTCATTGCAAATAACATAAAGTTCCGAAAGACGATCTAAAGCCAATTGTGGATTACCCAAATAAATGGGCATTTCAGCTAATAATAAGCGAAATGAAAAACAGGCTATGGAACCCGTTTTGCCAGGATACATTTCTGGATAGAACTTTAGAATTCAAAATTAAATGAAATTTAATTAAAACGTCATTTAAAAAATTGTTAGTTTTTTACAAACCTCATAATAGACATCGGGTTTATTTAAAAGATCAAAAGGTTCGGCCTCTTGTTGTAACAGCTCAAATTCTCCTAATTTGGCCAGCAAAGCGAGGCGAGTAAACCATAATTGTAATGAATGTGGAGAATGTTTAGCTGGTTGTCCAGCACGTCCATAACCCTGACCATATATAGTTAAAAGTCTTCCAGTTAGATTTACTGCTGCTCTATAGCATCCTGCCACTATAAGTGATCTTAAGCCACGTTCATCTTGCGTCACATTGTCTATACCTAAAATTTTACGTTGTGCCAATTCTTCTGCCCCTAAATGTTTGGAAACAGCTAGAGCTATAGAATCAGGCTAAAAATACAAGGAAAGACGTAAGGAAATACCTAAAAAGTTACATTTATTAACTTTACCAAATCACTAGCTGTTTGTATGCCTGGCATAGTTAATAATGGGGGTACTCCTGGTTCTGTTTGTGGTGGCTCCCAGAAATTTCTTATATCATCACTTATCTTTAAGTCTTCTTCTAATTCGGAAGAATTTTCTATATAATCGGGTGGTTTGAAGCCACCTGTAAATGTATTAGAAGTTAAAGAGCCTGATTGGTAAACACCAGCCGCTGTGGGTGGTGTGGAATTATTTGCTGTTTCACGATGATTTTGTAATGGATTTGTTATGGCTGTTGCTGGTTTTTGTGGAGCCAATGAGGTTTGTTTAACATTATTGTCCGCTTTTAAATTAAAATTTTATTTTAGTATTTGTTAAAATATTGATTTGCTTTATCACCAACTTACTTTGCTGCTTTTCCTGTGACCCGGCCAATTCATCAAAAAAACTAGGCGGATCATTGGCAAAATATTGACTTAAACTGGGTGCTGTATTGTTTGCTTTATTTTCCATAATAAATTCTTTTATTTTTCTTTACAGCAAAAATATGAAAATTTTCTTATGATTTTCTTCTTCTTTTCTCTTGTTACTTCCCCTTTTTTGTAAACAGAAAAAATTTCACCTGTAACAGCTGTAAGTTCATGAATGACATTTGTGCGTATAAAAGTGACAGTTAAAATTAACAAAGAAAATTTACGGCGATTTTGTATTGTTTACATTCTGGTAGAAGTTTTACGACCGTATTCGAAAAGCTAAAGCAAAATTACTTAAATTTATATTCAAAACATAATTTTCTTATCAAATTCATCAACCAATTGTTAAATATTTAAAGTGGGTGTGAAACTCTGATAAATCTATAATAAAGGAAATTCATAAAATGTTTATACCTTCCACCATCACAAATATACTAACTTTGCAATTCCGTGTGTAATGTCAAGAAGGCATCATATCAAAATCTTAGCCGATTTAGCTATATTCGTTTGTCTGTCTGTTTCATGTTTAGAATAATTGTCCGAATTCATCGAAATTTGGCCACGTTATTTGTTATTGTTTTCAGAAGTTAACTACTTAAAACCAGCTATAACGGTTCATTAGCAAAAAAGATATATATAGATATCTAAGACAATCTCAAAATTCCGAACAAGAAGTTTTCTTTTTTTTTCAACAATACAATTCTATGTATTTTATTATCGTTCATAAAAATCATCAAAATCGGATCAATAGAAAAATATTAAAATTTCGATAAACCTCAAAGACAGTGTGATGTATATGGTCGCATTTTTTAAGATAATTTTCTGAAATTTGCGATATATATTTATTTTGATACAATAATAAACACAAAGATGCTAAATAGTGCTAGAGCCTCTTCCCGGAATATGGTTTATAGCTTAAAAAACTCTTAAATATAAAGCGATTCAATTCAAATTTGACACAATTAATTTCTTGTCTTGAATATGTTATTTATCGGTTCATAATTTGCTATAGCTCTCATATAAAGTACGTTCCGGAAAATGGGCTTGGACTTATGTAACTATTAAATAAGGACAAATTATATTTTTTATTTGTAAGGGGCATAAAAAGGTAGGAATAAAAAAAATCTATCATAAAAACTTTCAAACATGACAGCATGGACGTGTTTTTCGTATTATGGTGTTGGGCCCATTTACCATATTTAACTATTATGGATGTGTCAGAATATATAAAAGTATTAGACGAAGTAATGCTATCATATGCAACTGAAGAAGTGTCACTGATGTGGACATTACAACAAGACAACTTCCCAAAACATATCAACAAAATAGCTAAAAAGTGGTTTCAGAATAATGGAGTCACTGTAATGAAATGACCTCCCCAGTCTCTCGATACAAATCCAATCGATAATTTGTCTACATACGTATAAAAGAAGGCGTCGGTAAAAATAAAATAATAAAACCGACAAATAATAGCGATCATTGGACCACAATTGAGAGACACGAAACTCTATTATCTTGGAAAGGTGCCAAATTGTAATAAATTCAATGGGAAAACGTTATTAGGCTGTCATTACTGCCAAAGTAAACACTATAAAATGCTATGAATAAACAATAATTTCAATTCGATAAAATAATACCAAAAAATTAAACAAAAATTATTTATTTTTGTCTTTCTGTTATCGTTGAAACCGGGTGGTGCTATTATTTTGACGACAATTTCTTTTCTTTTGGAAAAAGTGTAGTTTAAAGAAATATAAATTGAATAGAAATATTTTTACTTTCTTTTAAATTGACTTTTATAACTTATTAAAGAAGACTTATGTATGTGGTGCTATTATCTTCACCGCAACTGTACGTATCTAATTTCTTTTCTTTGGCATTTTTTTAATAAAAGGGATCATTAAAATCTTTGGACACGTACTAATATTGGTAATTAATTTCAATAGTACGTTGCCGACATTTTCAGAAAACCGGGTTTCAAGTTATCCGAGATATAGGATTTTCAAAAAACCGGTTTCGAATACGGTTTTATGTTAAAAACCGGTTAACGGGCTTTTGTTTGATTAATATAAATTTATAGAAAAAGATTATTATTTATTAAAAATCTAGAGTTTAACCAATAAAAACATATATATTTACTTACTCAAGGCGGAATATACCAAAATGAAGCTGAAAATATATAGTGAAAAGTTTAAAAGTGACTTTCATTAACCGACTGAAAAAACCGACATGTCGAATAATTCAAAAAAAATAAAAATTTTTCGAAACCGTTCGTTTTCCTGAAATACCAAAAACCGATTACCCGGTTTTCAGTTTCGGTTTTTAAATACACGGCATATTTCACTGCAGTTTTTATAAGCTGATGAACGAATAAGTTGTTTGATCCAATATCTTCAACTCGTGCTAATTTTTGCATAATGTAAATGATGGAGAGTATTTAAGATTCGACACATCCGAATATAACATTCTTAATTGTTTTTGTTTTTAATAAATCGGCCATAAAAATTTATAACTCGTTGCCAATATATATGGGTAATTTCAAGAATATGTTACCAAATTTCACCATAGTGTTTATAAAGACTTTTCTCCGGAATCGGTATTTAAACTGATAAACAAATAATTAGTTTTTTGATGAATATTTAAAACTCATACAAATTTCTACATAATGAAAGTGGTAAAGGGTTTTTAAGATTCGAATAAAACGATTCATACTTGTTATACTTTAATTTTTTTCTGAGCATAAGGAGATTTTAAACATTGTACATGATTAATGACGATGACTTTTGTCCATGTGTATACCTCGTCTCTAATCATTTGAAATTTCATTACGATTAACGATTTATTTCCAAAAACTTGTTTTGCACCATTGCGCGACAAAGACAATTCATTACCCTGAGAAAAACAATTTTAAGTTTTTTTCTTTTCAATCAAATTATTATATTTTACAATTAACTTAAAACTAAAATTTATTGCAAAAAGAAAACTTAATTTTTTAATTCCAGAAAAAAAAACATACGCACACACTCTTACATTTATATATTTAAGTTTAATATTTAATTGTCATTTTATGACGTTATTAAACTAATATTTACATCTTATTAAATAAATAAAAAGAGCATATTTAAATTTTATTAATAGAAAAAGTGTTTAAGAAAAGTTTAGATTAAATTTATGTAGATTTAAGAAAATATTAAAGCTTTACAGGAAAATTTTAATTAAAACAATTTCCTTTAATACATATTTTTTCCTTATGATTTTTAAGAAAACGCCTAAAACTATGCTCTTTATATTTAATACTAATAATTGTCTACAATAGTGTTCTAATGTCAATTAATAACAATGACAATTGTTTTTTTTTTGACACACACAAAAAAGAGCTTAAAACTAAATAAAATTATATTTATCGTAAAACTAATGTTATTGACCATTAAATATTGTTTCGGGATAATAACTAGGAGCATTAAACATACGTGGAAAACCATTAGGATCCAATTGTTGAACAGGCAGCACTGATATAATGTCACTAAAAAGAAATAAAAATTAAGAAGGGGAAATTAGAAAAAAATATTCTAAGTAAAAAATGATTTAAACATGTGTTCTTTTATTAGAATAAGAACAAGTAGGAATGCTATACACGGCTATGCCGAATATTCAATACCCAACACCACAAATATGTGTAAAGTAAATACGTTATTTTTCGTACATACACAAAAGCCATAAAATTAGTTATATATTTTTTGCTATATTTTTTTCTACTGAACCGATTTTTATAATTTTTGGAATGGTAGTAAAGTTCATATAGATAATAGTATGCTAAAATTAAAATTCTCAATTTATAATTGACAATTTAATGAAAGTTTTTTGATTGAACTTAAAGGCTGCCTCAGATATCGGTCTATGTATTTTAATATATTGAATCAATTTTACTGGTTTTAAATAGAAAATTTCTCATTATTATAAGAAAAACTAAAGGAAAAATTCACGTTTCATTCTAATTTGTCTATTTATGTTCGATAATTTTACGAAAGTTATTCGCTTGGAATTAGAGGTTATCTCATATATCGGTCTATATCTTTTAATATACTGAACTGATTTTGATAATTTTAAACAGGAAACTTCTCCGGACTTTAATAAATAGTTAGGCCACATTTCATTGAGCTCTGTTAATTATTGTGAATGTGAGCTTGCTAAAAACAGACAAACAGACAGAAAGACAGACAGCCAGACAGTCCATAGCTTTTTTCTGCTGAACCGATTTTGATAATTTTTGAATATATATAGCTAAATATTAAGGCAATTTCATTCTAATTTTCGATTTATATTCCATAATCTTATGAAAGTTCTTCGCTTGAAATTAGAGGTTACCTCAGACATCGGTCCATATCTTTTAATAAACCGATTGTGCTGATTTTAAACAGAAAACTTCGCAGGCTAAATTTCATTCATGGATGTGAGCATGCCAACAACGTACAGACGGACTCAGATTTTTATTTAATGCAAGAATGTTTATACATTATGGTGTTACACACGGAATGACAAAGTTAATAATCCCTCTTCACCTCTTGTGGTGGTGAAGGGTATAAAAAGTGTTAAGTATAAAAGAAAAAAATACTAAAATGGCACTTGTCCTTTTTAAATTATTCACGCCCTCCTGTGGAGTTATTCTTTTGATGTAAAAAAAAGAAACAATCTGTTGCACATGCCAAACATATTACTTCCATGTAGGCGTCCTTTAGTCTAATTTTATTTAAATAGTTCTCTGTGGCATAAGAATCAATTCAAGCGATTATAATTGTTTTAAGATTTCTTGAAACAAAAAAAAAAATACTCATTGAGTGTATGCTGTAGGGATTTTATGTATCCCTCATCGTCATTATTAGGGGTAACTACTTATATGTTTAAATGTTGTTGGACACTTACATATGCCTTGTGCCCATACATTTACTATGTACGTGCCTATTTTAATGGTCATACTCTTTTGTATTTTAATGCCAATTTCAAAATTCATTAAATTCTAAATGACTGTTTGGCTGCCTGTTTTAATTTCTCTTAGCATATGGACCAAAGTGTGTACGTTTTGGTTTTTATGAATTATGGGGAATTTCTGTCCAGATTTTATATTTTTAAGTGCTTCAATTTATGCATATTTTTTATTGGAAATTATTTTTCTAAAAGTGTTTGATTTTGTGTTAAATCCAGAGCATTTTTAGTTATTGTTATTTTCAGATTTTTGTTCTTTTGTTTTTGTTTTTGTTTTAATTGGATTATGAAATTTGATATTTGTTTAGAGAAAGAATGAGGAAAATTATGATTTTTTTAAAGGGCTTTATGTGGAAATAATCATAAAATTTATGTTTATTAAAATTGAAAAAGAGTTTCTTTCAAGGAAAATTTTTATTTTAAAGGCAGATGTAACGTATGAAACACAGAATTAATATTAAAAGAAAATTATAAATATTTAAAAAACTATTCGAATTCCTAAAATTTATATTGATTTTAAAATAAAATCTTAAGGACATTAAAAAAGGTTCAAATGATCTAATTTTTAAGAGTAAAAAAGAACTGAAGAAACTTCTTAAAAAAACATGCTGCTCGGAGTCTTTAAAATATTAAAAAGTTTGAAATCCTTAAAAGAAATTTAGGAATAATCGAAGAAGCTTAAAATTCGAATAATCGGATTTTCAGCACACAGTGGTTGCGGGACCACCACCCACCCTCAACTATAACTTTATTAAATTTTTTTAAATATCTGAAGGTTCAAAAACTAAAGAATTATTTCCAAAGAACCATCACTTGAAATCACTACAGTAAAACAACAAAGAAATGCATAAAAAAGGATAATATGGATGGAGGAATTCCAAGCATTTCAAGGTCTGCCGTCAAGGTGTTTCCAGTGTTATTAAACTCTATCGGGAGAACTTGTCCGTTGATAGAAAACCTAATTCAAGTTCAAAGAATGGTCGACTGGTATTTGTAAAGCCAAACAGATAGAAAGCATTTTCCTCACTATACACCCGGTTAGAAAAACAATCCGGTAAGCTTAGTGCTCAGTCTACATCCTGGTCAAAAATTTTGTATTGCTGATGTCCAAGGGAATATTGACGAAAACTTTGAGGACCAAAAAACAGTCAAAAGTTCCAAAAAAGTTCTTGGTATGGCAAACAATATGCAGTTGTGGCAAAAGAAACCATTCACTTGTTACAACGGGCTCTATAAATACAGAATTTTTTATCAAGGAATGTTTACAAAAAAGGCTGCTTCCATTCATAAGACTTTAGAGTGTGTCCACTTATTTGTGGCATGACTTGGAATCCTGTCACTATGGCAAACATGCCCTTGAAGATACAAGAACAATAATGTGACGAAAATTCTCCCAACTGGACGGAGCTTAGACTATGAGAGACTTGTTAAAAGAGACTTAAAGATCCCAAAAAAGCGTCCAAAAGAGCAAATTGACAGAGGGCAATATAAAAACGTTAATGGAAATAGGTTCAAGCTTTCATAACTAGTGAATAAAAGTATAAAAAATATTATTTTTTTTAATTGTAATAATATTTTCAATCAAATAAAAAATTAAAACTGATTTTATTAACATACTTGTATGTTAAGAATTTTTCGATCTCACTCCTTCATGAACTATTTTTTAGTCGATAATAAATCAAACTAGAATTCCAGACCAATAGACGTTTAAACTTGAGTTTAAATCGCCAACACAATCATTTTTTTAGCGCTGAAACGCAAAGAAATCGAAACATTTTCCTTTCCGATAAAAAATCGGTTGAAAGTTCTAAAGTTTGAATGGACAATTTGACAATAGAATTAATGTGATTTTACTCTAGGTACAAATATTTTTCTATGCTCATAAACTTAATAAAGAAATTCGACCAGAATCAGTTCATTATTTTCAAATTTATATTAAAAATCGATCAAGAAATTCCAAAAAATTATATATATATATGTGTGTTATTTTTGTTGTAATTTCTATAGTTCTATTCTTGATCGAGAAGTGCGTTTCCTTCAAACTTATAATACTGTACTCTTGGCATCTTTAGATAAAAATTATGTAAACCGATCTAAAGTTACAGATATAATTTTAAAAAAGATTTCGATCTGTCTTTCTGGTTCCAAATGGAATTTCATTAGGGAACATTTGGTCTTAAACTTGATTAAAAATATTTCGAATATGATTCAAATACCATCAGATTCTTGGAAATATTGGATCTCATTTCTCATCATGAGTCCAATATGAAACATGTTCTCGCTAATATAAGACGTCCCAAATTAATTTAATTCCATTCTAAAATACTTACGGTCTCTGTTGTGGTGTTCGATCTCTTTGCCGTCGATTCTTAAACCAATTCGAAACTTGTGTCAGTGTCAGCCCAGTCTTTTTCGCCAAAGTCTTTTTCTCATCTGGGGTGGGATAACGATTTGTTTGATAACAATCTTTTAAAGCATTACGACTCTTCTCCTTAAAACAATAAACAGTTTCCTCACCATCCCATATTGTTTTCGGTAGAGGATATTTTTTTCTTAAACGATATTTATCCACAGCACCCAATGGGCGTCCTCTGACTTTTTCAGCCTCTTTGTAATGTGCCTTAAACCATAGATTCTGTAAATCAGCATGATGTTTTATGGAAAAACAATGAGATTCCAGTAGAGTATAGAGTTCATGAAATTGACCACGATGATAGGCAACAATGGCGCGTGCACGTAAAACACTTTCATTGTTTTTAAATAGCTCAGAGGTGGGTAAATTGCACAAGAAAGTGGTGAGTTTATCAATGTCACCTTTTTGTTGTAACGCCTCACACATACATTGAATCTAGAGGGGTGGAGGAAAGGCAAATTGAAAATAAAGGGAAATGGAAAAGTAAGAATAAGAGAATAATGAAACTTACTTGATCTGTGGTAAATTGTAAAAATTTACGATCCATTTGTATATTTCCCATATTATTATGGACACCCGTTATATTGCTTAACAAACCGGAACTATTTAGACCCGCTGCTGTACGATTTAAATTACCCAAAGCATCTATATTTGTGTGTTGCGTATTCCCCAGAGACATGGTTCCACTCGATACATTCATACTATTATTGCTTAGATTTTTTGTATTACCATTAAGATCACTTTGCAGAGAGCCCACAACTCCTCCAACACTGTTATCAAATATCATACCATTTAAACTGGGATAAATGGGTGAAGCGGTTGCTGTGGGCGGTGGGGATTTATCATAATCATTGGTTATATCATGAAATCTACGCTCCAATTCTTTATCGTTGGCATAAGGTGAAAATTTATCCAAATGTAAAACCGTCTTACATGAAATATTACCACGATAACCTAAAAAAAAAAGAAATTTAAGGAATTTTTAATAAAACTTATTTTTGGTCTTCTTATCAAATAGAATTATAATTTAATAATAAAGAATTTTAATGTTTGTTGTATTTAAATAATAGAATTCCTAGAATTTCTTTAAATTTTCAACTCATTAATGTTTAACGAAAAAAAATTATTGTATTGTATTGTTGTTTTTATGCTTTCAAACGAGTAGTATTCGCTTTCGTAATAGTACTCCTGAAAAATGTGCTTATTTTGGAGTTTTCACTTTTGGTTATAGCGTCATTATGACGCTAAATGGATATTAAAAAAAACAAGGTTTAAACATGTTTTGAATTATAAACATTTTGGAGGAGAGTAAAGAACGCAAAAAGAAACTCGATTAACTCTCTCAGGCGACTAATGAAGTATTTGCATGTGGATTATAGGAACTAAATAAAATCTATAGTGATTCCAATGAAAACGTTATAATTATTAAACTCGTTACGGGTTTGAAAAAAGCTGTGAACCATTGGACCGATAATAAAGATCAACATGGCGGACCACAAGTAATACAGAATATTTTTTCCATCCGCTAAAAATCTACAACTTTTACACGGATAAGAAACTCTTGTCCTTGTAAACATTTCCCGAAATGTTTTATATTAAAATCAGACTAACTCTGGTCTGATAGAAATGAAAACTTCGGTCATTTTAATTAAGCATTTGGTAGATGTTTTCAATCGCTAAAATAATGCTGAAATTTATGTCTAATAAAGTTACTTTGCGGGGAAGTCTGCTAAACTTAAAATGGCCGCTGAAAGTTATCGGTTGATGGTTGAAACACATGGCTGACATGTCATTCACCAACTAATAAAACCAGTGAAGAATAGTTTACCATACTCAAAGGTATAGAATTGGACATAGAAGACAAGGAGGGACCAGGGAAGCATTTTTATATCGGAAACTTTATGAAAACTATTATCAAATACTAAAAGATCTTTGATTATCATTCGTTTTAAAGCATTGGAATACGTTCAATTAAGTGTCATTTTCATTGAGATCGAGGGATCTTTGCGCATTGGAAATGATGCTTGATTGCTGCAAAAGATGTTTTATTTGCATCGTATTGTTACTGGAGAAGAAAAATAGGTATATAACGTTATTTCAAAGTCAACGACGACATCGAATATCCATGAGGTCAAGATAATTCACAGAATCAACTCAGATATCGAATATCTACGACATCAAGTTAAAACACCGAATACTTTGGAGTCACAAAGATGTTTTGTTTTATATGCTGTTAAAATCAGATCAGACCATCAAAGGGAACTTGTATCGAAGATGATTTATTATCAAACAAGGAAGCAATCTTCAAAATTGACCAAATTGTAGGGTTGGTCAAAAACTATTTAAAAAATAATGGAAGGGGAAGTATTTAGCTCTCTCCAACCTGAGACTTCTTCTAAGTTCATCATAATATTTCATTGCGACAACGCTCGATCACAGGTTGTAAGATCGGTCAGAACCATTTGTCAAATAATTAATGAAAAGTTTTGATTCTTCCTTCTGGGAAAAGTTTGGTTGATGCAGTTTGGTTTTATGCAGACGAGTCCTTATTAGAACATGCTTCACTTCAGAACTGGGTTTAAGACATTGATATATTTTATTCAGTATTTACCTCAAAATCGAAACAGTTCTTTTGATAAGGATGGAAAATATATTGGGCCTTGCTGGACCTGTGTTTATTAAACAATTTGCTGTATTTTGTAATATAAGTTTTTCATAAGCGATTTTTTTATAAAGCACATTGTACAACGTTAATATTCACTATTCGGACTTAATAAAAATTTGATGTCAATCAAACTTTGTTAAAAAAAATTCTGGACCTATTGGATAAGGAAATTGTTAGCCTTAATCAATTTTACCCAACGCTTCGTGTCATAGGAAAAATTGGATTTGGAAAGAAGAAAATAAAACTTGCAATCGAATGAAGCGAGACAGCAATGAAATAGATTTTGTTAGAAAGAAATCGGAAATTGATTAAGAATTGTTGTAACAGTTCGTTTGTATCGAGTATCCGCAGAAAAGAACTACTCGACAAAGCTATCGATGAGTTTGCAATCCGAGTAGAACACAAGTGGTTGGTCTAGAATTGTTTTCGAAACTTCAAAAAGCATTAGCAGTTGAAGCAGTCACCAAATTTCTACTTTGTGTGAAAAAAATTCGAAAGAAATACTGTAACATGGAACAGAAGAAATGGAAAGGTCGAAAGCCCAAGAATAGCCCATTCTCAAACTTGTAATTATCAATTAGCAAAGATTATTTGAAAAAGTAATGTGTACACTTTATAAAGTCCTTTTTTGTAGGAGAGAAATTGGACCAGGATCTGTAAAGTTTTCAAAACTTATAAGAATCTTTTCCTATACCCGCGAAAGGTAAACAGTCTGCATTGAGAACAAGAGGGTGAAATGTTGCAGTTATTAGAATTAGTTGGGTACACAAGATATCAGGGAATGGAAGTGGTATTAAATACCAACTATATACTAGTTTGGCATCGTTTAAATAGGCTTAATACGGTGCCAATAAAATAGCACATTTACGATATTTGGTCTCATAATTATCTGTCAGGAGAAAAGTTTATAAGAAAACTGGAGCTGGTATTAGAAGGGTTTTCGAAAGTCATTGGAAGCATTTTTTTAGATGTGTTTAAGAGACAGAGCGTTGCTTTCTAGTTTCCCGAAGAGAGTAGATTTTTGTGTTGAAAAATTAGTGGATGAATTTTACATATTTTGGAAGTAGTTGGGATAGAGCTGAGGGAAAAGTCATAGACTTTATAAACTAGAATTAATGAATTCTCAATTTTTAGGATAAAAATTTAAGTTATCAAGAAAGAACGACCCGATGAGCCCATGTGATTGGCAAACCTTTAACGACCTTTCTTTACTTACGCACATTAGCGTGGGCATTATACCTTTTCGAAGAAATCGCGAGTTTCAAAAATTCGATCCTGGGAAAAAATTATCCAGATCTTTTTTAAAAGAAAAGAAAAAGATTTATGTTGAAAATTCTTGGATGAAATTTGGCAATTGTTGTAGGTAATTGGGATAGAGGTGAAACTGTAGTTAACTTTTAATTATTTTCAAATGCTGGAATTGCAAGACAAAGACTTTGTAAGCTGGCAATAATACATTGAGGATCATAACTTGAAATTATTACGAAAGAACGAATTGAAAAAATCATGTGACTGACGGCCTTTGAACGTTTTTAATAATTCCGAATTAAGTTTACTTTCTAGATGCAGTATAACCTGGACTTTCAGGCTGATGATAAAGAACTTCCGAGTTTAAAAAATCTCATATTGGTAAAATTTGTCTAGATTTTGGACAATAAACTTTAAATCTCCACAAATAGTGAGTTATGAAACGGCTCATAAAATGCTTAAAGACGATTGATAATTTTGGTCAAAGAATTATTAATCTGCGATAAGTTTTGCAATTTTTTTAGGTTCGATTTCAATACTTATTTTTGTCTATTTAAAAACTCACCAGAATTTGGTAAAAATAATGAACCATACGATATGGGTGAATGCATATTATCCTGATTAACTGTTGAATTATCTGATGAAGCACCGCCGGAACTAGTTGAATCTAAATCACCACCATTTAATGATGACGATAAAGTTGTATCCATATTTTTCACAAACATTTAAAATACACACACACACAATTTTGCACCTTAAACACATTCAGTATTAAAATAGTGGTGAATTTAATTATTCTTTTTAAAAAAATCTTTGTTTTGTTTTTTTCCTTTTTTTGTAACACTTTTTATTAATAAAAATTTTATTTATTTTAAATTGCTTTTCTTAATCAACATTCTTTAAGTGAAAACGTTAACGTTACGAAACGATTTATGACAACCGCACGCCTGCGAAGTTCTATTAGAACTGATATTTTCTTAAACATAATAATTATGTAGAGCTATAAATGAAAAAGCAAAGCATTAAGAGAGAAAGAGTGAGTGTGAGTGAGTGCATTAATGTCACTAATACAAATTCACAAACACACGCACACATGCTAAACTGCAATTTTTGTAGGGAAAAACGAAACGGACGAATTATAAAACTGAATGAAAATGTAAACATAACAATGTTTTGGTTTTGTTTTCTTTTTGAAGGAGGAACAAAATGACAAAGAAACATGTTTGTTTATTTAAGGGTTGTTTTCTTTACTCATTGCTTTTGCTAGTCATATCCTTCCTGTTTTATATTGAAGGGGCGTTGCCTTAAATTTTCTTGTTGTTTTTCTATTAATTGTCTATATGAGACGCCATTTTTTTCTTAGTTACCATATTCATGTTTCCCTTAACAGGAACAGGTTAGTTGTTTTTGTTGTTATTGTTATAACAAAAGAAAGATGTGAGCATTCAATGTTACATCATGGTTTCATATTCTTTAAATGATATTGTTTTAAAATCCGGTTTCAATTTTTATTTTAACACAGAAGAAGATTTTAAACAAAACAACAACAAATTCTTTAGAATTTTTTTTTTTTTTTTGCAAAAATTTGATATTTTATAAAATTCGCCTGCAAACTAACCTTGACCTATATTTATTTATTTATTTTTTTTAACCAAATTAATATGGGAGATAAAATAATTTATTGAAATAATGAAATTACAAAATTTCATGTAATAAAATCCTTTTTATTATTATTTCCTATTTTTGCCAGTGTTGCATCATTTTCATAATTAATTTTGTTAATTTTTTTATCATTTTGTCTGTTTTTGTTATTTTTTATTTTATTTGTTTATCTCTTTTGACGTTATTTGTCATTTTAGTGCAATTGCCATTCAAAGTATCAAATTTAATAGTGGATTTCTTGAGAATTTTAAATAGTTTTGCTCTATTTTGTATTTAAATTCTTGAAAATATTATTCTTCAAAGATTAGTTTGTGCTATAAAGCGAAAATTGTATATGTAAAAATTTTCGATGTTTTTCATAACGATAACAAATATTAGGAAATATTAGGAATGTTTTGATCATGTTATATTTATATAAATCACCATGTTTAACATACATGAAGAATATCTTTCGGAGTCTATATATAAATAATGTCATAATATTTTACATATTTCTGCTAGCAAAGGGATATTGGTTGCATCAAACGGACTGCCTCGATGTTAAGCCCAAAAATATTAATTTCTAACACTAGTTGAAAACGTTTCCTTCAGCTATTGCAAGAGAGTTTTAACTACAACAGGACATTTTTTATTCTAAATCCCTTCATAACTGAACCCACAATGAGATTTTTAGAATCTACAGTGATGATTCCAATATGAAGGAATATATATCTCAGAAGATCTAGAGATAGATATTTCTTATCGGATGAATACAGTCTGAATTATGCCAGAAATGTCCAGGGGTACGTTGGAATTTTGGTCGACAGTCAAGCGTCATTTTTGCCACTGCTGGTCTATAAAGCAGGGAGGCTAGCCCGTAAAGACAACGTATGTGCTATATTCAATGTTGAAGCAGTAAAAATTCTACTTGTGCACACCAGGAGTGCAATTGTTAAATATTTTCTGCAGTTAACCTAGTGGAGCTAATCAGGGATGCTTGCAAAGAAATTGTGATTTACAAGAACACGACAAGTCAACTCATCACTGACAGCTAGAGGTGAAAAGAGGAAAGAAGAATTAGGACAAAAGAGGTAACATGTGTGCTAACCAGTCCCGCGAAGCTAATCTTAAAGGCAGTGTCGTGGTGGAGGTGGTTTTAGTCGGTAAAAATCCAATATAATCAACTGATACCTTTTGAAGGATTCCATCTCAAATACAAAAAAAAAAGACAACTCATGTAAGGGTAATATCGAGATTGATAAAACGGTTCCTAGGAGACTGTTAAATAATCGAAGTGATTTCTCAGTTAGAAGACTAAGCGATCTTTTAGATATCATAAGTCATCTGAAGGATTTCGTTCTACACAACATAACTAATGATATGTATTCATAAGGAGTAAGCTATGGACTATAAGGCGGTGACACAAAACTTTCCACCCATTGTTTTCTCAATAGTAAATGAGCATTTCCTTATGCTCCATTGATATCTGATTACTGAAGTATTTTACTAGTTGTTCGGCTTTATTCCAGAAAGATATGTTTCCCTTAAGACTCTACTCTATGGTGAACAAATTGAATAGACGAATGTGTTCTCCCCATGAGATTCTCAAAAGCATTCAAGTTATCATTCTATCATGGTTTTGTCAAATTTTTAATTGTTGATCTCGAAAAGTTCTAAGTTCGCCATTTCCATCACCTAGAGGTCTTTGATATTGCTGATACGATGATTATTTCCCAGCTCCTCTTTTGCTCCTCCCAGTCAATTTAGTCAATTCAGTCAATCCACCTCCATTTAGGAGGATCAGCTCTGTGTTTCACTATCCTGTCTGTATTGATATGAGTTGCCTGTAATTGTACATTTTCATTACAAGTCCAAGCTTTATTTACATAAGCATTCGGCCTTTTTTGTAGTTCGATGTATTTTCAGGTATCATTGGAGGTCGTTTACTCTTTACGCATGTATCGATAGATTTGTGATATTACTCTATTCGATTCTATTAGATCACTTGGCATTTGACAAGTGCTGCAAATGTTAAACTCTTTAAGAATGAAACGTTGTGATATCAGTTGGTTTCCTATGTGGAAGAAATATTCAGTAAGTCGTTTACCATAAGACTCACTGAACCAAAAAAGGTTGTAAATATAACAAAAAAGGATGTAAAATTGAAGAAAAGTAAGTTAAATATGAGCCAATGAAACCTTTATTCATCATAAATGAAATTCTTCGAATTTGCAAAAAATTGTCAATATGACCATTTGAATTCGTTAATAAAAATGGCGTTAATTTGAATAAATTTTGTTCTATTTGAATAATACATTATTCAAATTGACAAAAATAAATTCGTTAAATTAATGCATATTATTCAATTTGAATACCATATTTTAGTTAAATTTATGAAATTTTAGTTGAATTGAGGACAGAATTACTTTAAATTGTTGTAATAAATTAATCCATAAACTATTAACGGACAACGGGAAGAAGTACTCCCCATACAAAGTAAATATCGTTTAAAAAATATCTTAAGAACTGTTATAGCGAGAATTTTCACATTTGGTCTCAATGATTTCCTCAAGGAACTGTTTTATCGGACAAATTGTAAGACGGATAGGATTGGGAGAGAGGTGGCCCCCATAAAAAGCATCTTTTGATTATGGAATATCTATAGATCTACTACAGCAAAAATTAAATTTGTGATTTGTGAAATTTCTTTCGAGGTCAAGGACTGAGGAGAATTTTTGTACAGCAAAGCGCACCGGGTAAAAGCTAGTTTAATATAGTAATTAAATAGTGAAAACATAATAGATAACTGAAAATATTACAATGTCAAAGAACGGTATTGAGCCGACCGGCTTGTATTTTTGATGAAAAGTTACTTTGTTGATCAGCTGATTGTCCATTTGCATTTTCATGAATTTATGCAAAAATATTCCTTTAATTTCAATCATTTTAATTAAAATGTTCCATAAAATATTTTCCTCCTTAGATTTCTATATCAAATTAAAATTTCTTTGTCACATTTCATTTAATATGACAAATAAAATATAGAAAATTATTTGACGAAAAAAATGTTTAAATTAACAAAAATTTTATTCAAATTAAGTTTATTTTAGTGTGTAGATTTGAATGAATTTGTGTGTTATTTTACTTACGTTGCGTTACTGTCATTTTTACTAAATATCTGTTAATACAACATAATTTTCATTAATTTTTTAACATAATTTTATTTAATTAAACATCTTTAAGTAAAAAATTATTTTGATTAAATTTGTTAAGTAAATTTTAAGAAAATTCTTCAATTTGAAGAAAAATAAAATAAAAATAAGTTTATTCGTTAAAGTTCTAGGAAAATTTTTCGTTAATATTACCTACGACATTTGGTTCAGTGTAAACGGAATACAAGTTCCGATGAATTTCAATATTAACGGAAAAGTTATTTAGATTTTGATTAAATATAATGAGTATTTGAAAAAAGAGTTTCTTAAGTATTTCAGACTTTTTTTAAATTATTTACTTAATTCTCAGACTACTTCCTCTTCTAGTAATTCTCTTTAAAAAATACCGTCTGAAAATTTTTTTCGATAAAATCTAAAAATATTTTTATCTAAATGCAGTTAGTGACAGTTTAGCTTAATGCTGACAATTGCAATATGAGACTCTCATTATTTGTTTCCCTTTTTTACAGATTCTGTAGTTTTATGCTGCTTCCAATTCTGCTGTCAGTTTTATTCTTCTTTTCTATTAACTATTTTCTCTAGTTTGTCTGTCACCTAAAGTCGCATCAAATTTCAATTAGAGATAAATACAGGGATTTTTTTCAATTCATTCAATATAGAATATACAAGCAGAACGAATTAAATGTTTGGAAAGAGATTGTTACAACAAGAACAACAACAACAACAAATCAAAGATTTCCACTTTAATATAGAGATTTTTAATAAAAATGAAATGAAAAGAAAAAGAAAACAGAATTTTGTCAAAGGAATTAGTGCTACTGAATTTTTTCATTTCTGTTTATAGAAATTATGTGTGTGGGAAAGAGATAGTTGTAGAGTTAATAAACATTTGTCAGGATATAAGTTGATATAAATTGAAATGAAATTTTTAATTAGTGTGAAGAAGATTATTTCATCAGTGGATTATATAAGATTGGATAAAATTGGTATTTGTTAGAGATTTGGAATTTAAAGAAGAAGAAAAAAAAAACAACAACATACTTATTTTTTTACTGGACTGGTCTGATATTACAGAGGCTTTCAAAAACTTTAAACTTTCGAAGAAGACACAGATATTAAACATGGTGTATTATACCTTGATTCTTCAACTGTTGGTGAGGATCTTTCAACCAGTTTACAGTCGAAACAAATTATTGACCTGGGAAACCCAAAAACAAATCCGATTCTAAAACGAAAACCT
Source organism: Cochliomyia hominivorax (assembly GCA_004302925.2). NCBI lineage: Eukaryota > Metazoa > Arthropoda > Insecta > Diptera > Calliphoridae > Cochliomyia > Cochliomyia hominivorax. The sequence continues at coordinate 76,767,453 of PYHX02000413.1, read as the reverse complement.
CTATAATTGAAAACACAACCGCCTTTTTCTATTTAACTGGACTGGATTGATATTACAGAGACTTTCAAAAACTTTAAACTTTCGAAGAAGACACAGAAAATAAATTCTACAAATTTTTCAACCAGCTGCTTAGAAGACCAATGTTTCCCATGTTTACAAGTCGACAAGTCCTTGTTTGGAATACTTGTGAAATTTTTATATGTGTTCACGACGAAAACGTCTATAATTGAAATAAGTTGGAAGCCAAAGAAATAGAAGAGTTGATAGAAAATAGAAAACTTAATGTAATTTTCATCTAAACGCCTCGACAATCGAACAATTCCAATAATAATAATAATAATAATAATAATAATAATAATAATAATAATAATAAAAATAATTCCAAACAAAATGTGTTGGTCCAAGGGAATTCTACTTTAAACCCGATGACGTCATTTAGTTGCCTTTGCGAGTTTTTTTATTAATTTATAAAAATAATTTGCTTTCCTTCAAAATATTGGTGAGGATTATCATCCGAGCACTAGTAAGTTGGTGGCGCTTCAATCCCTATGCTGGAATTTAATCAACAATTGGATAATTCCCTTAAGCGTTTCACGATCTCTCCTCAAAGTAAGTACTTTTGGAATCAAACTTTTTAGTTATGCATTTGTGCAGATGTTAGTAACGGGTCCTACCACCACTTTTAGCTCGAATTAAGCTCGTCCTTCCGGTTGACAGTCCATGTAAAACTTGTTCGCAAAGTAAAGGTAGCAGTTTTGAAGATACCATAATAAAATTTGTCACGATCTATTGTATTGGCCCATGGACGATGCCTATTAAAATTGGTTATGATAGGTCCATTATTTCTTATAGGCTCTATACAAATGGGGGAAAGGGGTTATTAATCCATTAAAACTCATAAATATAAAACTTTTAGCTGTTTTTTTTTTTGACAACCAACAATGTGGTGTAGGGTATTACATAGTTGGGCTTGAGTGACAATAACAGTTTTACTTGCTTTCTTTTAGATCACTTTGAAGCTTCATTTGCTTTCACGATTTCTATACTTCTCATCGTCCTTCCTCGTTTAATTCCTTACGATATTGCCGATTCTTTGAAGTTTGTATTATTGAGAATATACTTTTAGTATCATGTCTTCCATGCTGGAGTTCAGTTCAGATTTACTCCTCCTCCTTAATTCATTCATTAATCCTCCTTAATTCTTTTCATTAATCTACTGCATCAAAAATCTAAATAGAAGATTCTATTTGTATATATAATTTTCCTGTATTTCAGACAATTTGGATTATCCATATTTTCAGATAATGTCCTTTCAAATTGTCTCTGCTGTCAATGATCTGGAATTGTATATGGTCAGTTTGTCATTTATTTCGCTGTTTTGTGGTGAAGTTCATTCCACATTTATAAATTAGATTGGTTGGATTGGGTTGATCTGTGAACTCGCTTTAATTCAAATCTTGATTTAAGAATTCTTCTATGATTTTCTATCACTAGTAAAAGTGATTCTAAAGTTGCACACTAATATTCTCTACAGTTTTATCCCTGATAAGTCTTATAAATCTAGTTTATAGTTTCCGAGAAAACGTTGTTTTTTGGTTGCTAAGGCTAATAAGTAAGTTGGAAGTCCGCTCTCACCTTTTCTATGACTTTTTAGCGGGGACAGTGTTTTATGAAATGCTTTTTGTTCTGTTCAAATGGTCCTAATTGTAGTAACCTAAGCGTATAAGCTTTCACTAATAGACTTCTAACAAATATTACAAAATTTCCATAAACATTACTGTCATAAAGCCTCAATTAGCCTGCATTTTATAGACTCACAATTCATTATAGTTCATCGTTAGCCCATACTTTTTACCATCTTTCTGGAAGCGTTTGGATTCCGCGCCTAAAGAATTGCTCCAATTTGAGTTCAATAATGAAAGCTGCGTCTTTCTGTTGCCTTGATTTCAAGTTTTTTGTATTTCAGAATGGTTGTCCAGCTTTAATTATAACAAATGTTAATCGGGAGAGGCAAGTCTTGAGCTAAAGTGTGGGTAATTCAAATTTTCTCATTCATTGTTTTTAAATAGTTTTTAATCGGTCATTTCAAATGAGATCAATCGGAGACATTTGGAAGATTATGATGGATTGCTTTATTAAAGGAAATCAGTTATCAGTTAAAGGAAATCAGTTATCTTCCCGAAAGGTCATTTGTATTTGATTTACCTGAGATATAATGTAAATAATGTCATTGTTATTTTCCAAAATTAGCGGAATTTCATCTAAACATCTAAAATTGCATTATATATATTTGACAGATGGATATCTTTAAATCGGTTTAGAAAGTGTGAAAGTGAAAGTTCACCAAATTACAAGTTAATTAACATTACATTTAAATATTGTAGAGATAAGAAGACCATTGATCCTAAATACTAAGCTTTGCTATTATATCATTCTTACTAGACTTTTGAGTTATAATAGAAAAATAAATTCCTTCACATAACCTAACTTTTTTATGACCTTTTGTAAGGGTTGCAAAAATACAATAATCCTTTCTATTTGTTAACAAGCTTTGCACACTTACACAGTAGTAAAGCGTTTTCTCTCACCCCCCCCCCCCACAAAGTTCGTCATAGTAACACCCTCCTGTCAAAACTTATTTTATTAGGATTTTTATTACACGTAATTGGCTGCGTGTCAGGGATTAAGGACAACAAACTTTAGGATTTAAACTTCAAATAAAACGAGTTTATTTAACTTTTTTTTATTATTTACAAGTTTTGAAACAGACGTTCGACTAATTGACCGCATGATTATAGAAAAAGATTTAGAAATTTAATAAGATTTAAAATAATAAATCACTGTCTTCCTCTTCTTGATTATTAAATTTTACATTTTTTAGGTTGCGATTAGATTTTTTTTAAAGTCAAATTTACAACAAAATCGTTACAAATGTTTATTGTCTTCTTGAGTTACTTTGGTTCCCACACTTTTATTATTTGCTGAAAACAGCAAAATTTTTTTTTATATTTTTCATTTGAGCAATAAATTTATTAAAGACAACAACAAAAAATATGCTTAAAAAACTATAAAATAAATAAAATTGTATTTATAAATAAAAATAATAATAAACATATATTTTGACGTTGTCTGTCATAGTTTGGTGTCCAATTCAAAGTGTTACAAAGCAAATTAGGCAAAGGCGAATTTCGAATACACTTCAAATATTTTGTTAAGTGAAAAATGTGTTTCATGTTGGGAAGTTGGCAACTCAAAATGATGTTAGAGGGGGACAAAAGGGTTCTATTTCATCTCATTTCCTGTTTATTGTGGCGTTTTAATAAATATTTGTTTCCTTATGAAAATGTGTTGCGATCTCTCACTGTAAATGTTATTATTTTTATAGAAAACTAGCTAAGACCCGTTGAGCTTTGACGCCTTTATAAAGTGGGTGGTACCCCTCCCCAAGGTCCTTCATTTTGACCCGCAAAGCATCCTTGGGAAAGTAATTGAAACCAATTTGAATACTCCCGCTTTTACAGTTCTTTAGATATTCTATAATTAATATTTGCTCTCCCCATGATCCTATCCGTCCTTCATTTTGTCTAGTAAAGTGGTTGGGACCAAATTCGAAAATTCTCGCTGTTAAAGTTCTTTAATTATTCGATTATCAAACGTCTCACATTTTACCTCGAAAAAAAGTTCCTTGAAAAAATAATTGGGACCAAATTTGAAAATTATCGCTATAATTTAAAAATTGCTTTGTAATCCCTGATTCTATCCGCCCCACATTTGATTGTGTTGTAGTTACAACAGCTAGAAAGAATAAGTACATTTTTCAATTTTGGTTCATGTTATTGTTCTAATCCAGGCCAAAGAATCTGGCAACCTCGATTGGGGTGTTCATAGATCTTCATGTGGTCATCGATCACATGCAGGACATAGGTTTGAGCCAATGCCAAAATGCTTTTAGCCTGTTACTCCAAACCGATCTCAGTTGTGCCAGAACTACTCTTTGCTGACCACGCGTAAGTCTGTCTGCAATGAGCGATGGGAGGCCTCCAAACACGATATTCATGCCGTCACTTGATACCGCGGAATTTGAGGCGTCTCCAAAGGATCTTGCTCATATCTATATATGCTATGTTCTTAAAAAGAACTGCTTACTTAGCATTTCATTATGTTCCTTTATTGGAAGGATCTTAGTTTCATCATGATGAATTGAGGACATTTGTATGGAGGCCGTTATGGTTCTTTTGATTGCGTATTATTTAGCGATGGTGTCCATACTAGAGCAGCATAATTCGCCACTGGTGGACAAATCGTTTTATATGTAACCAATAAGGTTTCTTTATCCGTACCCCAAGTACTGCCGGCTAATACTTTGAGGACCTTCGCATCTTGTGTGTGATTGTAGTAGCATGTAACTCCCAAAATTTTTGGGTGGTTAACTGTCGGAATTTGTATTCCATCGACCGTGCTGTCTAAATTCATATTCACCTCTTTTTTTCCAGTTGGTGAAGAGTGTTGCAGTTGATTTCGCTGGTGAAAGTTTTCAAGTTTTGTGCAATGAAGAAATTGTGGATTTCGCTCAGATAAAACCATATAGGTTATCAATTTTATGGCCCGTATCCGTTGTCGTACAGTCATCTGCATATGTTATCATGTCTACTCCGGGTGGATTCGCTGGGAATTTCGAGAGGTAAAAATTAAACAAGAGTAGTGATAGGAGACAGCACTGTGTTACTCCTTGCTTAACTCTACGGAACTGCGACTTTTTGTCTCGAAATTTAACGAATGATTAAGGTCCACTCAAATAATTCAAAATCCATCTCTTCATGGTGTTCGAAAATAAGGACTGCCGGATGTCTTGGACGAGAACTGTATGACTTAACGTATCAAATGCATTTGATAGGTCAAGAACCATCAGGACTGTACGTTCACATGATTTGTGCTGGTTCAAACAATGCGCGATCAGAGTGTTTACGACTGTTAATGTTGTTGTTTTGTCTTGTAAAATATTTCATTGAAAAAGTTTTTGGGATAAAATTTAGGAAATTCTCGGTGAAGTGTTTTTTTATTTTTGATGTAGAATATTTTCTTTGTATGGGGGTTACCTCTCTCCCCTCCCAATCCTTTCCGACCAAAATTTTTTCAAGTGATTGAAACCAAATTTGAAAATTATATCGGAATCATTCTGTGAAAAATTCAGCAAAACCGGTGCAGTTGTTTAGCTTTCTATAAACAAACTCAGAATTAATTTTATATATATAAATTATAAGAATTTTATTATAAACAAAAAATATTATGAATAAATTAATTTGTTTATTTGATATTTGTTTTTTTAATGAAAATTATTTTAATTCATTATTTTCAGTGTTTAAATTATGTCAAATTGTTTATCTTTGTGTCAGGTGAAATTTTGATTTTGAATGAAATTGATTTGTTTATCGTGAATGTTTATTATTAAGCAGTGAGATTTAATAATTATTAACACACGTTTTTCATTAAAACTTTTTGAATTTGTCCGGGTGAACTTGTCCTTTGATATATCCTCGTGCAGGTAAGAGGATGTTTCTAAAGCCAATAAAATAAAAGAAATTATTTTCAAAAGAGCTGCCAACACATCCGTTAGAATAACAGCCGGCTGGCTCAGTGCTCGGATAATTTGGTACAAAAAGATAAAGATAATGCCGCCTTCGAAACATGAAAGACTTGAAAGGTATCTGACAGAAACGCTGCTAAAAATTTTGAGGCCTAACAAAGAGCACGGAAATTGAGGCAAAGTTTTTTTTTTTTACAATTCTTGCTGCATATCACAGAACGTGTGATCTGGCGGATTTGTCGTAACTTTCTGATCCAAAATTTTATATAGCTGATGCTCGAGAGAAAGAATAATGCAGTTGCGGCTAAAGATTAATTTAGTTAAGTAGAAAGAAATGTACTGTTGTAAACTGTTACCTTGTTTGTTGATATCACTGCTTCGTTTTGCATCTGCACGTCCCGATTTATCATATTAAATCCTTGAGCTAAAAAGATTTCGCCAAAATTATAATTGGATAAAAGAAGCAAAATTATATATTTTCTAATCTGACCTTTAGTTTGTGGATAAGCACATTTTCTTCGATCGCCCACCTCCAAAATTGAAGCAGATGTCTTGAAAGGGACTCGTACCAGGCTAAATGTTTGAATGGTTTAAAAATCAACCTCACTGCACTTGTTCTTTCTGTTACTGGGAGTTACATTTGATAGTGTACTTACCTTCTGAGCTCATGGCCCTACAATCACACACAAAATAAATAATAGAAATAAGGTCCTGTAGGCATTAGCCTACAAAACCTTCAAAGCTATAGTTAAAGGAATACACAAATTGAGTCGCCACTGAGGCATAACTAATTAGGCTTCGTTCGTATATACGAAGCCTAATTAGTTATCTGCAAGACCTTTCAGCTTGATATTCCTATATGACAACATTGAAGGACATTCACAGAGGCGCCAGAAATTCCGCGGTTTCAACTTATGATTACCGTAATACACCCTGGCTTTTAGGCTTAAAGCTCTTGCTATCAAACTTCAAAACCCAAAAAAAAATATTATAGTCCATGAGACCTACTTGTAGTTTAAGTTTGTTGACAAACTTAACATGGACACATGGAATTGCTTTGGTGTACTGTGTTGTGTATTCTCAGTTTTATATCTCAATGTTTAGACGATGTTTTTTGATATCATCGAGGGCCTGCATGATGTACCGATTAAAGTGCTTATTCATAAATAAGTATTTTAAGAATCTTAGGTTGAAATCCGTCTGCAGTCGTGTTTCTTCGCATATGTAGCTTTATGTCCCAAGTAAATAATAAATAACAACATAGTTCTCAGGTTTCATCCGATTTTAAATGAATATGGAAAATAGCAATTATTGCTCTTTCTTCTTGAAAAAATGGAGGGATTTATCCATTAACACATCACACCCTCTAAGGTTGTTTTAGGCAACAATAGATTCGAAACTTCATTATCGAATTAGAATGCGAAAATAATTAAACATCGTTGCTTTGTCTTTCCACACTTTTTAAGAGCTGTCAAGGTTGCAAGATTATAAGAATACATGCAGGTGATATTTAACCTTCGTCGTCATTCTTTCCTTTTGATCTGTGCACTCCTTTACAGGACATTCGACTGTTAATTGTAGAACGTTTTTACTGTTCAAATTGGCAGATTTACCAGAATCCATGGACTGTAAGTTTAAGCTTCGTCATGGTGCTTAATAGAATTATTATCCTTTTATCTGTCATCTTTAGCTTTTTGAAAGAAACTTAAATACTTTTCGTCAGTGACTTAATGATCTAGAATGTTTATATATCTTATACACTTGCGTTTTACTGTCAACCACGCAGTAGCAGGATGGTATGCTGGTATGCTGTGGTCTCATAAGCAATGTCCAGTCGTTCGGCCGAATTCGTTCAAAGCCGAATGATTCAAAGTAACATTTTGAATTTGGTGGGATTAGAAGAAAATTCAATTGGGAAAATTCAATTTCAATAACTCATAATGCAAAAGTTATTGAAATTGAATTTTCAAAAGAGCTCCCGGCTCGGACCTGGTAAGGTAAGGTTTAAAAACGTACAAGGTTCATTAAGTTTTTGACAGGAACGCTGCTTTAAATAAAATTCCTGTTGCATTATGGATGACAAAACGTGTGTTCTGGCAGATTTTTCGCAACTTCCTGCTCAAAAATGATATGTTGCTAATGCTTGAGGGAATTTTAAAGCGAAGTTTAAGACCTAAAAGTGGTCAAAATTTTCCAAAAAGTTATTGGTGTGGCAAGCGACATGCAGTTGCAACAAAAGTAGCCAACCATATGTTCCTCTGTAAATACCGAAAATTACCTCAAGGAATAATTATAAAAAAAGGCTGCTTTCACTCATAAGACTTTATAATGTGTCCTGACTTGGCATCCTTTCACTATGGTAAACAAGCCGTTGAGTGGTACAAAAACATTAATGTGGTATTTGTACCAAGAGGGGCAAATTCCGGATCTAAGAACGGTGAAGAGAACACCACGAAAAAAGTGTCTAAAAGTATGATAGATTTTAAACAGAGATGACCTACCTGTTCAAGCAAAGCAAAATAAACGTTAATGGAAGGATTTCTGAAAAAAGTTCAAAATTTCATCACTATAATATTAAACAATATTAACTCGTTAGTTGTCTTTACAAGATTGACCGTTCTAATTGTGGAACGCAAGCACACAGGATAATTTTGGTCATCTTTTGGAATATTTAACATAAATAAAATTAATTTAATTAAATTAACAGAAAATTTAAATCAATTTTAATATGAATGAAATTTCTTACATTTGTTTCACTTCCATTTCATTCCCTTCAATACACAAGTAGGAGGAGCTTCGAGGCAAACACACACAATCACACATTTAACAAACAAACAAACGGATGCAACAGGATTAAATAAAAATTAAATACAAAACACGATTTGAGAGAAAATGTTTAAAGCGAAAAATAACAATAAATGAACATTATTACATAAGTTGTTAATAAAGCAGTGACATTTGTTAAACAATAAACAAAGCAACAACAACAACAACAAAAACAACAAAAGAAATTTTCACAAAAACAAAATACAAAATAAGCAAATCCAACAAAGCATATCAAATTACAATTAAATCATATAAAGATTTTTTTTACAAATTCCACTTTTTTCTGTTAGAGATTTTGGGTGCACAAGATAGACAAACAGGAGGACAATTGTCAAGAGTTCAGAGACAGCAACAACAACAATAAGAAAGAATGCGTTATTCGGCTGAGCCGAATTTAAAATATCCTCCATCACAAACATTTGCGTGAGGGTTTATATGAAGACAAAAATGGAATATGCTGCATGGTCCAAATTAAGTAACCTATTCCGTGAGAATAGACAGAAGAGACCTGGAGCTACATTAAAATATGACCTTATATGTTTTAAATAATTAAATACTGTTAGAAACATAATGGGGCCAAGTTTCATTAAAAATTTGTCTATATTTAAGAATCGTTTTCCGCAAAGGTGTCTTACACAGGAGCTGTATCAAAACATGTTCCGATATTGTTTAAATTTATATCAAATATTCAAAATAGAGTCAGTCAGTAGACTGTGACAAATTTCAATGGAATTGGTCTATATTTAAAAGTTTTATAAGCTTAAAACCATATTCCGGGAAGGGGTCTTATATGAGAGTTATATCAAAATAAATAGGATAAGTATATTAAAGGCTGTGCCAAATTTCAATAAAATTGTTCCATATTTTAAACTTTTATAAGTTCAAAAGCGTTTTACGGTAAAAGGTCCTATATGGGAGTTATATCCAAAAAATGGTCCGATATTAGTTAATATTTCAAAATATATACAAAGAAGTTTGAAATATAATTGTAACGAAATTCATTGGAATTTATCTTTATTTAAGAGTATAATGAGATTTAAACTATATTCTGGGTAGAGAACTTATATGGACATTAGGACAAATAATGGTTTCAGGACAATCTAGTTTTCGTTAGGTTTATTATTACGAAAGAATAATATATACTGCTTATTTCAGAACATTGTCTTTTAAATTGCGACATATATGAAAAACTGATTTTGGTGTGTATCCAAAGTTTGCATATTTAAGTCTATAATACCCTTTCAATTGATCCGATTTTTATGATTTTTTTAAATGTTATGGTTAAATACGGTCTTTATCCACTTACTTTTTTCACTGGCAAATTTAGACAAGTTCTTCTTGGGAATTTTGATCTTAACTCAGATATCGGTATATAACTGTTTTATTAATAGAATGATATGGATGGTTTTAAATAGCAAATTGTTTAGGACAATAACAAATAATGTGGCCACATTTCATTGAATTCGGAGAAATATTCAAGGCATAAGAAGGTTACAAACCGACAAACGGACAGACGGTCATAGGTCAATTTTTTTTAATTGATCCAGGAATATATATAATTTATGGAGTCTTAGATAATTCCTTTCTAGCGTTACACACGGAATAACAGAGTTTATATACCCTCACCACCACCTTTGGTGGTGTAGGGTATAAATACATACAAACGATTTGAGAATGTATGAATGAATGTTGGGAAAAACCTCCCCCTTTTTGGAATGTTGTTAAGCAACAACAACAGCACAAACAAAAGGGACTAAGGAATAAGAATTGGAAAAACCAATCGAGGTAAATTTAATTTACAAACATTCGGTTTAAATTGTTCACTTCAGTTTTACACCACTTGGGGTATACAAAAAAACATGATTACAATAATGATGCTGTTTCTGATGATGATGACGAGAATGTTGATGATGATGATGTTGATGAGGAGAGAAAACATATGTTTAAATTAATATAATGTTCTACTAATTAAATCTAAAGGGAATTAAAAAGAAATTTATTCTATTAAAAAAACTGGTTTCCTTTTTGATTTATTTTATTAAAAAAAAACATGGCAACGGAATTGAAACGGATGTATTCTCTTGGCAAAGAGAATTTAATTCTTAACACTTTCCTTTTCTTTTTGCTAAAAATCGTTTACTTTCCTTTTTCTTCTTGGTTTAGTGTGCGATATTTATCTCAGAACAAATCTTCTTGTTAATCCTCCGGATGTTTTTAAAAAATTATTCTTTAATAATCTCTTATAAGAAATCTCTGTGAAGAGGTCACTCTTTAATTTTTCTCTTAAATCCAAAAGAATGATACAGAAATTATTGTTTAAATATTTTTGTTTTTTTGCCTTCCGATTTTTATCGTTTATTGGGAAATTTAACAGAAATAATTTTCTCTTTAATTTTTCATATTTTTTATGGAATTTTTTTTTTATATGAAATTTAGCGGTTTTCCTCTTAATTGCTACATTAAGTCGAGAATATTTAATTAATTACAAACTTCACACTCATAATTTGATACCGTAGAGATGTAATAAATTTGTGTAAAATTTATTTATGTATTTTTGTCACCCTTAAAGGCAGCAGCCAGTACACCACGAGTAAATGGACACCTAACAAACCAAAAATAATAAATCAAAAATCTAGCAGTGATTTTTTTTGGTAGCTTCCCCTGGAGAAATTCATACAGGAGTAACAAGTTGCCAGATGGGATTTTTTTTGTCATGTACGAAATGGCGAAAAAATGTGCATCTATTCGGACTTGGCGGTATGAAGAGAAGTCTACTGAAGATGGTTCAATCTGGTCGGAATCTGACAATACCTTAGGTAAGCATGTGGTAAGATAAAGCAAAAATGCTAAGAAGCTGTTGCGGAAAGTTTTCATTTCTTATATGAGAGCTCTGCCCTTATTTAAAATACTTGGATTATGTTATTTCTTTCAGACCTTCACTGACATCAAAGGCATCTTTGGTTGTTGATGGACTCCATTAAGGCGGCTAACTGGAGAGCAAAGTCAACTTATATGATCTACAGGTTTTTATGAATGTCGATTACTTCTATCAATTGTCACCAATTGTCGATATTGTCATCCTATATCGGCGTCTGAAAATTAGGATGAGGAAATTTACCAATCAACTGGATCTAGCGAGAATACCTAACGTGTGGATTTAAATATAACGAGAGCACTAACAAAGGTATACGATGCAGCAATGCCGAGAATAAGATAATCCGAAAAAAGTAATATGAACTGGGGGCCACCAAAACATATCACAACATTGAAGAGAATGTGAAATCTTAAATGAAGGTATTGAAGCCAGAGGGACATACTTATAGGGAGATGTATCAACACGCTCTAATAGGCGAAAAAAGATGCTAACACAAACATTGTGTAGAGAGGTATATTTAAACCCATGAGGAAATGCTACCGCATAGTACTGACTTGCTTGAATTGCCAGAGTGATAATGATAATGTGGTATATTAAATGAGTACCATCCAGAGAACGATAAAAATAAAGAAATTATATAGCAAATTAGCAGCAAAAATTTATAAACTTCCTAAAAAAACGATGGACCTATTGATATCAATATCACATATAAAAAAGTGGATCGATCGTGGACATTTTGAGACTAACTATCATCTAATAAAGTTTTTACGGGCCATGAGTTTAGAACGACTCACCAAACTGTTCGGTAATGATGGTTGCTGAACATGTAGTATTCAGATGCTCAGGATTTAAAATTTGAGCAGAGAATAAATTTGTTACGTGAATTAACCTTAAGAATATAGTAAACATAAACATAATGTTATATAGGGAGGAAATGTATCTCTAATTCCGACTATAGTATAACCTATAGTCCAGACTATAGTAATAGAGTATATTTCTCAATAAAATATAAACTATGTGCTTGCTATTGTATAAACTGTAGTTCCGACTAAAGTATAAACAAAACATAAGAGAGGATTATAACTCTCTATAGTATAAACTATTGTTCTCATTGCATTATAAATTATAATAGAAACTATAGTCCATACTATAGCATAAGCTATAATTCAAATAATGGAATTTTCTACAAAGCAAATTATAGTTTAATCAGGTCCAATTTATAGTTTAATAAGAGATTTACACGATTTGGTTAAATTCCTTTTGGTAAATATTTTTTAATAAAAGTCTGGCAACTTCGAGAAAAATTCAAAACAAATTTTTTTTTATCGAGGCATCATTTTACACAGTCTCTCTAAATTAACGTTCTAAAAACACTAATTTGTTTTTGTTATATGTTTAGTACCAAATAAACATTGGTTGCCATGAATTTACGAACCCCTTTCACTTATAATGCGTACATTGTTTTTGGAAAACATATGGGCGTGTAAACGCGTGCTTTAACTTGTAACTGAGAAAATTCAAAAAATTCAAGCAATTAAATGGAAAAAATTCATATTAAAACAACAAACAGAAAAACACACAAAATGTACCACAAAATTACCTTTTGTAAACATATGTACTAGTTCGTATTCGCCCTCATGTTAGGTGATTGACTGAATGACGGACGGGTAGCGAAAGAAAATCTGATATCATATTTTGAAAAATGTAGTCAAGCATGATTGAAATTGTTGGGTGTTTTTTGTTGTTTTGAGTAAAATGACATTTATTAAAGACTAATTATGAAAAATTTGACAAATTCTAAGATTTTTCTTTGATTAGTTAAGAATTTTTTGTAGCTAAGGAGTGGGGACGAAAAATTCTTAACACCTTTGCAAAACATGTCAGTTGTTATGTTTAATGTCCAAATAATGAAAATATTGGTGCAAGTAGAAGGAATGGTCCACTTGATGTTTCAAAACCAAAAAAATAGGAAGCACATCAGCTCATCTGGTAAGAAAACAGCAGTGAGGTCGAAAAATTCTTAACGCCTTTGCAAAACATATCAGTTATTATGTTTAATGTCAAACCAATGAAAATCTTGTTAATCTGATTCAAACTGGTTCCAAACTTATTAAATCGTTGACATAAATCCTAAACATCTGTTAAGAAAGCTGGCCGTTTAGCTCAGTGCTCGCACTATTTGATACGAAAAGTTGAAACTAATGCAGTTTAAAAACATACAAAGTTCAAATAGTTCCTGTCAGGAACGCTACTTAAAATTGTGATTCCAAAACAGGGAAGGGAAATTAAAAAAATTTATTATTACTGTATAATGAATGACGACTCGTATGTTCTGGCAGACTTTCCCAGCTTCGCATCAAAACTGTATGTTGCTGATGTTCGAAGGAAAGATGAAGAAAAATTTGGGAACAAAAAGCAGTCAAAAAATCATGGCATAGCAAGCAATATGCAGTTGCAACAGTTGCTCTACAAATACCGAAATTTAAGTCAAGAAATATTTTAAAGAAGGCTGTTTCCATTCTCAGGATTTAGTTTTGGCCGGACTTACCATTCTATCACTATGGTTAACAAGCCCTTAATAGAGAGATATTAGGCTCCTGTTCAAGGAGTACAAAAAAGTGTCCAAAAGTGTGGTATATTTTAATCGAAAATAGACTATCTGTTCTGCATTATAAAAGCATTGCGATTCAGAAAAAGGTTCAAAATTATATCACTTGTGATTGAAAACATAAAAATAATCATTGTGAACCCTCTAAACGTCGCAATTTTTGAGATATCTTGATTAAATTTGGTGCGTATTATTATTTTGACAAAACCTATTGAAAATTTCGTTGTTCGGTCCAATATTTGAAGTACCTCTTCATTAAATATCCTCCCGGAATGAGGTTTTAAATTCATAAAAGTCCTAAATATAAAGTGATTTTAACAATATTTGGCACAAATAAATCTTATGATATTATTATTATGTCAAATTATACGAGGGTCTGTCCATTACTTCTCATAGATACCATACAACCCCTTACAAATATCACTTTGAAAGGCATAAATCCCACATATACATTGGTGTTGTAATAATTAGTCAAATGAAGATAAATATAAATCAAGGTGCATAATTAAACGAAGGTCGGTCCATAATTTCTTGTAGCTCCCATATAACCCTTCAGGAATAATCATTTTAAAATGTATAAATTTCAAATAAATGTTAGCGTCACAATAATGTATTGCACACTTAAGAATAAATACTAAATACGAGGGTCGTTAATAAACAGTGTGGTACAGGGCTTGGCCGACTATTACATTCTAACTTGTTAACGTGTATTAATAAATAGTTAACCTTGTTTTATTGTGATAATTATTAACTTTTTTTGGATTATGAAATTTGTTGGCAAGGGCTTTAAGCCAAAAAGCCAGGGCATATCACGATGGTTTCGATTACTCCAATTCACAACCTATATCTCCGTATAGGAAGGGGGGTCCTTGAATCCTTATTTAAAATAAAGTTTTTCATAGTCTTCGCCAGTAGTATTACAATTAAAAAGGAGTGCATTTGGTATATACGTGAAACCCCGGACACTGGTAAAAGAATACCAATATGCGTCACTTCAGCATTAACCAAAGCGTAAAGGTGAGATGCAAAAGTGAGCCGCTTTACGACGATTCTAACAATAATTCACCAACTTGTTTTTAGAGCTGTTACAACAACAATAAATATTTAACAAGATCATATGCTTTAAATATTATTATTAGGCTACTGCCAATGAACTGCAGAAAGTGGTGAAAATGTTAGAAGTTCCATCATTCATTTTACAAAGTGGGATATGACCATTTCAATATTTCGACCACTTGTTAAATAGTTTGCTTAACCTTTTTTTATAAATTTCCTAAAAATTCATATTTTCCTTATGTTATGACAAAAACCTAACCTAAAATATTAAATTCTTTGAATATTATTTTATTCTGAAAGATAATTTCCTTTTCGCGCTAAAAACTTAACCACAAATATTAAATAATTTTACATAATCTCAATTGTTTTAACTTACTTTAAGTCTTACTTTTTAAAATAATCTCTTTAAATCCTTGTTTATATTTCTCAATAATCTACTTTTCCTCAAAATACCATAAATGCATCATTAGACAATATTAAGGACAAAACAAATAGAAACCTTTCGTGCTGTAGCTTAATCCCACGCAATCACCTCTTGAAAATGGAGCAAAACAATAGTAAATGTTTTGTAAACAAATACTTAAAATGTGTGTTAATCTCTTAACTACTCAGTTACTTAAATGTTCATTTAAGAACTCTCTCTCTCTCTCGCACTCAAGTTCTTGCCGTAAAAGTAACAACAATACTTAATAACAATTCAACAAAAAGAAAATGTCAGGTTATGTCGCGTCATAAGAATGATTGTCTCTCACTCTTTTCATTGTATTGTCATTTTTGTTGAGCTACAAACAATAGCTAAAAAGCAACAAAATGTTTTACCTTAATTTCGCACCTTTTTTTCTCAAATAAAAATCATATTTTTGCGTGTTGTTGTTTAAAAACCCCTAAACAGTAGTTGTAGAAGCAGATTTATTATTTGCTTTTTCCCACTTATAAACAATAGACATGTGTAAATGTCTAACATTTTATTCTTCTCTTGACATTGTAAATGTCAAATCATTCATATTCTATTGTTATTATTATTATTTTATACCTGTCATCATTATTATTGTAACTGTTTTTTTATTCTTTTGTCAACTGTCAAATGGCACATTATGATAAAATTTTGAAATTTATAGAAAAGTTTTTGCGTAAAAATGGTAAATGTTTTACAAACAATTATCCAATTTTTAGGGATTTTTATTAAGAGCGATATTTGTGGAAGGGGTTTTTTATAGTTTTAAAGTTTTGAATTACAATTTTAAGTATTAAATTACTTTTAGAGGTTATGTTTGATCTTTGTCCGTTTTCAAGAATAATCAAAAACTCATTAATAGTACTTAGGATTCAAAATAAGATATAAATTTTCAAATAGGTTTTAAGTATAAACTATGGTCCACTCTGTAGTATAAACAATAGTCGAAATTATAATATAAATGATAGTTCAGACTGTAGTATAAATGATAGTTCAGACTATAGTATAAACGATAGTTCAGAAAATAGTTTAAACGATAGTTCAGATAATAGTATAGACTATAGTCCGGACTATAGACCATCGAAGTCCTTCGCAAGTCCAGTATAAACTACAGTCCAAATTAAAATATAAGCTATCGTTCAGATTATTGTGTAAACTATTTTCGAGACTTTAGTATAAATTGTAGTAAATTTATAATATAGTATAAACTATAGTTGGACCTATAGCATATAGCATATAGCAGAATTTAACATATATAGCAGATTATTTTATAAAGAACCATAGTCCATGCTATAAAATAAAACATACTCCAAAGTATAAACTATATGGTGCGTGCAATAGATAGATAATATATAGTCAAGCAAGAATAATATATAGTCAAGCCTGTAATATAAACTATAGTCAAAACTATAATATAAACCATAGTCCATAAATACCGAAATTTACATCAAGAAATGTTTACAAAAAAATACTGCTTCCATTCTCAGGATTTCATAATGTGTCCACTTAGTTTTGGCCGGACTAGGCATCCTATCATTATGGCAAACAAGCCCTTGATAGAGAGATATTGGGCTCGTGTTCAAAGAGCAATAAAAAGTACAAAAAGGTGTCCTAAAGTGTGATAGATTTTAATCGGAAATGGACTACCTGTTCGAGCAAAATGACAGAAAGCATTATAAAAACGTTGTATTTCCGAAAAAGGTCCAAAATTACATCATTAGTGATTTAAGCCATAAAAATAATCGTTGTGAACTCTCTATAGGTCGCATACTTACTCCATACATAACTACTCCAAAGTATATTATACAGTGCGCGCAGTAGAATAATATATAGTCAAGACTGTAGTATAAACTATAGTCCATACTTTAGTTTACATTATATTCCACGCTATAGTATAAAATATAGTCCAGATTATAGTACACTATAGTCCAGACTTTAGTATAAAATATAGTCGAAACTGCTTTGATGTGAAGGCTATTTCAATAAAATCGTCCTACTGCTTCGGATTAAGGTCAATTACTGCTATGAGAATAACTTTTCTCAAGAAATTTTTCTTTTAAATGAATCTGGTAATCAGAAATATTTGATATTCGAGCTTATTGGGAATTATTAATGTATTCCCAGTGCCAATATTACGTTTCGGTTTATGGGGAACATCTAATCAATAAAGCATTTTATATCAAAGTCGATCGGGGCAAATTATTTACCAACCGCTTGCAGAAGATGCATGGATTTCGAATTCTCTGAGCTACCACAGTGTAGGTGAAAATAAAAACACTTTTCGAGGACGATATGTGCTAAATCGGACCAGTCATGATCATTCCCCTTGCTTAAACTCTCAAAAGTTCATATCCGGAACGTAATGCTGATGGAATGGGTCTTTCCATTAAATGAATTTCGTCGTAAGTGGTGAAAATAAGAAAAAGGAGGAAAGTATACTGTACTTGACTTTCTTTTCAGCATCTTTTTAGATGAAATCATTCATTCCGATATCGGACTAACTAAAACATTCTTATGAATTGCGAAAAAGTATTCAAATGGGTCATGTTTTTGACTAACTTTCTCTTGTCTTCAACATTTTAATCTCTGTCAAGTCATCATAAAATGTTTGAAAAGAATTATATTCCTAGATTCAAAGGACTTTGGATATATCTGCTAAACATTTAAGATGACAAAACAATCGGAACTCGACAGACTGTTAAAAATACTTGGAAAATATTGCATCAAACCGATTTTACCAAAGTTGTACTAAACAAAGAAGAGACAAAGTCATTAAACCTCTGTTTATCGTCATATAGCAGCACTAGGTGAGCAAATGTTTAGACTGTCTTCTGGCCTTTTAATGATTTGCGCCTCACTTTTGCATATTAAGCAGCATATTAATTACGAAGCTGACTGTACATGTCGCCAGGATAATGCCCTGTATTTGATAAATGTATATTCTGTTCTCTTGAAATCGGTTAAGGGAATCGTCTTAACTTTGGATGCCTCATACAAGCCTTATAGCCTTGACTCTGCCCATACTGACTACTTCTGAACAGGACAACTTTCGTTGCTTTTTTGACAACTCGTTCAATTCTCTTTTAATTATCTTGCACATAGATATCTATATTTGTGTATCGATTTACTTGGTCCACAACTTTACTTTATGAGGTCTTCAATAAAATCCAAAATTTCCGATATATTAATTTATTCAACTTAATAACAGATCTTAAAAAATATATAAACAAGAAAATCAAACATCCTTCGCCATATTCTTTTTACTATAAGTGACATGAATCAAGCGTAAACTGCGTCCCACTGTGGCTACAGGTTTCATAAAATTATTCAAAGTATCGGCTATAGGTTCCAAAATATCTCTTAACGAGGCCAAGATGTTAAAACAAAATATTAAGGGTGGCTGCAGGAAACCATTAAAGATGACAGTGAGTAAAGGTTTCACCAAATAGTCCGAAGTCATATGGAGAAATTCCACTAATAAAATATTAATTAGGGAATATAAAATAAAACGATAACTTTGCAGGAGAAAGGTGACCAAAAAAGAGACACCTATTTGTAGACTACCAAAGAATTCAGCCCAAAATCTTGTAGCATAATGGTTGGTTCTTTCGGCCAAGACTAAGGATACAATTTGGGGTGGATGTTCATGAGTCTTGAGATAATCGGCACAGCCTTGTTCAAAAGGATATATACCAATTCTGGTTTCTTTGCCTCCAAGAGAATTGAAATTAAATATTTCTGGTTCTGGTAAATCGGAGAATATTTTATCGACTTTTGGTTGTTCCTTTTGCGAATCTTTCATTTTCTTTAAAGACTCTTTTAAACGTTGAAATATTGAAATCTTCTTAGTTTCCAAAACCCCGATATTTTTCTCACGATTCTTGAAAAGTCGTCTCTGAAAGCTTTTGCTTTGTTTAATATTGCTGCCCTTATTCTTCTGCAATCGTTTCTTGGGTTTGGTGTACAATTGGAATTCGATTTTTGTGGGAGTCAGTTTATTTCTTTTCAATTTCTTGGAAACCGATTTCATTTCATATAAAATTTTCGAATTATCCGTTATTGTAGTATCTGTTTCATTGGTCGCCTCATTAAGGAATTTGTTATACTTTGTATTGCTATGTTTTTGATTGCCTCGATACAGGAATTGATTGTTTTCGGAATCGGTGGAAGAACTATAACTTAGTAAGAGACTTTTAAGAGGTGATTGTATTTTGGCCGTTACTCCCACATGTTGGACTTCTATGAGATTTGATTTGGAGTTTGAATTGCGTTCTGGTGGGTTATCAGACATATTTCTTATTGGTTTCTATTGAAAATAAATAAGAGAAAAATATATTTCAGAGAAATTAGTTATTCCGAATTGTGTCAAAATTTAAAAGGAATTTTAATATTCTTATATTTTTCACAAAAAAGATTTCCCAAGATTTTTTCGATATGTTTACTTTATAGAAAAATGTCAATTTCAATAAAAAATATTCCAATTTTTTCCATATTCGATATTTTTCTATAAAAAATTGCTCGTTAAAAAGATAGAAAATTATTGAAAAATAGTATGTTTTTTCTATATAAAGATATTCAATAGATTCTATTTTCTATAAAAAACAGTTCCTTTATTTGTTTCTTTAAAAAAACAGTTTTTTTTTTAAGAAAAATGTTTTTTCTATAGAAAAATAGTTTATATTTTGTCTATAGAAAAAAAATATAGTTTCGATGTTTTTTCTATAGAAAAAATATAGTTTCGATGTTTTTTCTATGGAAAACATATAGTTTCGATGTTTTTCTATAAAAAAATATACTTTCGATGTTTTTATATAAAAAATATACTTTCGATGTTTTTTCTATAGAAAAAATATAGTTTCGATGTTTTTTCTATAGAAAAAATATAGTTTCGATGTTTTTTCTATAGAAAAAATATAGTTTCGATGTTTTTTCTATAGAAAAATATAGTTTCGATGTTTTTTCTATAGAAAAAATATAGTTTCGATGTTTTTTTCTATAGAAAAAATATAGTTTCGATGTTTTTTTCTATAGAAAAAATATAGTTTCGATGTTTTTTCTATAGAAAAAAATAAAGTTTCGATATTTTTTCTATAGAAAAAAATAGTTTCGATTCTTTTTTCTAAAGAAAAAAAATAGTTTCGATCTTTTTTCTATAGAAAAAAATAGTTTCGATCTTTTTTCTATAGAAAAAAAATAGTTTCGATCTTTTTTCTATAGAAAAAAATAGTTTCGATCTTTTTTCTATAGAAAAAGAAATAGTTTCGATCTTTTTTCTATAGAAAAAGAAATAGTTTCGATCTTTTTTCTATAGAAATAAATAGTTTCGACCTTTTTCTACAGAAAAAAATAGTTTCGTCCTTTTTTCTATAAAACAAAAATAGTTTCGACCTTTTTTCTATAGAAAAAAATAGTTTCGGCCTTTTTTCTATAGAAAAAAATAGTTTCGACCTTTTTTCTATAGAAAAAAAATAGTTTCGACCTCTTTTCTAGAGAAAAAATATAGTTTCGACCTCTTTTCTAGAGAAAAAATATAGTTTCGACCTCTTTTCTAGAGAAAAAATATAGTTTCGATATTTTTTCTAGACAAAAAATATAGTTTCGATATTTTTTCTAGAGAAAAAATATAGTTTCGATATTTTTTCTAGACAAAAAATATAGTTTCGATATTTTTTCTAGAGAAAAAATATAGTTTCGATATTTTTTCTAGACAAAAAATATAGTTTCGATATTTTTTCGAGACAAAAAATATAGTTTCGATATTTTTTCGAGACAAAAAATATAGTTTCGATATTTTTTCTAGACAAAAAATATAGTTTCGATATTTTTTCTAGACAAAAAATATAGTTTCGATATTTTTTCTAGACAAAAATATAGTTTCGATATTTTTTCTAGACAAAAAATATAGTTTCGATGTTTTTTCTATAGAAAAAATAGTTTCGATGTTTTTTCTATAGAAAAAATAGTTTCGATGTTTTTTCTATAGAAAAAATAGTTTCGATGTTTTTTCTATAGAAAAAATAGTTTCGATGTTTTTTCTATAGAAAAAATAGTTTCGATGTTTTTTCTATAGAAAAAATAGTTTCGATGTTTTTTCTATAGAAAAAATAGTTTCGATGTTTTTTCTATAGAAAAAATAGTTTCGATGTTTTTTCTATAGAAAAAATAGTTTCGATGTTTTTTCTATAGAAAAAATAGTTTCGATGTTTTTCTATAGAAAAAAATAGTTTCAATGTTTTTTTCTATAGAAAAAACAGTTTCGATGTTTTTTTCTATAGAAAAAACAGTTTCGATGTTTTTTTCTATAGAAAAAATAGTTTCGATGTTTTTTTCTATAGAAAAAATAGTTTCGATGTTTTTTTCTATAGAAAAAATAGTTTCGATGTTTTTTTCTATAGAAAAAATAGTTTCGATGTTTTTTCAATAGAAAAAATAGTTTCGATGTTTTTTCAATAGAAAAAATAGTTTCGATGTTTTTTCAATAGAAAAAATAGTTTCGATGTTTTTTCAATAGAAAAAATAGTTTCGATGTTTTTTCAATAGAAAAAATAGTTTCGATATTTGTTCTATTGGGAAAATAATTTTTTTCTGTAGCAGAATACACAACAAAAAAATTCTCTTTATTTTGTTTGCATAAACAAATTCACATTTTTGTGTAAAAAAAGTTGTCATTTGACGTATTGACGTTTCCGTATTCGGTTTTTTTGTAACATAATCACAATCTAAAAGATCTGGTAACTCCATACCTTATCAATATTTACTTTTTTGTCGTATCAAAACAGTTGCTCTATCGCAGTAAGTTTCGGTGTAGAATTTTTCATAAATTATTTTTCTAGTGAACGTACAATAATTTTTTTCTCATAACTTTATTTTTAGTTAAGCTTTTTTTGTTATATAAAACATTAGAAATAGTTGCAAATAAAATTAGTTATAGTAGAAATCATTAAGAACACATTTTATCGGTTTTCGGGAAAGTGAAAAAAGAAAGTGAAAAGAACAATTTGACGGTCATCGTTAGAATATAAAATAGAAAACGTGAAAAAAGAGGAAATTTTGCAAAAAAATCCAAGTAATACGTAAAAAGAATAGACTGCGTGTGTGCTTTATATTTAGTTTATTTGTATTTATAAAGAAAAATCAATTAAATGCTTCCATTTTGGTCACGTTTCAAACACGGTGTTTTACAAAATTTAACTGCAACATATTTTCGAGGTTTGTGTGTTAACAGCGACACTTGTTATGTTTTGGCCTTTAAAAGGTCATTTGCATTCCAACGTTCTTTGGAATGGCCAGAAAAGTGCGTACAGATGGTGTTTGTATATTAATGGTGCCGGGCAGTGTCGAATATAAATTAAAAGCTGGTTTGATTAAAACAACGGCGTTGTTTGTGTATCACTCCGTAAAAATGCAGTGCCGCATCAAAAATAAGTGAAAAATTAAAAAGCCGTCAAAAATTACTTGTAGGCAATTTTGGGATTACACTCACTGAAAAGAACTCCGTTAAAATCAGCAAATTTCGACGCCGTCGTTAAACTATACTCGGCACAGATCTCTGCCTTGTCATTTTTGAATTAATACTTATTAAATTAGCACAAGTAAAAATTATGCACCTTTTATATAAAGTATATTAAATATTTTTTAAATTTTATTTGTTTATTTCAAAGAATTTCAAAATATTAATTTTTAATTTTATTGTTTGTAAAATTAGTGCGGGACTCAGTGTTTTGTTGATTGTTGTCTTAGCAGAAAACACAACCTTTAATGTTTGTTATTGTAATTTAGATGGCGCTCATGAATTTAAATAGAAAATTTACATAACATTTTAGCAAAAAACACAACCAATTTTGAATGTTATTATAACATGCTGCTAGAATTAGATACAAATTTATTCCAAATTTATTAATTCGAAAATTATTTGCAGCACAAAAACTACGCAAAGTTGGTTTCAGAGGAATGCATAGTTCAATAGAAGATTTAAAAATGGCTGCCATGCAAGTGAAAATTTTACCAGCTCTACAGGACAATTACATGTATATGGTAAGTATTCACTTATATTAGTTAACAAAATGATTTTTTTCTATAGAATAAAAGGTCACAAAGTGAACTGTTTTTTCTATAGAATAAAAGGTCACAAAGTGAACTGTTTTTTCTGTAGGATAAAAGGTCACAAAGTGAACTGTTTTTTCTATAGAATTAAAGGTAACAAAGTGAACTTTTTTCTGTAGAGTAAAAGATCATAAAGTGAATTTGTTTCCAATGAATATTAAAGTAATTCTCCTTTTCCATAGATAATTTGCGGTAACACCCGTGAAGCTGCGATTGTTGATCCTGTAGATCCAGAAGCGGTCATTAATGCTGTAAAACAAGAAAGTGTTAATTTAACTAAAGTTTTGACTACGCATCACCATTGGGATCATGCTGGTGGCAATGAAAAGTTGGTTAAATTATTCAACAAACCCTTGGAGGTTTATGGTGGTGATGAACGCATTGGCGCTCTTAATCATAAAGTAACGCAAGATGATCGTTTAAAAATCGGTGATTTAAATGTCACCTGTATATTTACTCCATGTCATACCACGGGACACATTTGCTATTTCGTGGAAGCTCCTAATGGTGACAAATGTGTCTTTACTGGCGATACTTTATTCCAGGGAGGCTGTGGTCGCTTCTTTGAAGGTACCGCTGAACAAATGTATGCAGCTTTAGTGGAAAAATTATCTGCTCTACCAGATGATACTAACGTATTTTGTGGTCATGAATATACTTTGCAAAATATGGCTTATGCCCGTCATGTAGAGCCACTTAATGAAAATATTTTGAAAAGAATTGAATGGGCTAAACTTCGTCGGGCTACACAATTGCCTACTGTGCCTTCTACCATTGGTAAGGAGAAATTATGGAATCCATTTATGCGTGTTCATGAAGCTACTGTACAAAAACATGCCAATGAATCTGATCCGATACGCACAATGGGTAGTTTACGTAAGGAAAAGGATAATTTTAAAGCTTAAAAAGATATGTTTTAAGGAAATTATATTATTTTTAAAAAATTTAAAGATTTAATTGTTTACTCTGCCATTTTATGTATAATTATGAATTGTATTTAATGGTTTTAAAAGACATTTTGTGTTTTGAATGCAAAAATTAATTTTTGATCAAACTAATTGGCTGTTGTATTTTCTAAAGAAAAATATTTATAAAATAATAAAACAAAAACTATATTTTGGTTTCGGCTATAGAATAATTGAAAGTGTTTTAAAGTGATCAGCAATTAATGCCACAATTTCAAACAGCAAAACAGCAATTAAACTTTGTTCTCAATACACAAATTTACATGTCAAGTTCCTTTGTTAAAATCATTTTTGTCTGTAATCTTTGTCTGTTTATCAACAAGATAAACTAATCACAACTATGGAATGTGTTTGATAAACAAGATTAAATAATCTTATTAGTGTCTAAAGTTTATCTTTTTAACTCTGTTAAAAAAACATCGTAAATAGTTTTAAAATTTATCACAGAAGAGAAGGTTTACAATAAGGAAATTCAGATAACTAATAGATAAGCTTATTATCATTGAAGGTCAAGTTTATTTAAAGTTATAGTTTAGGGAAATTTTTAAGTTGTAAGTTTCAGTTCTGAAGAGAGGAAATGTTTAGAATTTTTTAATATATAAACTGGATCAAAATATATATACTCTACATCAAGGTCTAAAGACATTCACATTAACCACATTCGGACCGATATTTCAGGCACCTCCCTTATACAAATGCTTCTCCTGGAATGCAGTTTTTAGGTCAAAGCGTTCCATTGTTTCTTTCCCAAGTAAAACTCCTTCGAAATATCACTTTCAAAAGCATAAGTTGTACATGTACGTTGGTATTGTGGTAATAACAGGTCAAATTAAGATAAATATAAGCAAAACTTGATGTGCAAAATTATACGAGGGTCGGTTCATAATTTCTCGTAGCTTCCATATAACCCCCAAGAAGAAAATTATTTTAAAAACTGACATTTAACATAGATGTTGGTGTCATAATAATGTATAATGTACATTATACGAGGGTGGTTCATTAATTTTTCGTAAGTAACATTTTTAAGCAACAATGTGGTGTTACAGTTTTAATCACTATTGATGAAATTTTGAACCTTTTTCGGAAATGATTCTAGTAACCTCACTTTTCGTACAGGTAGTCCATTTTTGTTTAAAATCTACCACACTTTTGGGCACAATTTTTGTGTTCTTCATTTCTCTTTCAACAAGAGCCCAATATCTCTCTACTGGCCTTAGCAGCCTAACAGATTTATCGGCTTTTTTGTTGATTTTGATGTTGTCCGTCCTTCTGTCCGTGTTTTGGGTTAAATCAAGTTTATGGAACCAACCTATACGATAGGAAATGCTTTCAAGAATTTTTCTATTTTGCTATCCAGGGAAATTGGTTTGTAAATGGTAGGGATATTACAGAAAATCTGGAGGTACCTTTGAGTTTTTTTCTGATTTTTTTCGAATTTTTTTAAGGTTCTATGAAAGCTAAGCGGATTTATGAACTGAAGACATAAAATTAATCGAAAAAATATGTTTTTGAGTTATAGACAAAAGCACATTCCCGATACTTTGCAGTCCCTTATTTTGACACTTCTGTAACAGCTGCGGACTTAGTTGTTAAGCTTATTGTGTTTTCACTAATCCGGGAAGTTTGGGATATTTGTCTCTCTTCGTTTTTCTTCTACCACTCAAGGACTTGTTTACCATAGTCAAGCACATTATGAAGTCTTATGGAATGGAAGCGGCCTTTTTTGTAAACATTCCTTGATGTAAATTTCGGTATTTATAGAGCCCTTTGCACCCAATGATTAGCTTCTTTTGCCGCAACTTCATATTTCTTGTCATCTGAAGAACTTTTTAGAAATTTTAACTGCATTTGGAACCTAAACTTCTCTTCGACATTCCCCAGAGCATCAGCAATATAAAATTTTTGTTCAGAAAGTTGGGAAAAAATCTCATCATTCATTATGCAGCGAGATTTTGTTTAGAAAACTCGACTCTAAATTTCCGTGCTCTGTTTTTCGGTCTCTAACTTTTTTGGCAGCTGAATTAGGTTTTCTATCAAGAGGCAAGTTCTCCCAGTTCTGTTTGGTAACATTGAAAACAATTTGACGTGGGAATACGAGCGAACTTGGTCGCGTCCAAGGTTATATCCGAGGTCTCGTAAAAAGTGGTTCTCACCATGCTGTTTTAAGATGTTTGATCCATTACAGATTTCTTGTGTGGATGTCTAATAAATGTAGCTATATAATCAAGGTACTATTTTGGCGATTTTAGCTTTGACATTTTTTTTCTCCTCAAAAAACTAAAGAAAAATATGTGACAACTAGCGTAATTCCGATAGGGCTAGTGGGGAAATTGTTTCCCCTAATGTACTTAAATTTGCTTTATATACATTTACGTTAGAAATTCTTTTAGAATTGAGAAAAAATTTTATAGTCCAGAAGAAAATAGATGATTTTAAATTGAAAAAAAAAATCGGTAAAAATCGAAATTTTTTTCAAAATTTCTATTTTAAAGTTGTATATCTTTTTATTGAATCCACATAGGTGTATGGTTCTTGCTCAACTATTATTTACAATTTTGTACAGAATTCAGTGAATATTTTAGATTTTTTTGGCCTAAATAAAGCCCACAAGTTAAAAAAAAAAACTGCCCAAAATGGGTCAAAATTTTACTTTGGTCTAAATATCTCTTAAACTATAAGAGTTTTCCAACACATGTAAACATAGTTTATGTAGAGAATTATAAGGACTACATGTATGTAAATGGGGTTTTTCTAAAAATTCGTTATATTCGTGGAGATTTACTTCCAGACCTTAGGAAACACTAGAAACATGTCGTGTAAAAGTTTGTTTAAAAATATTCAATAGTTTCAAAGTTACAGAATTATTTCTAAAAAAGCCATTTGGGAGCACTGTACGGCAGACCTTTGAATGATTGGCCAACTTTTGTGGGACCAAGCCGGCACTTCTTAAGAATATTGGAAAGAGTGAGATCTTCTTAAGAATAAGAAGAAGACGTTTCTTAAGAACATTGGAAACAGTTGGACAGTGGGATCAAGTTAGACTGGATAATTTTAGTAAGCACCGTCATTCTAGTCACTTATTTTAAATCCGATTAACATTAAATATAATAACTGTATTTTTAGATCTCCCTCCTTGAAAGGAAAATTTTTAATTACCGATCGATTTAAAGACTTTAAATTTTATTTAAAACATTTTAGAGCATTTTGAAGTTTAATATTTTTGCCAGAATTTTCTTTTTTCCTAATAGTTTCAAATGACATTTGTTCAACGTTTTAATGTATGACAGATGATAGTTTTTTATGTTATCCCCCTCTCCTTCTCCTCTCTCTCCCTCTCTTTCTCACTCTCCTATAACCAGTATGTGTCACACTAAACTGTGTCACACTTAAAGTTTGCGAAAAATATAATAAACTTTAAACCACAAAATAGAAAAGTTTTTTTTTTTTTTCAACTGCTGGAAGTACAATAATAAACTACGATACGTATAGTTTATACACTTTAACTATAAAATGGCAGCTATACATCATCACTGCAAAACTCTGACAACAGCAACAGCAACAAAAAAGAAGTTAGAGAAAGTTTAACATTCCAACAAAAAATAACTTTAATAGAAGAGAGAGAGAAACTATTGCTACAATTTTCAGTTGGTTAAATGAGAAATGAGGGAAATAAAAGAACCCAAGAAAATAAAGAAAACATCATCTACATACGAAGTACATTTGATATATATTTTTTTTAAATCAAAATTCACCATATATAGTACTACAATAACAACAAAAGACAAGTTAAAATGTTAAAGTCCAACAAGCCCGACTATGTAATACCTTACACCACATTGTGGGTTAAAAATCACTCATGCAATAACCACGCATATGTGCGATTTTGTTGTATGGGACCAATGAGAAATAATGGATCGATCGTCATATAATTTGGCACATTATTTTAGAATATAAAAAGACTTAGAATGGACCGATCAGAAACAGTTTCAATAGGCATCTTTCTTGGACCAAAATAATAGTACATACCAAATTCCATTAAGATATCTTCAAAACTGCGACCTGTACTTTGCGAGTTTCAAAGTGATATTTGGAAGGTTGGCTGTATGGGACCAATGAGAAATAATGGATCGATTGTCGTAAAATTTGGCACATTATTTTAGAATATAAAAAGACTTAGAATGGACCGATCAGAAACAATTTCAATAGGCACCTTTCTTGGACCAAAATAATAGTACATACCAAATTCCATTAAGATATCTTCAAAACTGTGACCTGTACTTTGCGAGATTCAAATTGATATTGGGAAGGTTGGTTGTAAGGGACCAATGAGAAATAATAGACCGATTATCGTATAATTTGGCACATTATTTTATAATATAATAAGACATATAGTGGATCGATTATAACCATTAAGATATCTTCAAAACTGCGACCTGTACTTTGCGAACAGCCAGTAAGACGAACATGCTTAAATCGAATCAGGAAGTGATTCTGAGTCGAACGGTATGGTAGGACTATATATTCTATCCGTTACAAACATCTGCATAAATACATTATACCCCCACCACCTATGGTGGGGTGTAGGGTATAATAAATATAAAGTCAGTTTGTACAAGTGATATGAATGCATGAGAGAAAGAGAGAGAGTGAGGAAGAGAGTGAGAGAGAGAGTGAATAACTAAAAAAATAAATTATGAAATAAAGTGTCACATAAGTGAAAAAAGTTGTAAAGAATTGTATTTCAAGAAGTGGTAAGAGTTTTATGAGAATGGAGTCAAAAGTTGGAGGTTTGGAGGGATTAAAAATGTACTAAAACTATGTGACACTTGAAAACTTAGTTTGATAATACTGATCATAGATAATGAGAGGATTTATTAGATGATCATTAATAAAATTCTATAAGATATCAAGCAACATACTTTGCAATTGAGCTTTTATGGGTGTTAAAAGCTCTTCGAAATTGAGAAAAGAATTGGAGATTGAGGAGAGTATAAAATAAAGGTTTATGCCAAACTAACCAACTCACTACATCGACCTGATCTGAAAAGAAGGATTTTTATAGTTAATTCACGGTGTACTTTGTAGCACAAAAATACTTCTCAGTCCATGAACTCGAAAGAAATTTCACAAATCACTATGTGAATTAAAAAACTGCATGCAATAGAGACTTTGTCAAAGTCTCCTGTCCCTGTACGTTCTAAATTTAATGTAATATTTGCATTGCATGGGTGCTACCTCTGCATTTGATCCTAACCATTTCATATTTTGTCCAGTAAAATTGTTTCCTTGAGAAAGTAATTTGAAAACAATGGCTGTTTTAGTTCTTAAAATATTCGATGATCAATATTTGCCTTTTATGAGGGATACCTCTCTATCAGTTTCTTTCTGCCCCACACATTGTCTTGTAAAATAGTTGCTTGAAAAAGTTATTGGAACCAAATTTGAAAATTCTGGATGAAGAGTTTTATTAGATATTCGATAATCAATATTTGCTTTGTATGGGAGTACCTTGATTACCTTGCCTCATTGAAATTATTACGATGCCTCCGATGACATCCAAGAAGGAATTGTTTACTAAGCATTTCATGTTGTTCCTTAACCGGTAAGGTCTTCGCCTCCTCAAGCTTGATGGTGATGATTCTTAAAGCTTAGTTATGTTAACTTTGAATATGACATATGAATTAGCGAAAGAGGCAACATTGGAACATCACTGATTGATCAATCGTTTTATAACAAGTTAAGAAAGATTGTGTATCCATACCACATTTACTACCTGGTAGTGCTTTAAGGATTTTATTCCTACTTCGTAATTTATTAAGGTGGCATAAGCTGATGATATAATAGACCATTAAAACTTAAGGGTTACATTTAATGGTCTATTTAAACTGTCTCGGTCCAAATTCCTACTGTCGGGTGGCTAATCAGAGAGTAGCTATGACAGCGTGTATGCCAGTATTTAGAACCGTTTCGACGGATGCTTTTCAGGTTCTGTTAGGTGTAGCACCTCTTAACTAGGAAGTGATACGACGTGTTATCACTTTTAAGATCAAGAAGGGTTCATGATTGGATTTCTGCGAATGACTTGGTGAACTTGTAGCGTAGGGAAATAAAGACACTCTTAGATGAGTGCCTTGTTTCAAGGTGGCGGACCCGTTGGTCCCATGCAGACAAGGGTAAGGTAACGTATGAATTCATACGTGACGCGGACTTCGTACGTCGATGTCCAGACTTTGGCTTCGGCCTGAGCCTGTGATTTTTACTTATGGGACGTGGCTCACTTAATGCATTTTTGCATGAAAGGGGTCTATTCGACTCTCCGAAATGTGGGTGTGGGATTGGAGACAAGACTGTTGAGTACATCATTACGGTGTGTTCGTACCATGGGGACATAAGGAATTTAAATAGTATGGGAATAGCTCATACGTTGGACGACTTTGCGCTTCAAGAAATAGAGTTCAATAGTGGAGGCAACCCCGATAGTTGATCACCCCTCTTGGTGCTCCCTTAGTGCTTCATGTGTAGTGGTTGCTTGTACCCGGTTTGAGGATAGGCATATCAATTGTTGGCAGTTTTGAAACTGTTGGCTGCTGGATCTTGAGCTCCACTTCGCTCTTCCCGGTTTGCTGGTTTTTCGTGCTGCTGCTCATTTCCGTCACTCTCTCTTACTGGTCATCATCGTCGTCACCATTGCCGTCATCATCACCATCTACCTTGCTGCGTTGTTGTGTGTCCTTTCGTTACGTTCGTATTTGTCCATTCCAGGTGTCACACCATGTGGCCAAAGCCTCGTCCGTGAGGACGCTGTTTAATGTTTGTGTGGTAATTGTTGTCCAATTGTATGTGTATTTTGGTATGGTGAGCGGTAGGCTACCAGTTCCGAGTACGGAGTTCGACTGGTAGTAATCGAGTTGATTACGAAGTCCAATCGGAGACTTAATTCTGGTACCACAAGAGTCAGGTGCCCCTGGAACTTTGGTTCCAGCCTGACTGTGGACCCTCAGGGAGTATCGTGGTGGCTGTGGTTTAAACCCAAACCGCGGGAAGAGTCTAGATCTTAAGGTTCGGTGTGGAGTTGAATATTCAAGAAAGGCCCGTGCCCAAAAAATCGCAGCAGTTTAAATAGGCTTCGCTCCTAACCTATACTGCGAGTGTAGGTCCCTTGGAAATGTGAGACTATTTCGAGGGAACTGTACCCGCAATAATTTATTCATTTCAAGAGAACAATTAACGGTCCAAGATCTTGTCACATTCTGACTACCATTTGATTCGATTGAAACAGAACTTGTTATGTGGAATGTCTTCACTTCAGAAAATAACGACAGAAATTAGCTTGAAGTATATGAACTCGTTTTGTTATCCTATTGAATTGTATATCTAATATTCGATCAGACCTTTTCCACTCCTTTGGTAATCCAGTTAAACATATTATACTCAATGGCTCTAGCAAAGCGTTAAAGTGTTAAAGAGGTCATGGTTCAAGAACTGAAGCTTCATCAAGAGTTATGGGTTCATCTTGAGTGTGAAGAAAGTTAAGTTTAGTTAATTAAAGACCATTTGTTTCAGTTAAATTTTATCAGTAACCCCCTCTTGCATTATTTCTACATCTAACATATTCCAAACAGAGTGATTCCAGATCTTAAATTTGAAATTTAAATGGAATAATGAGGTTTTATTAACAAAAACATGATCTGATTAAAATAAGAGAATATAAATTTCATTCTATTCTTCTCCATCTTTACTGACATCTGTAATTGTGACTTTCCTTTCCTTGACTTCTGTAAGAGGTGTAGTATATTCGGCTTCAGAATCTTGACAATAATCAACACCGCTTCCCATTGCCATTGAGCCTAAAGAACTTGTTGCATTCGATTTGATTTCTTCTGCCGATAAATATTTTGGATTTTCCTTTTTCAAATCCTCTAGAAATTCGTTGCCGCAATAACAATTTCCTTTCAAAAGACTTAATTTGGATTGAATTTCTGTTAGAAAATTCTCTATATTTTGGGGTCGTTTGAAAATGTTCGAGTCCACATTAAGATTATTTTCTTTTATGATTTTCCATTTTCTCATACTGTTTACCACATCACCACAAAATGTCGGGGGTTTGGGTGGAGGTTGGACATCAAGAGACTTTTTGGAAATTCCTTTGAAATAAAGTGAACTTTGAAGTTGAAATGTGAAATGTTAAATATTTTTCTGTTTTTACCCGATTTCTTTTTCAATGATTTTGGTTTGGAAATTTCCCTTTGGCCTTCTTCATACATTTGTAAAATTTTGGACATACGTAGATCAGCATCTTTTGCTGTATAGAGTGTAGTGCATTTAGGTTTGCAAAGATTATGTACATCGGGTCCTGAGAAGGGAACTTTGGTGCCATAAGCTGATTTCTTATGTAGTTTTCGCGCCGATTCAAGTTCAGCAAGACGCCGATCTTTATCCTGAACTGAACGCTGATTACAGTTCTTGAATGTGAGGGAAGCCAAGAGTTGCTCAACTTTAGAAAGAGCGCTAAGGAGGAAAATTAATTTACAAAAAATAATAAATTTTCTCCCCAATAATGAGTTCTTACTTGCTATTCCTTAAAGAATACACCCCTGGAATTTGATGTGTCCTTAGCAAATGGTGCAGTTTAAAGGCTACACAATATAGCAAATCCTCTCCCGCCATTACTTGCAAATGCATTAATCGTGTATGATCGTGTATATGATGGCGCACCCACCATCCACGCCATAGTGCTTGAATTTTTGTAGCTGAACGATGATAATGTTGTTCAATCTGTTGCTGCAACATATTCTCCACTTTTCGAAAATAAAGTCGTTGACAATAAAATCTTCTCCACTCTTTTTGTATTAAAATTGCTGTTTTACGTTGTCGTTGATATTTAGATCTTTGCAACCAACCGCGTACATAACGTTGAATGGAACGGGCTGCTTTAAATTCCACGTACTCCCGGATCAAAAGCGAAGTTCTGCAAACACAAAATGCTAGAACATTGGAAGTTGGAACATAGTTAATTAGTTACCTTGATAACTCTCTTTTTAGTTTAGTTTGAGATGCTTCCGATTCTAGTTCATTGTAACCTTCAGTTTCATATGAATATATCGATTCATTTTCAGAGGTTTTATCTTGCTTTACGGAGGGTTTCGAAGTTCGCTTTATGGGTTTTAATGAAATTTCTGAATTTTTCCTGATTTCGTTCAATGAGTTGAGGCGGGAGTTCTGTTTTCCTTTGCGGAACATTTTTTAAAATTTTTATTTTCTTTTTATTATTTTGACAATTTTAAAATTGTAAAATAACTCAAGGCCTTCGTTTATTTGAAACCTAATGATAGTTCTCTGCTGGCGAACTAAAACATGTCAAGTTAAAATCTTACAATTTGCTTCATCGTGAAAAACTCCGGATTAATAAAAACTCATGATATGTCCTGTTTCAGAGTTTATTCTGAGCTGCGCTGAGAGGATGGACATTCGATAGGATAGAATACCGCATTTTCTCAAGCATTTATGCTTCCTCTTTGGCAGTTCGTCCCATGGTTTGGAAGCCTTTCTTGCTCCGGTTATTTAAAAGCACCGTTCCCCTTTCCTGATTGATTTGATGTGGGGTCGCAAAAGTGTAGTAGTGGTTTCGATATCAAACCTTAATTTTTTAATGGATTTATAACTGTGCCTGCTGCCTTCCTTCTAGGTTTTGATATTTCTTCCATCCTGCGAAGCACTACTTCCTTTGTAAGTAGTGCTCTACAGCGATCAATTTCTAATTTATTTTTGTTTATTTCGGCCCATCGTGAGAACAATTATGGTAGCTATAGTTTAGGTGGGAAAAATTCTGATTTTTAGGATTAATGTGCAGGATCATTTTCAACCAGGTGATGTGATTCAACAATCTGTAGAAGTTTAGATAGACTCTGCTTCTAACTTTTAAGGAGGTCAAGTCAAAATAAATGTTTTTGAATCTGTACTCAAGTGTTCACATTTCAGTTAACATTTGGCATAAGGATTATGAGGTTGAATCAAATACGTTAACTAATTCCTTGTTGTATGAACGTATGATAGATGTCTGACTGCAGCTTGGGTTCTCTATGCATTAGGAATCAGGTTCTAATTGCACTGATTGAAATTTCATTTATTTAGAGGTGAAGAATCAATTACGCCTAAAAGTTCAACATTCTGCAATTGTTTTGAGAAATTCTATGTTGTAATTATACCCTACGCCATCGCATGTGGTTTTATGGTGTTATTATGTGTTTGTGCAGATGTTTGTAACATGCAGATGAAATGGTGTTACACCCACTTTTAAGTATACTGTTTGACTGAGAATCTCTTTCTAAGTCTGTTTAACTATATCTGTCTGTCCGTCCGTCTGTTTATCTTTCGGACTGGATGTCCATGTAAACGTTTTGAAATGCAACATATTTGATTCAATATTTCAGGTAACTCCCATTCAAATGTTCCTCCCAAAATGGTGATTTAAGGTCATACATGTTATAATTATAAAGCAATTTAAATAAAATTTGGCATAAATTTTAAATATGCGAGGGCCGGTTCATTATTTTTCAAATATCCCATACAAACTATCTTCCAAATACTACTTTGAAGGCATAAATCGCACATATTGCATTGTATATTGTAATAATAACTGGTCAAATTTAGAAAAATAGAAGCAAAAATTTAACGAGGGTCGTTTCGTAATTAAGAAAAAATCAGATTATCAAACTATACAAGGGTAATTCATTAATTTTTCGTAACTATCATTTTTTACCATCAATGTGGTGAAGGGTATTATGTAGTCGGGGTTCATATACTCATTTGTTTTGTTTATATTTTTATTTTTTTTTATTTTTTACTTTTTTATTATTTTATTTTTATATATATCAGTCAAAACTGATTAGATAAAATACAAATAATTGTTAAAAAGAAATAAACTTCCTTTTTTATCAAAAAGATACAAAAACTAATGGAAATAAATTATTTGTTTTTGTTTTGAAGTTTACAAAAAAAGGAAGAATGCTATATTCGGCTATGCCGAATCTTCCAAACCCTCCACCACAAATTCGTGTACGTTAGGT
The DNA here is from genome assembly GCA_004302925.2 of Cochliomyia hominivorax. Lineage (NCBI taxonomy): Eukaryota > Metazoa > Arthropoda > Insecta > Diptera > Calliphoridae > Cochliomyia > Cochliomyia hominivorax. The sequence continues at coordinate 76,731,916 of PYHX02000413.1, read as the reverse complement.
TCTATAGATATACACACATACACTCACAAATGTATATAGTACATAACACAGAAAGATTTAATGAGTTATAAAATTAGTTATAATTTTGGTTATAACTTTTTTTCTACTGAACTGCCTTTTTTCTACCAGATTTGATTGAGCTATGCAAATTTTTTTGAATGTGAACAACACATTTTTTGAATGTGAAAATCGACTGAGATTTTGATTTGAAGCAAGAACATATTTACATTATGGGGTCTGAAATAATTCATTCGTATAGTTACACACAAAATGACAAAGTTAATAAATTCTCTCTGCCACTTGTATGCTTGCTATAAGTTCAAAACTGTTTTCCGGGAAGGGGTCTTATATGGGAGCTACAGCAAAATTTGGACTAAGATTGGTCATATTTAAAATGCACCTTAAATATACTTAAAAAAATCATTGTCCTAAATTTTAATGGAATTGATTTTGGGTCAATATGGTCAATTAATGATCCCAGAACAATATGACTTCTTTGGATTTATTATTGTATCAAAATAAGTATATATGACAAATATCAGTAAATTATCTTAAAAATTACGGCCCATATGACACAAAGAGTTTGGGGTGTATTAAAATTTTGCATATTATAGCCTATAACTTTTTTCCTGTTATTAAGATTTTGATGATCTTTTGCACGATGATGCAGCACGTAAATGTTAAAATTAATTTTTTGTTAAAGTCCAATTACATTTTTAGAAATTTTTTTCGGAATTTTGAGGTTGTTTTAGATATCGGTCTATAACTTCCTTGCTTATAAATCGATATATCTGGTTTTAAATAGCAAACTTCGTAGGATAATAACAAACGATGTGGCCAAATTTCATTGAATTTGGACAATTTTTCTAGGCGTGAGAATGTTTCCAACAGACAGACGGACGGACATAGCTAAATCGACACCGTTTTTGATTTGATGCAATAATATATATACATTGTAAGTTCTGAGATGATTCCTTCTTGGCGTTACATACGAAATGACAAACTCAATATACCCTCACTAGCACTTCAGGTGGTGGAGGGTATAAAAATCAATTTCGCGTCAGTATAATGTGTATCCCATTTTGCTCACCTACGACTCCTCCCATGGAGTCTATATAGGGTCCAAGTTACCAAAGTTTAAAAACTACACTCCTCTATTAACATTATTTTAAATATAATGTAAATTCATCCAACCGATCCAAATTATAGATTTATTAAAGAAATAATTTTTTTGTATAAGAAAATGTGTTATAATTATGTACTTTTTGATTCAGATCAGTCCTATAGAGGAAAATAAAACCACTATTTTGTTTACTTTTGCTTTTATTTTATAGGAATAATATTCAATATAATTTATTTAAAATTTTACAATTATATTTTTAAAAATTATAATAAAAATTAAACTAAATAAAAATATTTACAAAAAAAAAATTATTTGAAATTATTAAATTATTTTTTTAAATTATTAAGAGTTTATTTTTTCATTTCGTTTTCAATTTGTCTATTTATTAGCAAATTAGAATTTAGGAAATAAATTTGCAAAATAAAATGGTCTTTAATCAAATTCAGTCATAATTTTAAATAAAATTTATATAAAAAAATTTTAAAAATTAAAAAAAAAAAAAATAATCGTATAAAAATTGAAAATATCGTTTTATTGGAGTTATGTTTGTGGGGAAATTTTTGTATAATTTTTTGGGATCGTATCGTTAATAGTTGAAACATAATTAAAATTATATATAATTAAACTATAACTATTAGTTTCTACATTTTTGCTAAATATTTTATTAAAAATACAGTTTTGTTTGTTTAAGAATCAAAATAAAATTTTAGATTTTCTTTTTGAAAAAAAATTTAAATTTTATTTATTTTTTATAAATAAAAATATTTTTTTTTTCTTAAAATAAAAGTTATATTTTATAATTTTTTTTTAAAAGAGTAATAATTTTTTGTGGAATATTTTAAAAATTAAGTTTAAAATTTTAAAGTTTGTTTTTTCTTTAAAATTTAAAGATTTTTCTTTAAAAAAGTGCATAATTTTGGGGAGTTTTTTCTAAATAATACATGAATTTGTGTTTATTATAATACTTTTTATAAAAAAATAAAATAATTTTAAAATATTGTATACAGTTTTAAATTTAAATTAAATAATAAAAATATATTAAATATTTTTTTTATAAAATTATTAGAAAATTATCACATTTGTAATGCTAAAAGAAAACAAGTAAGAACGTTCTAGTCGGTCAACCCGACTATTTAATACCCTACACCACATTAGTGGCTAAAAATAGTAGTTACGAAAAAGTAATGAACGACCCACGTATAATTTGATTTTGTGATTTATTCTTAAGTGTGCTGTACATTAATGTGACGCTGACCTTTAAAATTTATGCGATTTAAAATGATTTTTTTGTTTATATGGGAGCCACTAGAAATTATGGACCGACCCTAGTATAATTTTGCACATCGATTTTTGCTTATATTAATCATAATAATAAGAACGTATATGTGAGATTAATGGTTTTCAAGTGATATTTGTAAGGGGGACCTATGACAAGCAATGGACTGTATAATTTGGCATTTCGTTTTAGAATATCATAAGACTTATGTCTGCAAAGTTTGTTAAAATCGCTTTATATTGAGGACTTTTATGAACTTCAAACCTCATGGGAGGTAACTAAAATATACAGGGCCAATTTCAACAGGCTTTGTCCTTGGGCTAAGAATATAAGATGTAGCAAATTTCATCAAGATATCTCAAAAATTGCGACCAGTAGAGTGTTCATAACGTTTACATGGACAGTTAGTCGGACGAACAAATGGACGAACTGACAGACAGACAAATAGACAGGCGGAAAAATGGACGGACGTCGTTAAATGTACTTAAAAAGTGATTATGAGTCTAATGTTATAAACATTTTTCTGTGTGTTGCAAACTTGAGCACAAACACATAATAGCCCAAGCATCAATGATGGTGTAGGGTATAAAAATAATTTAAAAAATAATATTATTAAAACTAACAAAAAAATTAGTTAAAATTTTAAAAATAATTAAAATTATAAAAAAAATGTTTAAAGAATATATTCCGATTTCTTTAGTTTTAATACTTTCTATTTAAAGTGTTATATTTTTAATTATATTTTCATAATTTGTATATTTCTTTTCATTTATAGTCAATGTTGTTTTAATAATTAGTTGTTTTTTAATGTGCTGTAAATAAAAATACATTGACATAAAAAAATATAATTAAATGTGCAAATAATACGCCTACAATAAAAACAATATTATTTAAAAAAATTTGGTTTAAAATTATTTTTTTTAGAAATTATTTAAATAATAATTATAAAAAAATAATAAAAAAAATTTTAGGTTAAAAAAATAAGAGAGAAAAATATAAATACAAAAAAACCTTAAGCTAAATTTCATAATAGCATAATAATTATATATAGATTAAAATTTATTAAAAATACAAATAATACAAAAGTAAGTAAATTTTTAAAGAAAATTATAAAATAATAAAAATTTGAAAGAAATAATAAATAAATTAAGTAAAATTAATAAAAAATAATAATAAAAACTAACTAATAAAAAACTAATAACTAAAAATAATATAAAAAAATTTTGTTCTACTATCATTTTGGTAAAGTGCTATAGAGAAGAATTTTGTAAGAGTATAGAGTTTTTAATGTATAATAGTTAAAAAATCTAATAGTTTCATTCGCATAACTGTTTTAATTGTATAACATTTTCATTTATATAATATTTTTTATTTTATAACAGTTATAAATGTATAACAGATTTAGTTATATAACATTTAAATTTTTATAACAGTTATAAATGTATAACAGTTTAATTTTTATAACAGTTATAATAGTATAACAGCTATAAATGTGTAACAGTTATAACGGTATAAGAGTTAAAGATGTACAACAGTCATAAAATTATAGCAGTTAGAAATACATAACAGTTATCAAATTACAATAAATTATAACATTATAATAACATTATTGTTATAGTAGTATAATTAGAAAGCATAACAGTTATAAAATTATAAAAGTTTGAAGTTTGTAGCAGTTATAATAATAGTATAACAATTATAATTTTGTAGCAATTATAGGTGTATTATAGTTATTGTATAATAGTTTTCAGTGTATAACTGTTTTAAAAAATGACAGTTAAAAAATTAAAGTGTTTTTAAAGTATAAATTTTGTAAAATTATAGCAGTTGTAAAAGTGTTATCAACGTATATCAGTTATAATAATTTAATTTTTATTTAGTTTTAATACAAATATTAAAACTGTTATACCATTATAGCAATTATAATCGTGTGTAAGACTTATAATAGTTACATGTTTATTAATGAAACTGTTATATATATTGTACAGTATGCCAGTTATAATAGTTTATGAATTTATAATAGATTTACAGTTGCTGATGATATATCAGTTGAAAACATTTCTGTTATAAAATTAATATAAATTGTTGTTTTAAAAATTGCCCAAATTTTTTCGTTATGAAATATACAGCATGGCAGATTTAAATAAAACATTTAAGTAAGTTTATAAAATAAATTTGAGTTTATAACAGTTTGGAATAATTTATAACATTTTCAAACTAGTTAATAATATGCATTTGTTAAAGTTTTATTGTAACATTACTTTATAATCGTTTTAAATTATTTATAACAGATTAAAATTAATTTATGACTAAAACTGTTTTAGTTCGATTTATAACTGTACTAAACCAATTTATAATTGTTTCAAGCCAATTTATAATGGATCGAAAATATTTTATAACAGTTTTAAATTATTTTATGATAGTTTTCCTATTGTTTAAAATCAATTTTGAACTATTTCAAAAAAATTTATAACAGTTTTAAATCAATTTAAAACAATTAAAAATCAACAATTGAAAGCAAATTATAAAAGTTTCAGATAAAGTTAGAATAAATTTTTAACAGTATTATGTGATTTTTAAAAGTTTATATTTGGTTATAACAGTTTGAAGTTAAATTAATTTATAACATTCAAATACATTTTCAATAAAGTTGTAATACATTTATAACAGTTAAAACCAATTCAAACTTATTTGAAATTCTTTACACTATACTTATAACAGTTATAATTCAATTTCTTAAAGATTATTTAAATTTATAAAAATCTTCATTTATTTATAACAGTTTTAAAACAATTTATGCAATTTATAACAGTTTTCAATCGTTTAAGTCTATTATAAAGAATAGACTTATACTGTACATACAAACATTAAACAATTCAAAGCTTTTTTATAAGAGTTTGAAATTGTTATAAAATTGTTACAAATTATTGTAAACAATTTATTACATATTTATAAGGGTTTTAAATTTCAATGCAACGTCAACAGGTTTATAATGATGTATAATATTTTGCAATAATTTTTTAATCCTTAACAGTTTATAATAGTTTATCAATATATTTACAAAGACATTTATAACAGTTTTTATGAAAGAAATGTTTAGAACAGTTTCTAACAGTTTGTTATTAACTTTTATAACAGTTTGAGTAGTAATTGAGAAATACTTTATACCAATTTAATAAATTATAACGGATTTAAATATAATAGTTCACATATAAGAGTTTATCAACATATATTAAAATGGGTTGGTAGCTTTTCGAAATTTTAAGTTTAAACCAGTTTGCCAAAATGTCATTAAAGTTTATAAACCAAAATGGATAAACATACTGAGAAAAAGTCTATAGTTGAGGAATTTGTCTACAATTGTTTATCAACAAGTTGATAAAGATTTTTATAACAGCTTGAATAGAATTTTAAAAATATGTCAATACTTTGAATACTTTTATAACAGTTCTAAAGTTCTTTAAAGAATTTGTCAATATGTTTATAAACATGTGACGCGTTTGTCACATGTAGTAACACAGTAAAATATCATTAATTATAACAGTTTGTTTATTAACACTTTTATAACAGTTTATAATAAAAAAACAAGTTCATTTCATTTTAACAAATGCTTATAAGCATTATAATGTTTTATAATAGTTTAAAATTTATTCACATGTGTTTATAAACAAATGTTTATAAACATTTTTAATTATTTTTCTCTATCTCATACAAAAATTCTTCTTCTCCCAAAAAAAAAAAAAAACACTTTACCTTAAATCTCTTTCCTAATATCTAATATTCTCTTCATTTCTTGTTTTGTCTCTTTTCTTCTCTCTTAACCAATTAAAATGTTCTCTTTTTCCAAAATTCTCTCTTCTCTTTAAAAATATCACATCTACACTGTTAGAACGGTTTTAGTCGATGTTTGACTAAGACTTGTTTCCGAATTTGGTATACTCGAATACATCTTCTTACGATTTTTTGTACGACGTATAATCACACCCAAAGCAATGCAAAGCATGGAACCAATAAATAGTATAATAATGACCACATAATCGATTTTATCAAATATAATACGTATTTGATGGTGAGTATCGGCTGTATGATCTTCACTGTTTAAATCTCGGCCATAAGGTTGAAAAAGAGGTTTTAAAGGTTCTGGAGCAGAGGTGGTAGAAGTAGATGATGATTCTGCGAGATCTGAAGATTCAGTGGAAGATGTAGTTTCGAGGTTAGAGGAATATGGTGATGATGTGGTAGAGGTTGTGGATGTTATAGTAGGGGAGCTTGATGTTTCTTGAGATTTTTCGGTGATTGAATAGTATTCAGTTGATGTTTCCGAGGAAGAGGAGCTGATGTCTAAGGGAGTATTTGTTGTTGAACTAATGATTTCCTTAGGTTCAGGAGTAGTAGATGAGATCACCGATTCTGTGGTGGAGGAGAACGTTTCAGTGGTTGAGAGAGAAATTGAGGAAGCCTCTGTGGTATCTGAAACATTATTAATTTCCAAACTAGAATCCGCTACGGAATTGGTTGCAAATTCCAAAGGTGTAGAGGTTGTTGAAATTGTTGAAGAGTATTCTAGAGTGCTTGGTTGGTCAATCTCAAGAAGTGTAGAAGTTTCTGAATAACTTTCCTGGGTAGAACTTGTTAGCAAGCTTTCAGGAGTAGTGGTTTCTTTTACGTCCAACTCTTTGGCAATTTCAGTTACTGTTTCGTTAACTATTGGAATTTCTTCGGTAGTTGATGAGAATTCCAAGACATTTATTAAAATAGGTTTGGGTTCCTGTGTAGAGTTGGACTCAGTTAATGCTTCCTCCGTACTGTTGTATAAAGGTTGTTGTGTGGTTGATGTGGTGGCGTTATTTGCCAAAGGATCTAATTCTAATTTTTTTAGGGATTTCAAATATTCTGTGGATGTTTCGGGAGTTGGGGATATTTCTAGTACTGAAGAAACAGATGAGTTTAGTTTCGATTCTGGTAATGATTTCAAAGTAGAGGTTTCCTCGTGAGTGGAGTTTTCTTTCAACAGATCTATAGCTTTAGGTTCCAAAGTAATTGTGACAGTTTCAGATTCTTCTGACTCATCCAGAGGCGAAGTTGTTTGGATTTCATTTATCAAACTGTCATCGACTACTGGGATGGCTGGTTGATTCCTCATTAAATCGGTTACATTTAATTCATGTATTTCCTGTATTGGAATATCAATTGTGGTGGACTCTGTAGTAAATTCATCTTCTTTATCTTCCACTTTGTTATTGACAATCACCATTTTTTCATCACTTTTCTCCTCCTCGTTAGCACAAATGGGACAACATTTACCCTCAATAAATTTAATATTCTTGCACTCCAATTTCGCACAAACCGGAAATAAACATATCTTTTCACCTTGTTCACAGGAACAACTTAGACAGGCTTCCTCTTCCCAAGTATCACCATCTTTCATGGACTTTTGCAAATATTCCGAGTAACAAGTGTTCTCCATCTCAGTTTCTTCGTTGTGCTTGTGCCCACTTCCCTCCGTGCCCTCATCTACGCATTTGGGGCAACATTCATCCTCTAACGTTACAGTATTTTTACAATCCAACATTCGACATGATGGTGCAAAACATCTTCTTTCGCCCTTTTCACATCTGCAACTGGTGCAACGTCCCTCTTTCCAAAAAGCTTCATTCATCACCGTACCCCAGTACTCGGAATAACAATTGTGTTTTGTTTCCTCTTCGGGACAGAGTTGTGTACATAACTCATTGTCTCCAAAACAAAAACATTTTTTACATTTACTTGTCCACCAGGTTTGCTTTACACCTAATTTACACTCTTCCTTAGGCATACATTGATAAATGGAGCAACAATTTCCTGGCACTCCCTGACCCTCATGTACTTCTACGGCTACATGACCCTCCCCACATTTAGGCACATCATTACATTTGTTACAAACACACTTTTGATCATCACAACATCTTTCGATCTCTTCTTGAAAGAACACTTCACGTTTTTGTCTCTCTTTCAGTATGTGTTGGGGAGAGTGTTCATCGTGTATTTCCAGTTGAAGTGGTAGCTCTTCAAAATGTCCTAATTCTTGTATGAAAGGATCATGTAATAGATGCTCATCCTCATAATCATCTTCTTCTTCTTCGTCGTCCTCGTCGAGTGTGTTTTTTAGATAACTGTCTGGGGGACATTTTGTAGGACATTGTACGTGTCTGCACTGTAGGTCATTGGAATCTGGAAGAAAAAGAGAGGAGAGACTAGAAATTAGTTTGAAGTCATACAGATAAGAGTTCTAAAAAGTAAGTTTTCATCTATATTAACTAGATGTTAAAACATTTCTAAATCAGAGCAAAAATAAAGCTGGATTCATTAACCGAATGGATTGGTTCCATAGAGCGCTTTTGGTTTGTATCACCTCTTGCAACTTTCAAATCATGATAAACCTCACTTAATACAACCAACAAACATTATTTTGTATCTTCAAGATTTGACGATTGAAACCTTGTCGCCAAAAGCAAATGAGGACCTCAAACCTGACTTTGCAGATGACTGTCAAAATCGTACAGCCGTTTTAGTTAAACAAAGGAAAATCTGTAAGATGATAAATAAGGTCACTAAAAGCAAAACAAAGCACTCGACAAATAGGAAGAACTTTTTGGTTGCACGGTGAGGAAACTCCCGAAGATGCATGAATGGAACGTAAAATTTAGAAGGCGTCAAAGATAAAGATTTGGGATATACAATAGCAAATCGAATATATAGAACTAGAACTAGGACTGATCTAGAACTAGGACTGATCTAGAACTAGGAATGGACTAGAACTGAACACAAGTGAACTAGAAATAAATTAGAACTGATCTGAAATAGAACTAGAACTAAACTAGAACTGAAGTAGAACTAAACTAGAACTGAACTAGAACTAAACTAGAACTGAACTAGAACTGAACTAGAACTGAACTTGAACTGAACTTGAACTGAACTAGAACTAAACTAGAACTGAACTAGAACTGAACTAAAACTGAACTAGAACTGAACTTGAACTGAACTTGAACTGAACTAGAACTAAACTAGAACTGAACTAAAACTGAACTAAAACTGAAATACAACTGAACCAAAACTGAATTAGAACTTAACTAGAACTGAACCAGTATCTGAACTAGAATCTAAATCAGAACTAGCATTTGAACTAGAACTCATCTGATAGGATTATTAAATAGATGCTATCAAAACTCTTTTAAATTTAAATTTGATTAAATTATTTGTTAAAAAAAAATCTTTTTTGTTAAAAAAATTAATCGATTTTATTAACTTTAAAACTTTTTCTCTTTCATTCTTTTTCTATCCCTTCGAGCTTTAATCATAGAAATAAATAAACTTTAATCAATGGTGTGTGTGTGTATTTTTATTACACTTAACTGTGGTTAAATTCTCTAATGCAATTATTATTACATATAAATTGTTTTTATATAACCAATTTATAGACACACACACATACACATACACTTATATAAATGTATACTACCAGCAATCAGATTACAGACAAACAAAAATCAATATCCCTTTGAGCTATAATTATGTGTTTGTCAATGGGTGTGTGTATGTGTATATGTGCAAAGCATCAAATGTCATCAGAAAATTTTGCCACATTAATGTCAACAACTAAAATGGCATTTAACCCATAATGCAGCGAATAGCAAACATAACTTTTATAAACCAAATAGCAAAAATAACAAAAAAAGAGGAGCAGTTACCATTGAAAAAAGCTTAAAGGCATTTTTACCCTACTGCAGCAGGGGATGGGGGGATGTACTTCTGATAACATAAATATAAATTGATATTAAACAAGATTTTTGCTCCAACAGACAAACACATAAATATGTTAAATATTTGCTAACACCCCACCAGAGAGGAAGACAGAGATTCAAATGGAGGGCAGCAACCAAAAATGCAACTGGGGACATAGACTGCTAGCATTAGCGCCATCAAAATATTAACCAAAAAATTTATGTATTTAAACAAGGAATTTTGAAAATTTGGTTGTTCTTCTTCTACCCTCCTCTTATGCTAAATTCATTGTCACAGTAATAATGACGAACATGATAATGATGACAAGAATGCTGATGCTAATGTTGCTGCTGCTAATAATGTTGACATTGATGAGGAGGAATTAATGACAATCCACAATATTTATTATTATACACATCATTGCCATTTTGCATAAAAAGCATTGCAATGCGTCATATTCTTTTATTTTTTCTGTTACTTTATTTACAGCAGCTGATTTTGCGGCTTTTCCTGTCATTTTATTTGGTTCATTTGAAGTTTTTTTATTGACACACATTTTTTCCTATAAGTTAGGGATATTCCTGATATTTGTGGGATATAAATTTGCACTTGGGAGCCTTGAGAAACTATTGTCTATATACTATGACCCATATAAACAATACCATGCCATTAGTCCGCACAATGGTACTATAGAACAGATTATTGTCTGAACTAGAGAACAGACTATTGTCTGGACTATATAGAACAGACTATTGTCTGGACTATATAGAACAGACTATTGTCTGGACTATATAGAACAGACTATTGTCTGGACTATATAGAACAGACTATTGTCTGGACTATATAGAACAGACTATTGTCTGGACTATATAGAACAGACTATTGTCTGGACTATATAGAACAGACTATTGTCTGGACTATATAGAACAGACTATTGTCTGGACTATATAGAACAGACTATTGTCTGGACTATATAGAACAGACTATTGTCTGGACTATATAGAACAGACTATTGTCTGGACTATATAGAACAGACTATTGTCTGGACTATATAGAACAGACTATTGTCTGGACTATATAGAACAGACTATTGTCTGGACTATATAGAACAGACTATTGTCTGGACTATATAGAACAGACTATTGTCTGGACTATATAGAACAGACTATTGTCTGGACTATATAGAACAGACTATTGTCTGGACTATATAGAACAGACTATTGTCTGGACTATATAGAACAGACTATTGTCTGGACTATATAGAACAGACTATTGTCTGGACTATATAGAACAGACTATTGTCTGGACTATATAGAACAGACTATTGTCTGGACTATATAGAACAGACTATTGTCTGGACTATATAGAACAGACTATTGTCTGGACTATATAGAACAGACTATTGTCTGGACTATATAGAACAGACTATTGTCTGGACTATATAGAACAGACTATTGTCTGGACTATATAGAACAGACTATTGTCTGGACTATATAGAACAGACTATTGTCTGGACTATATAGAACAGACTATTGTCTGGACTATATAGAACAGACTATTGTCTGGACTATATAGAACAGACTATTGTCTGGACTATATAGAACAGACTATTGTCTGGACTATATAGAACAGACTATTGTATTGTCTGGACTATATAGAACAGACTATTGTCTGGACTATATAGAACAGACTATTGTCTGGACTATATAGAACAGACTATTGTCTGGACTATATAGAACAGACTATTGTCTGGACTATATAGAACAGACTATTGTCTGGACTATATAGAACAGACTATTGTCTGGACTATATAGAACAGACTATTGTCTGGACTATATAGAACAGACTATTGTCTGGACTATATAGAACAGACTATTGTCTGGACTATATAGAACAGACTATTGTCTGGACTATATAGAACAGACTATTGTCTGGACTATATAGAACAGACTATTGTCTGGACTATATAGAACAGACTATTGTCTGGACTATATAGAACAGACTATTGTCTGGACTATATAGAACAGACTATTGTCTGGACTATATAGAACAGACTATTGTCTGGACTATATAGAACAGACTATTGTCTGGACTATATAGAACAGACTATTGTCTGGACTATATAGAACAGACTATTGTCTGGACTATATAGAACAGACTATTGTCTGGACTATATAGAACAGACTATTGTCTGGACTATATAGAACAGACTATTGTCTGGACTATATAGAACAGACTATTGTCTGGACTATATAGAACAGACTATTGTCTGGACTATATAGAAGACTATGTCTGGACTATATAGAACAGACTATTGTCTGGACTATATAGAACAGACTATTGTCTGGACTATATAGAACAGACTATTGTCTGGACTATATAGAACAGACTATTGTCTGGACTATATAGAACAGACTATTGTCTGGACTATGGAACACACTATTGTCTGGACTATAGAACAGACTATTGTCTGGACTATAGAACAGACTATTGTCTGGACTATAGAACAGACTATTGTCTGGACTATAGAACAGACTATTGTCTATAGAATATACTATGATCTGTTCTATAAACTGGATTTTTAAAATAGCTCTTCTTTAAGCTTTACTATTTGTCCACAAATTTCTGAACACCTCTATTTTCAAACCATTTTAAACAAATTGACATTTGCTCTAAAGTGGTTGGCGTAGCAAAAACCAAATTTTCCCATCAACATCATTCCGTTCAAAACATCATCATTGCATCATCAGACTTGACAATATTTTTCGCTTCATTTTTAGTTTAATTTTATTTTTCGGAGATTTTAACATTTTTTCTGTTCCTGTATTATTTTTGGCTTTGAAATGGTTAATCAAATATTTGTATGATATTTTAGTGGATAAATGCTTGTGATGTTTATGATGGATTTTCTATTTCACATACATCATCCATTCAATTTATAGTTTAAAGTATAAAATCATCGTTTCCTTTCATTTAAATACCCTCCACCACCACAAGTGTTGGTATATTAACTTTGTCATTCCATGTGTAAAGCAAAGAATCAAAATCTGAGTCAATTGGACTGTCAGTTAGTCTGTCGGTCTGTCTGTTGAAAAGTTTCCTATTTTAAACCAGCAAAATCGGTTTGAGGTTTTAAAAGATATAGATCGATATGTGGGACAACCTCTAAGTTCCAGCAAATTACTTCTGCAGAAAACAAAGTTATAGACAAAAATATAACTAATTGTATCAGTCACACGCATTTGCGGAAGAGGGTATTGAAGATTCGGCATAGCCGAATAGAATATTCTTTCTTGATTTTATGTCATTCCACTATTGGAAAAATATTTACTTTATGGGGTTTTTCGTCAAACATCAAAAGCTTTTTCCGGGGGAAAATATAAAAAAAATTAAAACTAACAAATTAATTTTTGGGAAAATTATTTGCTTTTAAGTGCAAATGGTATTAGAGTGAATGGCATCAGAGCATTAGGAAATCGCAGAAAAAAATATAAAAAATTGGAATAGAACATAAATGCAAAAATGTTTATTAAACTAAGTGGATGGCATTTTTTGTTATTTAAAAAAGTTCATTCAAATGAGATTTTTCCCATTTTAGATTTTTAAATCAAATCACTTTTTTCTCTCTCTTTCTCGCATTTTTCATCAATTCATCATTTTTTAAAGGAAACAATAATAATTTTTTTCACTTAACTGAATGTTAGGAAAAACTAATGTTTTCTGCCAAAAATAAACTGAAATTTCTTGAGGCAAAATTCTTCTATTCCATCTCTTGTCTCTTCCATCCATTCCGTCACTCATCCATCCGTCCATGTCATTGAAACTCAATTTTAAGTCAAGTTGAAATTTCATCTTTGAAATTTCGTTGTTTCTCTTTGATTATTTTTCCATTTGAAGTGAAGTGTGGGGATCTAACAAACAAAAGCGCTACAATTATCCAGTTGTCCTTGTTATAACATTAAAATTTTGAATGATTTATAACTTCAACTCTTAAAAAATATAACTGCGTGTTGGTTTCACTCATTCGCCTTGAAATATTTCATATTTTCTAGTAACGGGGAAAAATATGAATATGTGTCGTAAAAATAGGTTACTTTACAATACCGACAATGTTAACGTTATTCTGGCATTTTGTGCCTTTTTGATGATTTTTCCAAAAAATACAATCTAATGTTGTCAGTCAAGCATTTGCATTCAGGCATGCATGAACGACATACAAATTGCATAAGACTACGCTGTGGTTTCATTTTAGCCATTGCGTATGTCCATTGTTGGATTGAAAATTATTGTTCGTACCAGCGAACCAGGCAGTTGAAACCAAAAAATTATAGAGAAACACTATAGAAAACGATAGGAAACAATATGTGCGTTAGCCGTCTAGATAACGCGAAATAATTACTGGATAACAGGGAGGAAACGAAAGAGGTGATATTTATTTCGAACTGGAAAAAATAACAGTATGGTTAACAGTTTTTTTTACTACAAATTTAAAACAGATTATTGGCTATGAGATATACACCAAGCAATGGTCTGGACTATATACTATAGACCAGACTATCGTCTGGACTATATACTATAGACCAGACTATCGTCTGGACTATATACTATAGATCAGACTATCGTCTGGACTATATACTATAGATCAGACTATCGTCTGGACTATATACTATAGACCAGACTATCGTCTGGACTATATACTATAGACCAGACTATCGTCTGGACTATATACTATAGACCAGACTATCGTCTGGACTATATACTATAGACCAGACTATCGTCTGGACTATATACTATAGACCAAACTATCGTCTGGACTATATACTATAGACCAGACTATCGTCTGGACTATATACTATAGACCAGACTATCGTCTGGACTATATACTATAGACCAGACTATCGTCTGGACTGTATACTATAGACCAGACTATCGTCTGGTCTATAGTATATAGACCAGACTATTGTCTGGACTATATACTATAGACCAGACTATCGTCTGGACTATATACTATAGACCAGACTATCGTCTGGACTATATACTATAGACCAGACTATCGTCTGGACTATATACTATAGACCAGACTATCGTCTGGACTATATACTATAGACCAGACTATCGTCTGGACTATATACTATAGACCAGACTATCGTCTGGACTATATACTATAGACCAGACTATCGTCTGGACTATATACTATAGACCAGACTATCGTCTGGACTATATACTATAGACCAGACTATCGTCTGGACTATATACTATAGACCAGACTATCGTCTGGACTATATACTATAGACCAGACTATCGTCTGGACTATATACTATAGACCAGACTATCGTCTGGACTATATACTATAGACCAGACTATCGTCTGGACTATATACTATAGACCAGACTATCGTCTGGACTATATACAGACAATCGTCTGGACTATATACTATAGATCAGACTATCGCCTGACTATATACTATAGACCAGACTATCGTCTGGACTATATACTATAGACCAGATTATCGTCTGGACTATATACTATAGACCAGATTATCGTCTGGACTATATACTATAGACCAGATTATCGTCTGGACTATATACTATAGACCAGACTATCGTCTGGACTATATATTATAGGCCAGACTATCGTCTGGACTATACTATAGTCCAGAATCTGGTTTAGTTTTTTTAATCAAGGAATAGTAAGATTTATTCACTTATTAATTTCCCTTTTTTAAGTGAAATTTTAATTTCACAAATTTTGACATAAAAACTGAAATCTTGAATATGTGAGAGAGGAAGTTAAAGGAGCGATGGAGGGAAAAGCAAAACTAGAAAAATGAAACGGCCACAGTAAAGTTTAGTTGTAATGATGATGGTTATAAATTCATCTACATATTAAATAGACAGACATGTACTTACACATATACATATATACAAAACTACACTAACGCATAGATTGCTAAAGAACACGCACATATGTAAACGCAAATAAACTGTTAGCAGCAAATAAAATACATAAATCCTTGTATACGTACACACAAACGTAAACAAAAAACTGGTCTTAAAAACAGTTTGCATTTTACACAGGAAACGGAAATGACAACAGTTAACCGCTATTTTTATGTTATTATGCGGTTTAACTACACAACTCTCAACTATATAAAATTGCTGTTTGATGTGAGTATATGTGTGTGTTATGTATAGTTAACTAAAGGACATTTATGCAAGAATGTTTGTTGTTTTAATGTTTGCTATTGTTATTGTAGTATTTGTTAGGTTATTTTTTATTCTCAACGTCATCAACATTAACATCATCATAGACATATACATCAGATAGTTGATAAAAAGGAAGGAAGAGAGGGATGGTGTAAAGGGGTCATGGAGAGAAAGGGAATCTGTCTTTTATTTGATAAAAATAGGTCAGCAATTGTTCACTTGGCTTTTCACGAACTCGGTGACATTCTTATTTTATGTTTTTCAGTTTTTTTTAATATATGAAGGGTTATGAAGAGAAGAGATTAAATACGAGGGTAGTAATCTGAATTCTAACTTCGTGCATTAAGTCTTTAAATTTTATTTTGTTAAATTTTTATATAATTCGGAGAATCTTTCCCTTTCATGTGTTTTTAATGTTTATACTTTTGTTTTTTTTTTGACCTTTTTTTGGAATACAACAAAAATTTAAATGAAAAATATTTTGCATTCTTGTATTTTACTCATTTTCATTTTATTGTGTCTTAATTTCCTGCACTAAATTGTTTGTAATTGTTGCATATAAACAGCACAAAAAAAATTGTATAATTTAAATCTGTGCAACAGAGCGTATGAGTTATTTTAATTAATTCCTTCACTTTCTTGGAATTAAACACACACACACAACCAACAGCAACATATACACATACAGAAATCTATATATAAATTTGTATATAAAATAGGATTTGTGTATGTATGTAACATCTGGACTCCAAAGCGGCTGGACCAATTATGATTAAATATTCACAATAATCCGATAGGACCAGGGAGAGGCGTACTGCCTACATAAAACAAATATTGGTTATCTTATATCTCAAGAATTTAGTCCCAACTACTACTCTCAAGGAACTGCTTTATATAGCGAATATTGATTATCGGATATCTATTGAACTATTGAAGTGAGAGTATTAAGATTTCATTCCAATTACTTTTGCCAAGTAACAGTTTTACTGGCCAAAAATATAGAGTAGATAGGATCACGGGGAGAGACAGGCCCCATACAGTGCAAATATTTATTTTAGATTTTCTGTGCAACTTTTCCTTAGGAACGGCTTTACTGAGGCGACATGTATTCTCCATTCCAATCAAACATTTATAATTTGTGTAGCAAAGCGCACCGGGTAAAAGCAAACATGTATATGAAAACATATGCAATGCATACAATTTATATATAAGTTAAGGTTTAAAATAATATTTTTAATATAAATTCTCTTATTCATATTAACAAAAGCTGAAAAGTACGAAAAAGATTAAAAAAAAGTATAATAATTCCACATTATAACATTTTAAGTGTTAAACTTTTGGTCAAATTATAATTTAATGTACTGTAACCGTAAGTTATATAATTGTATAATAAATTTTATTAAATCTTTTTAAAAATAATTTAAATAAAAACAAAGAACTCGTTAATTTAAAAATAAAAACATTTTCAAATTAAAAATTTTAATTTTTTGTCTAAAATTTCTGATAAGAAGTTGAAGATTATTTCCCAAATTCTTTAAAATGTGTTGAGTTGAGATCTTAGCTTTAATTTAAAATATAAATCTTTTAAATCGTGTAAAAAATAAGAATGTTATGAAGGTGTTTGTAAAATCTCAAATAATTAATATTAATCATACGCTCCTCCGTATTTTTTTTTAATTGTTATAATTTTTAAATAGATAAAAGGATTTAAATAAAATTTGCCACATTTATAATACAAAATAGAACACTTAAAATCCCAGAAGGAGAATCACAAAACCCAACTAATAATGGAACTAATTGGACTTAAATAGATAATCTTGGCCATGAATTATATTAAAATGCTTACAAAATTTCCAAATATTTTAAGTTTAGTGGAATTCAATAATAGTTTTCATAGCTATAGCATAAGAGTGTAACATTTAAAATCTTTAAAGAAAACCAAAAAGCTTTAATAGGAATGAAACTATGTTGACTCAAGGTAGGGTATCTTGGCCATGAAATATATTCAAATGTTAATAAAATTTCATGGCACTTAATAATACATTGACTTAAGATCTTTGCTTCAATTTAAAATTTAAATCTTTAAAATCAATTAAGAAATACGAATTTCATAAAGGTTCTTGTAAAATTACTGATAATTTATATTAATCATACGCTCCTGTACAAAATTTTATGAATTTTTTTAAGACTTTTTAATACAAAAAAGGATTTAAATAAAATTAGGCAGACTTATAATACACGAGTATACCATTAAAAGTATTTAAGGAGAACCATAAGACTTAAGTAGGAACGTAACTCTGGGACTCAAAGTAGAGTATCTTGGCCATGAAATATATTCCAATGCCTACAATACTTCAACATATTTTAAAATATGTTGACCTGGTCTTACATTTAATTGAAATTTAAATCATTTTAAATGTTAAAGAAATAAAAGTTATATAAAAGTTTTCGTAAAATAATTCATAATTAATATTAATCATACGCACCACTACATGATTTTCTAAAAGTTGTTTTAACTTTTGAACAGTTTAGTAGAATCCAATATAATTTAGCATAGCAATAGCATAAAAGTTTATCATTCAAAGTTTTTAAAGGGAGCCAAAAACCTTAACTAGAAATGGAACTATTTGAACTCAAAATAAAGTATTTTGGACATAAAACATATTCAAATGTGTTCAGAATTTAAAATTTTTAGAAATTTAAAAAAATTGCTTTTCCTATTTAAAGACGACAAAAAAACTTTGAAAGGCCTTAACTAAAAAACTATGAATTTCTTAAAGTCTCCAGATGGATATTTGAAATAAATAATAAAATATTTCTCTTCAACAAATGAAATTCCTTAATTAAATAAACAATTAAAAAAACTCTCTTTTTTGTGGTTTAAAATTTAACCTCTCATGTGTCAGTGATTTTTCCTTTAATAAAAACTTTAAAAGTATTTTTGTCCATTTTTTTGCCAACCTGCAGTTAAGCGATAGTGTCACTATTGTTTTAAATATCAGAAAAAAAGTATAACAAACTGCAGAAATAATATTATAACCGGAAGTCATCAAGTTTTTATGCGTATATGTGAATACAAGAATTCTATTAAGCCATGTTATGGTGAAGTTGCCTATGTGTGTGTGTGTGTTTACGTGGGCGTATAAAAACAATAACAAACTAAATGAAATGAAATGGAAAGAAAAAAATATTCCCCAAAAAATTTGCAAAAAAAAAAACAAAAAACAAAACAGTGGGATTCGGATATTAATAGACCAGAATAAGTCCACCAGGATATAGTTTAGTTATAGTTTGGGATAAACAATAGCCTAGTCTACTTGCTAGATATTAGTCCAGTCGATAGACTAGATAATAGTTTAGCCACTAGAATAGCAAGGAGTTAAGTCGATAGGTTAGAAAAAATCTAGTCGATAATCTTGATAATAACCTAGATGATACCTTAGACAATAGTCTAGTCGATAAGATAGAAAATATTCTACTCTATAGGCTACACAATAGTCTAGTCTATAGGCAAAAGTCTAGTCGATAGGCTAGTCAATAGTACCGTCTACATACAGACCAAGAGACAGAGCAATAGACTCGTAGACTCATCTATATAGACCAGACAGTAGTCTCGTCTATGTATAGACAGTAAGTAGTCTTGTCTATATAGAGATCAGACAGTAAGTAGTTTCATCTATATAGAGACCAGACAGTAAGTAGTTTCGTCTATATATAGACCAAGATAAAACAATCCCGTCTATATGTTGACAGAGCAATAGACTCGCAGTCTTATCTATATATAGACCAGACAGTAGTCTCATCTATATTTAGACCAGACAGTAAGTATTCTCGACTATATAGAGACCAGACTGTAAGTCATCTCGTCTACATAGAGACCAGACAGTAAGTAGTCTCGTCTATATAGAGACCAGACAGTAAGTAGTCTCGTCTCTATATTGACCAAGATAAAACAATCCCGTCTATATGTTGACAGATCAATAGACTCGTAGTCTCATCTGTATATAGACCAGACAGTAGTCTCATCTA
Organism: Cochliomyia hominivorax; assembly: GCA_004302925.2. Taxonomy (NCBI): domain Eukaryota; kingdom Metazoa; phylum Arthropoda; class Insecta; order Diptera; family Calliphoridae; genus Cochliomyia; species Cochliomyia hominivorax. The sequence continues at coordinate 76,711,521 of PYHX02000413.1, read as the reverse complement.
TATATAGACCAGACAGTAAGTAGTCACGTCTATATAGAGACCAGACAGTAAGTAGTTTCGTCCATATAGAGACCAGACAGTAAGTAGTCTCGTCTATATAGAGACCAAACAGTAAGTAGTTTCATCTATATAGAGACCAGACGGTAAGTAGTCTCGTCTATATAGAGACCAGACAGTAAGTAGTCTCGTCTATATAGAGACCAGACAGTAAGTAGTTTCGTCCATATAGAGACCAGACAGTAAGTAGTCTCGTCTATATAGAGACCAAACAGTAAGTAGTTTCGTCTATATAGAGACCAGACGGTAAGTAGTCTCGTCTATATAGAGACCAGACAGTAAGTAGTCTCGTCTATATAGAGACCAGACAGTAAGTAGTCTCGTCTGTATAGAGACCAGACTGTAAGTAGTCTCGTCTGTATAGAGACCAGACTGTAAGTAGTCTCGTCTATATATAGACCAGACAGTAAGTAGTATCGTCTATATAGAGACCAAACAGTAATTAGTCTCGTCTATATAGAGACCAGACTGTAAGTAGTCTCGTCTGTATAGAGACCAGACTGTAAGTAGTCTCGTCTATATAGAGACCATAGAGTAAGTAGTTTCGTCTATATAGAGACCAGACAGTAAGTAGTCCCGTCTATATAGAGACTAGACAGTAAGTAGTCTCGTCTATATAGAGACCAAACAGTAAGTAGTCTCGTCTGTATAGAGACCAGACTGTAAGTAGTCTCGTCTGTATAGAGACCAGACTGTAAGTAGTCTCGTCTATATATAGACCAGACAGTAAGTAGTATCGTCTATATAGAGACCAAACAGTAATTAGTCTCGTCTATATAGAGACCAGACTGTAAGTAGTCTCGTCTGTATAGAGACCAGACTGTAAGTAGTCTCGTCTATATAGAGACCAGACAGTAAGTAGTCTCGTCTATATAGAGACCAGACAGTAAGTAGTCTCGTCTATATAGAGATCAGACAGTAAGTAGTCTCGTCTATATAGAGATCAGACAGTAAGTAGTCTCGTCTATATAGAGATCAGACAGTAAGTAGTCTCGTCTATATAGAAACCAGACAGTAAGTAGTCTCGTCTATATAGAGACCAGACAGTAAGTAGTCTCGTCTATATAGAGACCAGACAGTAAGTATTCTCGTCTATATACAGACCAGAAAGTAAATAGTCTCGCCTTTATAGACACCCGACAGTAAGTAGTCTCGTCTATATATAGACCAAGATACAAAAATCCCGTCTATATGCTGACAGAGCAATAGACCCGTAGTCTCATCTATATATAGACCAGACAGTAAGTAGTCTCGTCTATATAGGGACCAGACAGTAAATATTATTCTCTATACATAGATCAGACAATAGTTTCGTCTATATATAGACTAGACAATAGTCTCGTCCTCCCGCAATTGGGTTTTAAGCTCATTAAGGTCACAAATATTTATTTAATTTAATTAAATTTGGAGAAAATTGTTATAGTATCCGTCAAAACTTACGTGTCACATTTCGGTAGGTCTATACGTCCCACTTCCCAAAACGATATTAAAGTGCATAAGTCTCAAAAAAGTTATACCTGCGGTGGCATTTCGTACGCTTAAGATATATACAACCAGAAAACTCCAAAGCAAGTTTTCTGAGAATCGATTTATTGTTTCCGATTTTCACAGTCGATCATCTTAAATGATATATCATCATCATGAAAATATTTTAATTTATAAAGACACGAATCATTAAATCAAATTCAAAGAGACTTATTTCATAACATTTTGGTGTAGGGTGTTATGTTGTTGGACTTCAACGATTACTACACTCTAACTTGTTTATAAATATGTATTTATTTCATTAACAAGCCCACTGTACATTGTTCGAATATATTTTTGTTATTGTTTATGTAAATACTGTTATAGACAAATACATGCATAAAAAATCATATACATGTTGTACGCACACATGTGAGAAAACAACCGTTAGCTAAGTTGCAAAACCAGAGTTGATACCAAGGGCACAAAAGGACTTTATTGGGGGATAAAATGTAGGTTATGATATTAATTTTCTTGTTAGAGAAAAACTTTTATTTTTCGTACCACTTTTTTTGGACTCTTTGGTCTCTTATCCTCATCTGTAGTATTTTTTTATTAAGTTTTTGAAAAGTTTCCATAATTTGTATTGTTTTATAGAAAAGTTACATATTTTTGTCATTGTGTGTGTTTATTTTTTTTTGTTTGCAACTTGTATTTGTTGCTTGGTCATTTAAAATATGCAACAAAAAATTTCTGTAGAAGTAAAAATTTTATATGTTTGCAACATGATGTTGTTGTTGTGTTGAAAACAAAACCATCATATCGACAACCACAAAAACCATAACAATTTGTTGTTTGTTTTAACACAAGAAAAAGGAGCAAAAAACAGATACTTTTTATTAATGTGAGACAATACACTGGAAGAAAAGGGATTGATAGCAGTAGGTGTTATTAATGAAATCTATGTATATATTTTTGAGAACAAACAGTGTTATTTTAATATCGAATGACACAGGGAGATTGTTATTGGATGAGAAATAAGTTGCCAATTTTTCTTGATATTTTTCTCTGTGTGCAAAAAATTGCGTAAAAGATTTTTTTGACCAGAATCAAGAAAAAAATTATATGTAAAAATTAAATTAATATATTTTTTTGTTTACGTTCAAATTGTTGTTAATAAAATTAATTACAAAAGTCTATTTTTTGTCGAGGCAAACAATAGTTAACAAATTAACACAAGTTTTTTTTGTTGTCTGGTTTTGGAAAATTAAATTTAAAACGTAATATTTGGTAACGATAGGTGGAGAGTTCCATTTAATTCCACCATTTTTTGCAATGTTGGGGAATATAAAGACCTTTTAAAGCATAAACAATTAATGCATTAGTGATTTTTTAATTTAAGCATTTTTTTATAAATTAGAGTTTTTATACCCTTCATCACCACAAGTGGTGAAAAGTTTGTATTAACTTTGTCATTCCGTGTGTTACACTTCAAATTAATATTTTCAGAATCCATAAAGTACATATGTACTTGCATTATAGCTTTGCCCGTGCCTGTCTGTTTATTCGTCTGTCTGTTCGTCTGTTTGTCCGTCTGTTTGTTGTTGGCACGCCTACTTCCACAATAATTGACAACGCTCAATGAAATTTGGCCTGAGTATTTATCAGACAAAAGGTTATAGCAAAAAATGTAACTGATTTTATTTGTGAGTATATGTATGCCTTTGTGGTGGAGGGTATTGAAGATTCGACATAGCCAAATTTAGCATTTGTACTTGTTTTACTATATATTTAGTTTAATTTTTAACTTTGTAACATATTTTTCTATTTTAAAAAGTTTGACTTGTTTCCAATTGTTTTTATTGCTTAAGCGTTTTTTGTATAATCAAGCGATTTTTTTAATTGCACTTTAATGAACATTGGAAAGTTGGAATTCACAATTTATTCTACCTTGAAGAGATTGATATTCTATATTTAGTTTAATATTTTTGTATAAGACTTTTTCGTTCAAGTGCTTTTTATAATTTAGCGATTTTTTGTTTAAAGTTTTATTATAATTTCATGCAACAAATTTATAACCATTAAACCATTTAATTTTAATTTAAAAGAAGTTAAGCTGTTCCTAAATACTTTTTATTGATTTGGAGTTTTAGCTTTTTTTTTTATCAATGCTTTTTATTGATTTGGAGTTTTAGCGTTTTTTTTTTAACATTTAGCGATTTTTTGCAAATTAAAACAAAACGCAACTTAATCAACAATAGGCTGTTTCTATTATTTAAAGAGCTTTACAATCATAAAAAATACTTTTCAAAAAGTTCTATAATGTTTTATAATTTTATGTAAAATATTTTTTTTCATTTAAGCGTTTTTTGTCATTTTGTGTATTTTTGTTTTTTGTTTGAAGATTTATTTTTTTAATTTTCACTTTTATATCTAACGAGTTTATTATCACTTAATCATTTACTCTTCTTTAAAGTTTCTAAATCGGAGTCGATTTAGTTATCCGTCTGTCTGTCTGTCTGTCTGTCCGTCTGTCTGATGGAAACATTTCCAAAAAGAATTTCTGGATTTACTGAAAATTGGCAATATAGTATTTAAAACCAGCTATATCCATATATTAGCAAAAAAATTATAGAATGGTATCTAAAGCAATCTCATAATTCCGAGAAAGTTATTTTCTTCTTAGCGTTACATAATGGAACGACATAGTAAATGTACCCTATTCACCACTTGTGGTGGAAAATTCTCCAACTCTTTGCTCTAAATATTCACAATATTTTCTTTATTATTGTCATATTTTCCACAAAATCTGCCATTAAATCCACATTTATGGCCACTGGATATTTTTTAATAAAAAATAATCGTAAAAAAATGTTTCTATAAAATTAAGAAAAATACAAAAAAAAAAATTGAACAATTTCAGAAGAAAATTTAAATGTCGCCTATTTAAGTCATGTTTCTGTGGCTAAAAAAGACATAAAAGTAAAATATAATAAAAGAATAATATTATTTTTATTTTTCTAAATCCTCAAGAAATTGCGGCAAATCCGGCAAAAATTTGTTTATAAATAAAAGGAAATTTTATATTTATTTACGTCTAAAAATAAAATTGTTTAAAATTAAAGGATGATTTTGAAGAAATAATATTTCGTAAAGAAGCATTAAAATTATTTAAAAATCAAATGGGTATCACAAATAACAGTTTTTGAAGAAAATAAAAAAATGGAAAAATAAATATTTTGCTTAAGTAACATTGATTCAAGAGCCATTCATGCGGCCCTCGAAAATAATTGAGCATGAACCTCAACTGGAACCTAACTAGAACTTAACCAAAATCTAGAAACAGAAATACAATTTGAAACAGAATCTGAATTACAACAGATCTTAAATTGAACTGGAACTGTACTAGAATTTGAACTAGAACATAACGAGAACTGAACTAGAACTGAATTGGAGCAGAACTAGAATTCTTAACTTAAACCAGCACTAGAACTGAAGAAGAATCTAACTTAGAGTCCGAACAACAATTTCAACTAGAATTTGGAATTAAATCTGAGGAAGAATATGAACTAGAATCAGAATTGGAATCTGAATTAGAATATGAACTAGAATCTGAACAGAAACTAAACTAGAATCTGAACTGGAATCTGGACTAAAATTTGAGCAAGAATCAGAGCTAGAATTTGAACTAAAATTTTGAACTAAAATCTTAACTAGAATCTGAACTAAAATCTGAACTAGAATCTGAACTAGAATCTAAACAAGAAACTAAACTCGAATCTGAACTAGAATCTGAACTAGAATCTGAACTAGAATCTGAACTGGGATCTTAACTATAATCTGAGCTTGAATCTAAACTAGAACTAAAATCTGAACTAGAATCTGAATTAGAATCTGAACTAGAATCTGAACTAGAATCTGAACTAGAATCTGAACTAGAATCTAAACAAGAAACTAAACTAGAATCTGAACTGGAATCCCAACTATAATCTGAACTTAAATCTGAACTAGAATCTGAACTAGAATCTAAATTAGAATCTGAACTAGAATCTGAACTGGGATCTCAACAATAATCAGAGCTTGAATCTGAACTAGAATTTGAACTCAGATCTAAACTTGAATCTGAACTAGAATGTGAACTTGAATCAGAACTAGAATCTTAGAATTTGAACTAGAATCTTAGCAAGAGACTGAACTAGAATCAGAACTAAAATCTTGACCAGAATCTAAACTAGAATGAATTATATACAACCAAAAATACATATATGCATACATACATACATATATACATACATACATACATACATACATACATACATACATACATACATACATACATACATAAATGCATACATGTATACATACACACACCATACATTTCATAAAGAGTTTTTATAAAATATTTATTTCTATTCAGAACACAAAATTATAAACTGAAAATAATACAATATTAATGTTACCAATATTTTATCAATTCTTTAAAAATTTTTTATATTCGAAATAGACATCGCTGATAATGTTGTTGCATTTCAAATAAACTGTCTACTTGATAGTTATTTTTTTAAGAAAGTATTCAGTACTTAGCAGATGTTACTTTACTGTTTTGTTTTACTGAAATATTTGCATCTTCATCCGCCAAAAGAAATTTTTACAAACTAATGCTAAACGAAATAATAGTGATATGACAGTAAATATGCTACATCTGTTAGGAGTTTGGCATAAAACCGTAGTCCTAGTTCATCTACCTAAATTTTACACATTAAACGTTCCATTTGTTCATAAATGATTTTTGTATACGAGGAGTGGTAAAAAAACTAAATTGAAACCAAACAAGAATTTAAATTGGAATCTAAATAAGAACTGAACAAGATATGAACAAAAACTGAACTAGAACTGAATTAGAACTGAACTAGAACTGAACAAGAACTGAAATAGAACTGAACTAGAACTGAACAATAACTGAACTTTAAATGAACTAAACTTGAAGTAGAACTGAACTAGACTTGAACTAAAACTGAACTAGAACTGAATTATAAATGAACTAAACTTGAAGTAGAACTAATCTGGAACTAAACTAGAACTGAACTAAAACTGAACTAGAACTAAACTAGAACTGAACTAGAACTAATCTGGAACTAAACTAGAACTGAACTAAAACTGAACTAGAACTGAACTATAAATGAACTAAACTTAAAGTAGAACTGAACTAGAATTGAACAAGAACTGAACTAGAACTGAAATAGAACTGAACTAGAATTAAACAAGACTTGAACTAGAACTAAAATGAAATTGAACTAGAACTGATTTAGAACTGAACAAAAACTGAACTAGAACAGAACTAGAATTAAAGTAGAACTGAACTAGAACTGAACAAGAACTGAACGAGAACTAGAACTGAACTATAAATGAACTAAACTTGAAGTAGAACTGAACTAGAACTGAACAAGAACTGAACAAGAACAGAACTATAGCAGATTTTAATTTGAAATTATATATTTTTTTGAGCTTACGAAATTCGCAATACAGACCCTCGTTTCTATTACCTTTCATTATTTTCAACTTCCTCTTATACTTATTGCACTTTTGCAACAACAATAGCAAAGAAAAAAATTCAACTAACGTATCCGTTTCCCTTCCACGAATTTTTCAAAAACAAATTTATTCACATCATTCTATTGTTTATGTATGGCGTTGTAATACAATGTTATGTCTGTGTATGTATGTGAATGAATGAGTTTGTTTGCTGTACACACACACTATCACACACATATTCAAGTAAACGGAGAAATCTTTATATAACTTTAAGAGAGTGAATACATTAAAAAATATTTTTTTTTTATTTCAAAGACATTGAAGAACATTTTTCCCAGAATCAAATGTGCTGGTTGTTGATGTTGTTGTTGTTGTTTGAGTGAATAGAAAAAAATGTTTAAGAATTTTGTTTTGTTGTAAATTCTATAAATTTTCTATTGCTGGCTGATGTTATTATTTTCGGTGTTTTTATTTTGAGATGAATTTGGAATTTTTAAGGAGTTCGAGATGTTAAATTCAGAAGATGAAATATTTGTTAATTTTCTTTAAAAAAAATTACTCCATTTTTATTTAGTTCCATCCTTATCTTATTCACATTTGTGTTGGTATTGTTCCCTTTTGTGTTTGCCAGATGTATGGCAAATTATATGCAACAACTATTTCTGTGTGTGTAAAAATATTTGTGTATATGTCAGTGTATTGTATATGTCAGTGTATTTGTGTATATAAGAGTGTATTACCTTTAGTAAGTGCTTTTGTATGCAAGTAGGTTTGTATTAGTAGTAGTAAGTAGTTATAGTACAACTATCAGCATTTATTGAAGTTGGCTTAAGTATTCGTTTTTTTTCCTTTACTTAATGCCAAATATTTTTATACCTGTTTACTCTTAACAAAAATGCTAAAGACTTTTTAAAAGTTTTGGTTCTTCAAAATTGAAAAGTAACACAAAAACCATTAATACTTAAAGATTTAATATTTTATTTAAAACGAAAAGTTGCAGGAACAATTTCACACTTTCTTTTTTTTTAGAGTAAACAAAAATCAATTGTAAAGTTAAATTTTGATTTAAAAAATTTAAAGCAAAAAATTTAAATAGGAAAAAAGTTTTTAAGGAAAATTTAAGATAAAAGTCTGAAGAATATAATATCAAGATTTTGAAAGGAAATATTCAGAACTTTTAGAGTAATGGATACTTTTATAAAAAAATATCATAATTAATATCAATCATACGTCACTATGAACTTATGATGAAAAAAGTGTTTTATTTTTATCGCTTCTCAATATCTAAATGATTTTTTTTTGGTATGTAATAAGGGAAGAATCGTCTGATCAGCGCAAATTGGTGTACCAATCAGATAGCATAATTCAAAACACCATATCTCAAAAAACTCCATAAAGTGGCCTCGATATTCTTGAAAATTTCACTTACATGCAGACTATAAGCAGGAGCGCTTAACACGTGACTCCGATGTTTCATGGACTAATTGGTGATATGTGTGAAGTACTTCCAGCGCATTATTCTAGCATGTGAAATACGCTTTTGTTACCCACAAGACTGGTATACTATTCTGAGCTACTGGGATTAAACAAGTATGCTGAAGTATGTTTTCAAATCGATCAAAATAAATACATTGTAAAGGTTTATTTGTGCTTACTTAAGACCAAGTATGTATTCTCCCATTAAGAACCAAACTGACCACTTAAGAATAAGTGTTATGTGGCTGGGAATCACTTTTCGTCCTCCTCATTTATAAAATTCGCATATAAGAGGATTGTGGGTATGAGTACATATGTTGTAGGATTATTAAGTTGCTACCGAAACGTCGCGAAATAATTGTATAGCTTTTCAATAAGGGGAGGCAACAAAGTGGAAATTTAATGTAATCCAAAGATCTTACATTAAGATTACAGATCCATTATATGCAGAAAGACGTAGAAACTTACTGGTCATCTTGATATAAGAAGGAGAGGACATCGAACGTTTTTTGTTACATCCTGTAAAAAAGTAATCCAACAAAGTTGGATAAAATGAATACCATATTTATAGAACCAGGAATAAGAATTTTGGAAACAATCAGCAGGTGTATAAGGAGTGGAACTCAACACCCAAATTATAATAACAAAAACTTTGATACGTAGAACATATATGTAATTAGAGACATGTTATATCGAGTTAAACAACACAATGAAATGCGGTGATCGTCCGGAATTTTTATATAAAAAATTCTGGACGAATCCCAGCTAGATTTGCTTGGCCAGACAGATAGGCGAGGGATGGACATCGTTAAATTAACTCAGAAAGTAATTCTGAGTCGAACTCAATTTGGGTATAATACAGTTTTTTTGTATATTTCGATCAGCAGGACCTAATAGAAATGGGTTACTCTATTAGTGATAGTGATCAGAGCAGGTAGCCCTGTTTAGGGGAGGAATTATGGGATCAGTATGTAAGTTATTCAAACCGAATCATACAGGATATCTCTTTAGAATATTATATTCTAACAGGAAGAAAGATTGCCTTTTATTAAGATAGATACGGTGGGTTGGGTATCCTTCAACAATATTTTGGATATGCTGATGAAGTCAATCTATCAGGAATCAAGAAATTGTAAACGGAAAAAGGGAATCCAAGCTACAGTTTACAGTTAAAAATGTAGATGCCAAAATTAGAGTTCCGAAATTGAAGTCCTATTTTCTAAAAAAATATTCCTGTTTCAATGAATGATGAAATGTATGATTTGGCAGATTTCTCACAACTTTCAGATAAAAATTTTTCAAAAGGTTCTTGATATGGCAAGAAATTTGCAGTTGCAGCAACAGAATAAAATATTTTTTTTTTACAAAGAGCTCTATAAATATCGCAATTTACAAAAAGGAATGTTTACAAAAAAGGTTGTGTCCGTTTATAATACTTCATAATGTGTTCACTTATTTAGGGCCTGACTTGACATCCTGTCTCAATGGTAAATAAGCCCTTGAGTGGTACAAGAACAATAATGTGATATTTGTACCAAGAGATGTTAATCCGTCAAACTGCCCGGAGCTAAGATCAGTGAACGCACACAAAAAAGGTGTCCAAAAGTGTGGTAGGTTTTCAACAGAAATGGACTATCTTTTCGAGCCAAGTGATTTTTTTCGTTTTTATTAACACATTTATATGTAAAGAACTTTTCGATCTCACTCCTTGGGTAAACAGTGCAATTACTTTAATTTTGATTAAGAAAATATTTCAAATATCTGAAAATATTCTTTATATAAAAATTTTTATGTCTACTTTAAAAGCTAATTTAAGGGAATTTTGGTTTATAACTTTTATTTTTCCTTAATTTGGATTAAAACTTTTTTTGTTTCAAAACGATTTGTTAAATTTTATTAACATATTCATAGATTTCAAAAAGTTATGGCAGTTAAAAAACAAGAGAATAATTAATATTAATCATACCACATGTGGGTCATTCACATAAAATCTTTTTTTTATACTTTTAAAAGAATTTATTAAAATTATATTCTTTTTTATAATTTAATCTTTAATTTCCATTTTAAAGTTTATAACGTAATAAATTTTTTCCAAATACTTAAAATTAAAATTAATTGAATTCCGTTAAAGTTAAAATTTATTGGCATATTGAACAAAAATATTTACGAATTAATTGAATTAATTAATAACACTCATATGCCACTGAATTGGTTTTGGGTGTTTTTTTTGCAATAAAATATTTAAATTAATTTGCCCAACAAACAATAAATAAAGCAAATTAATAAATGAAAATTTAATTAAAACATAAAAAAATGTTATGTCAACAATTATTGAGCAAAAAAATTAATGATTAATCAAGGTGAAAATGGACTTAAATTAGTGATTATTAAAAATAGTTGTTCTCTTACAAATTTTGTATGTTATTTTCATTCTTATTTATTTAGTTTCTGTGCTTTAAGCTTGTTTAGCTAAATTACTTATTTTTTATAGCGAATTTAGAATAAAAACCTCTTTCACCTGCTCACAAAACATTTTTACTTTCAGCCATTTGTCCGCGTTTCCTTCCCTTCTTATGTTAAAGTAACAGTTTTTTATTTCCTTTTTTATTCTTGTTCACCTGCATCTATTCCACAAACACACAAATACAATTACACATTTATTACAATCACGTTTTCATATTTTCCAGGTCATAAAACTTTGTCATACATTTTCATTTTCACATGCCCTGAAATTTATACTCAGAGTAAAATATACGAATGTAGAGGTTTTTATACCCTACACCATCATAGGTGTTGAAGGGTATTTAAGTATAACGTTCGACTCAGAATCACTTTCTGAGTCGATTTAACGATGTCCGTTTGTACGTCTATCTGGCAGTAGTTTTTATGCCCTACACCACCATAAGCAAATTGGAGTATAATGCGTTTGCGCTAAAAGTTTGTAATGTACAGAAAAATATTATTACCACCACTTTTAAGTATGACCTTCTACTCAGAATCACTTTCTGAGTCGATTTAACGATGTCCGTTTGTACGTCTATCTGGCAGTAGTTTTTATGCCCTACACCACCATAAGCAAATTGGAGTATAATGCGTTTGCGCTAAAAGTTTGTAATGTACAGAAAAATATTACTACCACCACTTTTAAGTATGACCTTCTACTCAGAATCACTTTCTGAGTCGATTTAACGATGTCCGTCCGTCCATCTGGCTGGTAGCAAGGTGGTTGTCCATGTAAACCTTGTGAGCAAAATGCTGGCCGCAGTTTTAAAGATATTTTAATGAAATTTGGCATGTGCCAAATCTCGTCTCCAAAGACGATGCCTATTGAAATTGGTGATGATAGGTCCATTATTTCACTTAGCACCCATACAAATATTCATCCCGGAATGGGTATTTAAGGTCACAAAAGTAATTTGGCACAAATTAGTTCGTTATTATTATAAAACGATGTGCCAAATAGTATGAGGATCGGTCCATTATTTCTCATAGCACCCATACAATCTTTCTTCAAATATTAATCTTAAATTTCACAAATTCAGTTAGTCAAATCAGGATAAATTTAAAATCAATGTGCGAAATTTTGCGAAGGTCGGTCCATAATTTCTTCCAGCTCCCCATGTAACGTCCACAGAAAATAGCTTTTAGAACGTAGTAATCCCACATGGAAGTTGTTACCAGTATAATATACTGTACACTTAAGCATAAATTAAAAAGAAGGGTGGTTCATTAATTTTTGGTAGCAATCACATATAACCAAAAATCTAGTGTAGGGTTTTAGATAAACGGGCTTGACCGAGTATGACTTCTTTTTTGTTTATCCTTATTTTTGTTTAGTACCTTAAGTATGCCAAAAATTCATCCATCCGTCCATGCATTTCCTAACCCCTCAGAAAAACTAATGTTTGTTTTTTTTCCTTAAACCAACTAAATATTATGACCTTTTTTTGGAAAAAAGGTTTTAAGTAACTGAATTTTAAGTTAAAACAAGTGAGAATGCTATATTTGGCTATTCCGAATCTTAAATACCTTTCAGCACTAATATCTGTTTTACAATAGAATCGGTCCACATTTAAAAACCTTTTAACACAAACATTATTCCGGGAAGTAGGATTATTAAAAAATAATAACTAGATTTATGTGTTAAAGACAATTGTACCAAATTTCAATAAAATTGGATTAAAATTAAAACCGTTTTCTTGCGAGGGGTCTTAATTGAAACTATAGCAAAACCGATATTCGAAACCGATTCCGATATTCGTAAGATATATTTACGATATATTGAGCAAGAGTTGTAGTGATATTCGCCAAGAAAATAAGGCATTTCAAATAAAAAATTGGTTGATATTCAGTTAATGGTAGAGAAGGGTTTTATATAAGAGCTGTAGCAAAATATAGACCGAGATTGGCCAAATTAATAATATTTATTTAAGACACTTAGAAAATTGATTGTGCCGGATTTAAATAGAATTGGTGTTTACATTGTAGTTTTATAAACTCAAAATTATTTTTTCGGGAAAGGGCTTATCTGGTAGCTATAGCAAAATATGGACCAACATTGAACAAATTAATAATATATATTCAGGGTATCTTGTAAAATGTTTATACCAAATTTCAAAAGAATTAGTCTTAAGTTATTAGTTTTGTAAGCTAAAAACTGTTTTTCGGTTAGGGTCCTCATATGGGAGCTACAGCAAATTATGTTAAAATTAATATTATATATTCAGGACACGTAGAAAAGTTATTGTGCCGAATTTTAGTTGAATTGGTCTTTATTTATTAATTTTATAAACTCAAACCCGTTTTTTCCGGAAAGGCTCATACATAGTAGCTATAACAAAATATGGACCAACGTTTGTCAAATAAATATCATATATTCAAGACGGTTAGAGAATCAACTGTGCCAAATTTTATTACAATTTGCACATTTTTAACACATTTAACAAGATATAATTCAAATTCCGGGAAGGGGCCTTATATGAAAGCTAGATCAAGTAGTGGCCCAGCATAATTTAGTTTATTTATTTTTTTAGTTTATTTTTGTATCTTCAAAATTACGACCTATATGACACACAGAGTTTCGGGTGTATCAAAATTTTGCATATTTTAGCCTTTAACTTGTTTGCTGTTGACCCGATTTTGATGATTTTTTTTACAATGATGAAGTCTAATTGAACGTTGAAGTTATTTTTTGTTGAAAAAGTTACAAAAGTACTTTTTCAGAATTTTGAGGTTGTTTCAGATATTGGTCTTTAACCTTTTTTTAATGAACCATGGGAATGTTTCCAATAGACAGACGGACGTAGCTAAATCGACTCAGATTTTGATATATAACTTTATGGGGTCTTAGATGAGTTCATCACCACTTGTGGTGAAGAACTTAGAAGTTGCCTCAGATATCGGTCCTAAAAACTAAAACCATTTTTGCTAATTTTTTATTGTTTATAACAGATTCCAGGCTAAATTTCATTCAGCTCTGTATATTATTGTAGATGTGAGTGTGTTAATAACACACAGTGTCTCAAATGAAAAACTAATTTTATGAAAAGTGAAATTTGAAACTTTTTAAGTTAAATATCTCTTAAACTATAATAGATACCTAAAATAGATGAAGGTTTTTTATAGGTTTTCTGTAGCAGAATCCCCTCATATAAAAATCATTAAAATCAGTTTAGATATAGAAAATCTGGATCGTTTTAAATATTTTTATCACTCGCATGACCAACGGTGGAAACTTGTGGACCGATGCCGGTTTAGTTCACAAAGTACAAATACAAAACTTAAAATTGCCTACACTTCCACTATCACTATACAAAATTTCATTAAAATCGGACTAGTCGTTCTGAAGTAATAGATTTATTTCCATTTCATTTTTCATTTGAAACACTGTGCAACGGAGAGACAGACAGACAGACAGACAGACAGACAGACATACATAACTTAATCGAATTACATTTTGATTTGATGAAAGTATATTTAAATTATGGGGTTTGAGATAATTCTTTCTTAGCATTGCACATGGAATGATAAAGTTAATATACCCCCTTCACCACATGTGTTGTAGGGTATAAAAACTCTCAATTTTTTCAAGATTATTTCTTAAGATTGTCGTTAAAATATAAATAAATAATTCACTTTTTTGTTAATGTTGTTGTTGTTTAAATGAGAAATTAAAAAAAAACTATAAAAAATGAAATAAAAACAATATTTATTTGAATACTCTATATGGCTTATTACAATATTGGGGCGGGGAAAAAGTATTAAAAAAATATAAGAACATTTTTTAAAACGACTTGCCCACATTTGACCAATTGTTTGCCTGTCCATTCAACCATTATTATGGAGTTTCGAAATGGGATAAAACTTACCGATATCATATTTTATTAAAACATTATTGAAAATACCTGAAAAGGGAATAAAAATAGAAATTTTTTAAAATAATTAAGAATGAAAACATCAAAATTATTTTAGAGATATAAAAAAAATCTATAAGTGTTTGTTTGGGACTTATAATCAGCTTAACTACTGGACTGAAATGAAATTTGCTGTAATTTTCACAGCATAATCCTAATATAGCCGAAGAAATTTGATAGAACCTAGAGGAGTGGTACACACCCCACATTTA
Source organism: Cochliomyia hominivorax (assembly GCA_004302925.2). Classification (NCBI taxonomy): domain Eukaryota; kingdom Metazoa; phylum Arthropoda; class Insecta; order Diptera; family Calliphoridae; genus Cochliomyia; species Cochliomyia hominivorax. The sequence goes on along the minus strand of PYHX02000413.1, from coordinate 76,696,367 downwards.
TTATCGAATATCTAGAGAACTTTCAAAAGGAACTCTTTTAGTGAACAAACTGTAGGAAGTTTAGGACCACAGGAAGGGGTATCCCTACATTAGCGAGAACTATAGGACTATAAGAGTGACACTATTAAAACTTTGTTCCAATCATAATCTCAAGGAATTAGTTTAACTGGTCAAAATCTAGGACAGTTAGGATCAAAGGAGGGAGTAGACCCTATATATTGCAAATATTAATTAAAATGTTACACGTCGAATTTGAGAAATTTCCTTTGAGATTTTGAACTGAGGAGAATTTTCTATACAGTAAAGTTAGTTATCTATAGAAGAGACTCTAGTCGAGGTAATAAAATATATTCTAGATGAAATCATAGAACTACAATTGAAACTATAGAATATGCTGTAAGCGGGGCTACAGAATAGACTTTAGTCGATGCTGCAGACTAGATACTTGGATATTAAAGCACAGACTTAAGAAAAGCCTAAAGAATAGATATTAGTTGGGAGTAAGTAATAAGGAGTGAGATTGAAAAATTCTTAACACACGTTTTCCATTAAAACTTTTTGCCAAAAACATGTCAGTTATTATGTTTAATGTCAAACAAATATATAATTATTTATTATTAAACTGATTGAACTGAGGTTCCAGAAAAATGTGCGTACTAAAATTATAAAATTAAAAAAACAACAATTTGTTTAAAGTTTTGCCGTTATGGCGTACAGTACAGCAAGAACTTGTTCGTTGATAAAAAAAACTTCGTTCACGTAGAAGAATTTGTACACACCATGTTTTTTAAGTCATTTCTAAAGGGCTCCTAACACATTCAGTAGGAAAACACCCCAATTAGCTCATTGTTTGTACTATTTGGTACGAAAGGTTAAAACTAAAAGGGGTTAAAAAACATAAAGGCTAGAAACAGAGTACGGAAATTAAAGTAAATTTTTCTAGAAAACCACTCTTGCTCCGAATTGGATAACGAAAAGTATGTTGTTGCGTTAGAAGAATCTACTCATTTCTGATTTTGGATGTCTAAAAAAAAACACTTTCTTTATTCGTAAGATTCCATAATGAGTCCACTTTTTTTGATATGATTTAGCATACTGTCACTATGATAAACAAGCACTTGAGTGGTACAAGAACAATAATGTGATATTTGTATCAAGAGAAAATAACAGTGTTACCATTGGTGCGATTTATTCAACTGCGTGTGACTTTATGTGTACATTTTCAAATTTCTCCTTTTTGTCCTCCTTTTTTATAAATTTTCTTTTCGGCATTGAAGTTCACGATATTTCATTATTTTGGCTTAACAAAGGACAAATTAATAAATTTCATGTTAATTATGGATGAAAAAAATTAAAATTTAGAACGATAGAATCCTAGAAATTCAACAACTGTACTTCTACGAAATACATAACAGAAATCCAAATGATGTTAAATTAAAGGAAAAACTAATTGTTGGTAAATATTCAAATCTGTTTCTATATTAAACTGGAGTCATTGAAAGTTGATACATTGAAATTGAAAATATTAACGGTAACGCTGGAGTCATATCCTCCAAAATGGCCGTAGCTAAAACCAGTGAAAAGATATTGAACTCTTGTTAACAAAGAATTGAAAAGCTCAAAAGACGTATTTAAAACTGTGGTAGTTTTCAAACATCTATTTGAACAAAGTGAGATTAGTAACTATAGTCCGGACTATATTATATACTCATTATTAAGAGTTCTTTCTTCTATATAAATATTCATTATAACCTTAAAATTTTTTCTTCTATTTTTCTTCTCATTTTATTTAGTTAATATTTTCATTTGGATTTTTCTTTGACTTAAATTGTTAGTTATTCTTCTTTTTTTAGTTGACTATTTTAGTCGTAAAATCATATATGTTAGTTTTTGTTTCACTATTTGTGGTCATATTTTTTGGTCACGTAAAAATTGTTTTATTCTCAATGAATTTTTTTATTATTTTATTTTTTCCTTATTTCATTCTTTAATGTTTTTTTTCTATTTTAAAAATTCTTTCTTTTATTGTTGTGGAACGAAGCAAGAAATGAAAGAAGAAAAAAATAAATGTCTGAAAAAGCTATAATTTCATTTTTATATCAATTTAGTTTTTATTTTATTTTTTACTTTTTAAGATGGACTATATTTTCAGTTATATTTTCTTTTTTTTATTTTTCTATATAAATAGAAAAGTAGCTTTAACGACAATATTTAATACCACAACAATTGCAGAGACAATAATAGCAACAACACAAAAAGCCAGAATTAATCTTTTTTATTCTTGCAACACAATTTCAGAACAAAACTATATAATTTTATCAATAGAATTTGAAGTTATAACTATAACAAAGGAAAAAATAACATAATTAGAACAGACTTAAGTGAGGACTCTAAAACAGACTACAGTTTAATTTTTGAACTATAAATTAAACTATAGCCTGGAATATATAACAAACTATGCACTGAACTATATAGTAAACTATAGTCTGGACTATAGAATAATCTTCTATAGTCTGGACTACAGAACAATCTTCCATAGTCTGGACTATAGAATAATCTTCTATAGTCTGGACTAAAGAATAATCTATAGTCTGGATTATAGAATAATCTTCTATAGTCTGGACTACAGAATAATCTTCCATAGTCTGGACTATAGAATAATCTTCTATAGTCTGGACTATAGAATAATCTTCTATAGTCTGGACTATAGAATAATCTTCTATAGTCTGGACTATAGAATAATCTTCTATAGTCTGGACTATAGAATAATCTTCTATAGTCTGGACTATAGAATAATCTTCTATAGTCTGGACTATAGAATAATCTTCTATAGTCTGGACTATAGAATAATCTTCTATAGTCTGGACTATAGAATAATCTTCTATAGTCTGGACTATAGAATAATCTTCTATAGTCTGGACTATAGAATAATCTTCTATAGTCTGGACTATAGAATAATCTTCTATAGTCTGGACTATAGAATAATCTTCTATAGTCTGGACTATAGAATAATCTTCTATAGTCTGGACTATAGAATAATCTTCTATAGTCTGGACTATAGAATAATCTTCTATAGTCTGGACTATAGAATAATCTTCTATAGTCTGGACTATAGAATAATCTTCTATAGTCTGGACTATAGAATAATCTTCTATAGTCTGGACTATAGAATAATCTTCTATAGTCTGGACTATAGAATAATCTTCTATAGTCTGGACTATAGAATAATCTTCTATAGTCTGGACTATAGAATAATCTTCTATAGTCTGGACTATAGAATAATCTTCTATAGTCTGGACTATAGAATAATCTTCTATAGTCTGGACTATAGAATAATCTTCTATAGTCTGGACTATAGAATAATCTTCTATAGTCTGGACTATAGAATAATCTTCTATAGTCTGGACTATAGAATAATCTTCTATAGTCTGGACTATAGAATAATCTTCTATAGTCTGGACTATAGAATAATCTTCTATAGTCTGGACTATAGAATAATCTTCTATAGTCTGGACTATAGAATAATCTTCTATAGTCTGGACTATAGAATAATCTTCTATAGTCTGGACTATAGAATAATCTTCCATAGTCTGGACTATAGAATAATCTTCTATAGTCTGGACTATAGAATAATCTATAGTCTGGACTATAGAATAATCTATAGTCTGTAGTGTAGAATAATCTATAGTCTGTAGTGTAGAATAATCTATAGTCTGGACTATATAATAATCTATAGTTTGAACTATAGAATAATCTATAGTCTGGGCTATATATAATATATATCCTATTATTCATTATAGTTTAGTCTATAGGATATACTATGGTCTGGACTATATGTAATATAGTCTGGAATATAGAATATTTTTACTTCTTTGTGCTTTTGATATTTATTTTGATGATTGTGTTGGTGGTCCTTCCCACATGATGTTTTCTTTTATTATGACATTTACGTTAATGTTGTTGTTTTTTCAAATATGTCTAATAAATTACATCTTAAAATTACATTGATTTTCAATTTACTGTCCGGAAAAGTTCAGAAAAAAAAATTGTTTTTTTTTATTTTTTTTTTATTTTTTACAAAAAAATCTTTGTAAAGAATTTGTTAAGTTATTGGTTGCCATGTGAAGCAAAGTCACGTTTTGTTATCCTTGAAACTGACAATGAACTTAATTTTTGTAAGACATTGCAATTTCTTCTCTTTTTTCCCAAAACTAAAGAATACAAAAGTCTAACGAAAAAGTTTTTAAAACAAAAGTTAAAATTTTCTTGGAATTCAGCCACATATGAGCAATTTCAAAATAATTTTATAAAAAAAGAAAGAAAATATTTAGTAAGATTTCTAGTTAAAATTAGAATTTTGATTGTCTTAAAATGAGATTTTAAATTTAAGTCATATATTTGTTTTTGCTATAAATAGTAATTTGAAATTGCAAAATTTCACAAAACCAAATTTTCCTTAAAAAGATTTCATTTTCTCTTTAATGAACTTTTTATTAAATCAAGTGAAATAGTGAAATCTATAACTTCTTTTCATTCATATCATAGTTTTTATTGTATCTTATTTTTTCTCATCTTGTATAAATAAGTGTAATTAAGGATTGTATTTATAATAAACAAGAAATATGTGAAAAAAGTGTCCTTTAAATTTGCAACTCTTAACTGAAAAGGATTGAGTTCATCATAAAAGAAATATTTATATTCATATATTTTTTCAATATATGAACTAAAAATGGAAAATATGTTTTCAACTTAAATACGAAAAAAGGAAATATCCTTAAAAGAAACGGATATTGTGATAGTGATATGACGAATGACAAAATATTGAGTTAAAATACACATACAGTGACACTGAGATAAAGAGAACTGCAGAATAGAATGGACCGTAGTACAAACTACAGTGTAGTCTTTATACTGAACTATAATATGAACTGATGAATGGACTATAATATTAATATAAATATGTACTACTTTATAAAGTAAAGGCTTGACTATTAAAACTGAAGTCTAGACTATAGAATAAGTTATAGTCTAGACTATAAAATAAAAAATGGTGGACTATAAAGTTAACTTGAATCTGGACTATAGAATAAACTATTGAAAATGCTATAATCTGTTTTATATATAAAAATTTAGTCTAGACTATACAATAAACTAATGTTTGGACTATAGAATAATCTACAGAACAAACTAAAAAAATAAGTTATCATCAGGACTATAGAGTAAACTATAATCTGGACTGAAGAAGAGAACAAAGTAGAGTTTAGATTGTAGAATAGACTTTATTGTGAACTGTAGAATAAACGAGAGTCTGGTTTATATAGTAAACTTTAGTCTGAACTATAAAATAAACCTTTACCTGGACTATAGAATAAACTATAATTTAGAATATGGGATAAACTATAGTCTGAATACTGAATAACCTGCAGTATGGATTATAACGTAAACTATAGTCTGGACTATAAAATTAACTGTAGAATAACTTATAGTCTGAACTGTGTGTGGAATCTTCCAGAGATATTTCCTAACTACGTTGAACACATACACGATTCGTCATACTGTTGCCTACGTATTAAACCACAACGCCAAACTTCATTGCCCTATTCTACGCGGTACTGCCGATCGGTATTACTTCTCTCAACATACGCTGTTACACTTTGGGTAGATGGTACTTTTATAGCGGTCCTGCGGTTGATTTCATCTAATTGTAAGTAATGATTTTCAGTTGTCCTTCGACCGCAGCATGATAACACATTCCTTCGTAAGTTGTCTGCCGGACTAAAGTTTGGATTATAGTCTAAACTATAGTCCGTACTATAGTATAGACTATAGTCTGGACTATAGACAAACTATAGCTTGAGCTTTAGGATAATGCAAAATAATGCAGTAAATTATTGATTATGACCTGGCTAACATTTAAGCTTTATTTCGGACTATAGTATATGCTACAAAGTGGACTTTAGTGTTAAATTTCAACTACTTTCATTAATATTTTTCTTTTCTCACAGATACCATATATCACTCCAAGTGACTCCAACTGCAAGTAATATTGAACAACAAAATATACTTCATATGATTCGTTAATAAAACTGAAAATATATTTATGCATTCATGTTAACACAAGCGTACATATGTAGTACGTACAACACATATACAAAGTACAAATACACGTAAACAATCCAACTGGTTATATAAATTTTATAATGAAAATAATTTATAGAAATACACATACTTCTACAAATATGAATACTTTACAACTTCAAGTTGATGACTTATGTATACTTATATTCATAAATATATTTGTATGTGTGTATGGGAACAAGTATTTTATATGTTTGTGTATATACAGAAAGGAATATTTTATAAACATGTGTACATAATTTTTATTTGCATTCATATGGTTGTACAAAAAATAATAAAGACAACGACAATAAGGACAACAACAGCAGTAACAACCAACACTATTAAAATTATTAAAGACAATAAGAATTGTAAAGGAAACGGATGCGGAAACAACAAACGTATGATGATGCTTCAATCTATAAAAAAAGCTAAAGTGAAGTAAAAAGAAAAGAAACCAACGTATATGTGTGTATGTACGTATATGTGTGTTTTGCAATATTTGGTAAAATGGAAGTTTGCGTTTGTATATTGTTCTGCATTTGATACAATTTTGTTTGTTGGTATAATTTTAAATGTATGCAACGCATATATACATATGAACATTTGGAATATGCATGAGAGAGGTACACATTTCTGTGATTGCATATACACAAGTACATATACATATGTAATTTATAATTCATGTGTTAGGGAGATGAAAACAGTAAAGTCTGCCAGAACAGAAAAGTTTAATGAAAACATAAAATATTGAAAGTTGGAATTATAAAGTGTAGATGTAAATATATATATGAAATCTATTCCAAAATTTTCTTTATTTTCCTTGTCCTTACATTTTCCACTTTTCCCACATTTTACTGTTCATTTAATTCTAAATTTTTTGGTTCAAAATTTTCTTTTCCTATATTCTCATCATACGATCATTGTAAAGCCAATTACTGCTCCTGTTTGCTTCTGCTGATGCTAGTGCTGCTGCTGTTAGTATTTAAGTGTATCCATGTGTTCATTATCCTTTAGCATCATCATAATTATTATCATAAATAAATTCATAACCAAAAGATGCTTAAATGTAGTTTATTATAAATTTATTTTTTAAATTTTTTTCGGAAACTAATTTTGTTTATGAGATTTAATAACATAGAGAATTTGATATAAAATAATTAGAAGAATAAATGTAGAAATAATATTTTTAGGGTTATAATCCTTTAATTTAATGCAAGCAAAAAAATATAACAATAAAAATAATTAAATACATAAAAAAGACTGGGTCACAGACTAGACAAAAAGTATAGAGTGAATCATATACATACCAAAATATAAACTTGGCTATAAAACAATTCAGGAAAGAGAGGATAACAAAGGACATAAAGTAGACAAAAATATAGTCGACAGAATAGACTTCAATATAAGCTATAAAAAGTGTTATAATAAATTTAGTTTAATAGTCAATAGAATAGGGTATATATAGAAAGCTATAGATAACAAGACTAAAATATATAAAAAAGAATATTTTGCAACAAATCTGAAATTCTTCCTTTCTAAATTCTTCACTAAAAGGTAGCGCCTCCCATTGTCAGGGGGAAGCCCTTTTGAAATAAGGTCTCCAATTTTCTCTCTAAACATCTTGGACACGTAAAATATTGTCAAATTTGAACTTAAAGCTGTTATATCACTACATGTGTCGCCATGACTTCAGATCGACTTCCATAAAATACTGACTAAAACTCTTCCGCTTGATCATCTTAATTGCCTTCCGGGAGATTGTTTGTCTTTTCTCTCAAAAATATCCTTTGAAAAAAGTCTCTTGCTCGTAAACACTTTTCTTTCGAAGTGACTTCCGGTTATCCAATCGAGTCCATTCCGACTTGATATATATATCACTTTACACTGTAGTCTGGACTATAGTTTACACTGTAGTCTGGACTATAGTTTACACTGTAGTCTGGACTATAGTTTACACTGTAGTCTGGACTATAGTTTACACTGTAGTCTGGACTATAGTTTACACTGTAGTCTGGACTATAGTTTACACTGTAGTCTGGACTATAGTTTACACTGTAGTCTGGACTATAGTTTACACTGTAGTCTGGACTATAGTTTACACTGTAGTCTGGACTATAGTTTACACTGTAGTCTGGACTATAGTTTACACTGTAGTCTGGACTATAGTTTACACTGTAGTCTGGACTATAGTTTACACTGTAGTCTGGACTATAGTTTACACTGTAGTCTGGACTATAGTTTACACTGTAGTCTGGACTATAGTTTACACTGTAGTCTGGACTATAGTTTACACTGTAGTCTGGACTATAGTTTACACTGTAGTCTGGACTATAGTTTACACTGTAGTCTGGACTATAGTTTACACTGTAGTCTGGACTATAGTTTACACTGTAGTCTGGACTATAGTTTACACTGTAGTCTGGACTATAGTTTACACTGTAGTCTGGACTATAGTTTACACTGTAGTCTGGACTATAGTTTACACTGTAGTCTGGACTATAGTTTACACTGTAGTCTGGACTATAGTTTACACTGTAGTCTGGACTATAGTTTACACTGTAGTCTGGACTATAGTTTACACTGTAGTCTGGACTATAGTTTACACTGTAGTCTGGACTATAGTTTACACTGTAGTCTGGACTATAGTTTACACTGTAGTCTGGACTATAGTTTACACTGTAGTCTGGACTATAGTTTACACTGTAGTCTTCAGTATTATTTTTAGAGAATTTTTGAGATGTTTTCATTAATTTGTATCACCATTTTAAGCTGCTTAAAATTTTTTGTCATGCATTGTCGAAACAAATTTTTGTTAAGCATTAAAAATAAGCCGCGAGCAAATAGAAAAATTCTTATTCTAATAAATAATAAAAAAACTTTATTTCCTTGTTTCCTGTTTCCACTAACATAAATACAACTTAATTCATAAAACAATTTATAATATTTTTTATTTTATTTAATCTTTCGTTGGTTTTTGGTGGGGCATTATAATGCGTGTCACGTAACATTTAATAATGCCTGAAATGTAAGACGCATGTCTCCTTAAGGAATTCATTGTGGTTTCCAAAAGAAGTTGCTTTTTAAAGATTACAAATTAAAGTGAAAACTTGTTAAATATTTAGCTTAAGTCTGGTCCAATAACAGGCAATGGAAAAAACCTTGGGTGACAGAATTATGTATTTGTAAGCAGACTTTGGAAAAGAAGCTCTATAGGGTTTTTGTATTGTAAGTGTGAGTATTTTAACTTGGGGTGGCTTTATATTTTCTGTGTATGTGTGTACGTGTGTGTTGTATTTTTGGCTCAAAAGCAACAATTTTATTTTATTTTATTTTCTCCAATAATTATTTTCTTTTGTTTGCTTTGTTTGTCTTTTATTTGCTTTTAGTTATCACTTTTTTCGAAGGACAGTAAGATAAAGAAGAAATTAAGAAAAATAAAAACATTTTGTTCGAAGACAGTTTTGACAAATTATCTTTTGGGTATGAAATGGAAAAAATAGAGATTTTAAATTGTTATTTTACTGAAAAAATGTTGTTATTTTTCCTTTTTAATTTTAATTTAAAAAGCAGTAAAGTAAAATAGCTTGTAATACGAGATGTTATTATCAAGGAGAAAGGTCTGTATTTGTTAGCTTTGTTTGGACTTAATCGAAGTTTTTTAATTGAAAAGAGTAGCTTGGATAGTTTAAAAGTTATAAAAGTTTTAAAACAAAAATCACTGGATGCGTATGATTGATATTATTTATTGGTAAAAAGAGGTTGTTTAACATTTTGTTTAATAACTTTTTTGTTTTTAAAGGTTTTTAAATCAAACAAAATGTTTTGTGAAGTAGATTACTATAATATTATTTCTATTATATACCCATTTCTCTTTTTTAGATTTGAAGATTCTCAAACTGTTATTAAAAATGAAAAAAATAAATTTAAAGACTAAAAATTTTATTTCAATTTGAGAATATTATTTATTTATTTTTTTTCATATAAAAAATGATATTTGCTCAAAATATATGGTTTACTGATATAAAATCGATAAAAATTTTTAAATTTAATTGCTGAAATTATATATGTAATTTATTTAATTGACATGTATTTATTTAGAGATGTATACATTTTTATGTAAATTTATATGAAAATAAATATTTGAAATAAATATAAATGTTGTTAGTTATTGAATAAATATTAAAAATTTGTAAACAATTTAAATGGAAACTAAATATTGAATGAAATAAAACAAAAATAAATTAAATAGAACTCAATTTTTGAAAAGGGAGGTTCTTTAAATGATCGGTAGGCTTCAAATCTTGAATGAATCGAACTTTGTTTGACTCAATGATAAAAATTTGAACTCGAAATCAGATGAGACGTATAGGTACGGTTGGTCTAAGTAGTCAAATGGAGTCAGATTTAATTAAAGCGAAAACAGAAACATTTGAGATGGTGTTCGGGTGGGTATGACAATGAAATTTTAGACCGAAGTTAAACAATATGTTGGAATTTAAGAGGGTCAAAATCAGACGGATGGACAAACGGACGGACATAGTTAAATTGAGTCAGATTTAGTTTGAACCAAAAAAAAACAAAAGAAACATTGAGAACGATCTTAATGAAAATTAAGACCAATCTCTGGAACAGATGGATAGACGGATAATATATTTTAGAGATCTTTAATTGCTGCATTTGACAACAAAATTTAATGATTAAATCATACAATTTATTTGAATATGAGAGAATCAAAACTGACAAAATGGATAAGTCTGATCAGATTTTAATTTAAGCGGAAAATATAATCAGGAAAATATACCCAAGATCTAGTTGCTGATTGCAACAATAAAATGGAAGACTTAAATGGGAAAATTTGTTTGAACTTAAAAAAGCCCAACTTGGATGGATAAACAGACAGATGTAATTAAATCGAGTCAGATTTAATAAGAGCCAAGAACACATTTAGGACGATGTTCGAGAGATCTTTTATTGGATATAAATTGAAATTTAAGACTAAAATCCGACAATTTGTTTGAACTTAAGATATCAAAAATAAGTCAAATGGAGAGACAGACAGACGGATGTAGTTAAATCGAGTCATATTTCAAATTGTCCCAAAACAACATTTCCGAAAATATGCTAGAGATCCTTGAATGTTGAATTAAAAACTGGAACCAGGAAGAACGGATGGACGGACGTAGTTAAATCGAGTCAGATTTGTTTTTTAGCTAAAAATACATTTAGGAAGATGTTCGTGAGATATTTAATTGTTGCGTATGATAACGAAATTCAGGCTGCATTTGTTTGAATATAAGAGATCCAAAATTAACTTGAGTCAGATTTAATTTGAGCCAAGACTATTTCTGAGATTTGAGGTTATTTTATCCCGCTTTGAGATTCGCAAAAATGAATTTGCTTAACCTCTTTAACTTTTATTGTGGGGGAGAATATGGTTATGTTTATTTTTTGTGGAAGAATAAAATTAAAAATATACTGTATTAAAGAGTGAGATCGAAAATTCTTAACATACGTTTTTCATTAAAACTTTTAATCCAAATATAGTTTGGCTTTTTTGATCAAGTAAGCATTATAACATGTGACAGTTATTATGTTTATTGTCAAACACATGAATATATTGTCAATCTGACTTAGTCAACTTGGTCCATAAAACAATGCCCAATCATTTAAAGGTAGAAGAAATGGTCTAAGTGGACCGTACATGTCTCTTAAGCAAAAAAAAAAAAAAAAGAGAAAGAATTTTCAAAAGAGCTCTGTTATTGGTCCGTTTGGTATGTAGAGTTAGAGCCAAAGCAGGCTTAAAAACATACAAGACCCAAGAAGTTCCTGACAGGAACGCTGCTTAAAACTTAGAGGCCAAATGCAGTGCATGGACAGTCAAGTGAAACAGAATTCAAGTTTGACATGACTTCAATTGTACTGGCAGATTTTTCGCAACTTTCTGGTCAAAAATTGTATGTTGCTGATGATCCAAAAGCAGTCAAAATATTCCAAATAGTTTTCCGTAAGGCAATATGATTCTGCGGCAATAGAAGCCTCATGGGTTACAACGGGCTCTATAAATTCCGAAATTTACATCAGGGAATGTTTAAAAAGACTGTTTCCATTCATAAGCCCTTGAACAATAACGTGGTACTTGTATCAAGAGACGCAAATCCTTCAAACGTAGCCTGCAGCTAAGGCCAATGGAGGGATATTGAATTCTTTTAAAAGGATAACTGAGGAGCAAAAAAGGGTCGATTTCCGTAGATTTAAACGAAGATGGACTACCTGTTCAAGCAAGTGGCAGAAAGTACTATAAAAGCAGCATTAAAAGGGTCTTCGAAATAGGTTAAAAATTATTGTTATTAAACTTTTTGTTTCAATATTTTTACACAAATTTATTATTTTATTTTGTTTTTCAATTTAAATATTTAATTTTATAAAATTTATTAAATAAATTTTTAAACATAAATTTATTTAAAACATCATTTTTACAAATAAATGAATTAATTATTTATTAAAGTTTTAGTAAAATTATTTCTGAGAAAAGTTATTTAAAAATTTACATAACAATTTAGATAATTTTCCTAAAATAAAAAATCAGTTATTTTTAACACCAACAATATTGAGCATTAAATATGAATTAAATAATTTTACAATAAAGGAAATCGAATAAATAATTTAAAAGTTATAAACAGTTTTGTATAAAATTTATTGGCTGCGTATGATTAATATTAATTATTAGAAATACTGAAAAAACTCTTTTCTTCGATTTAAATAATACTTTTAATAGATTTTCAATAATATTCTTACTGTCAAAACTTAAAACTATTTGAATTTATAATAAATTAAAAAATATATTTAAGAAAATTATTCAAGTGACACTTTTAAAATCATTTCGAACTTCAAAATTAAAAATTAAAAAAATTAAATTTTATTCGATCACATATTGCAGATATTTTATTATTAAATATTCTTCAATTCAATTTCGTATTCTAACAATAAATCTTAACTAACTGTAAATTACACTTTGACAGGTGTCATCTTAAAGTAATATTTTCTCTTATTTCAATTGATACTTAAAACTTATTGAATCTTAAAACCCCCATAATTTGAAGTAAAAGGTGGTGATATATAAATTCAAACAAATGACAACAACAACTGTGTATATGTTTATATGTATATGTTTATGCAAATATGAAATTATTTATCCTTTTAACAATAAAAATCATTATAAATGTCAACGTAAGCAATTTTGATAAAATAGAATTTTGAACACAGAAATGAAATGCGTTAACAGTAGTGTTTTTTAGAAAAACCGTCATTTTCAGAAAACCGGGTTTCGAGTCATTCGAAATGTGTATGTAAATTATACTTGCACTCTTTTGTAGTTTTTGGTATTATATTTTATGTAATGTGTGTAGTGGTTTTAATCGATTATTTTTCTTTTGCAGTTACAGAAACTCATTATTAAGTTACTGAATTTGTATTTACCTTTTTACCTAAAAAATGGATATTACAGGATAATTAATTAATTATTTTAATGTATGTGATGATGTTTAAAACAGACGCACATAACAAAATCGAATCAGAATATGATTCGTGATACTTTGCTCGTGTTATACACGAAATTAAAAAAATTATATATTCTCGTTTATGGCGGAATTCATAAAAAATGCATCTGAATATGCTTTTAATTTAAACCGGTTAACCGTCTGAAAAAAACCGGCATGTCGAATAATTTGACAATAGAAATTATTCGAAACCGGTCGATTTTTTGAAATGCAAAAAACCAGTTAACCGGTTTCCGGTTACGGTTTTTACATATACCAGTTAACAGAAACATAAGTATATAATAAAACATCCACTGCAAATAACATTTATGCATACATTCTTATCGTTAAATAACATAAAATTTTACATATTGATGTTAACAGCAAAGACGATGTTGAAGTTCAGTTCTAGTGCGGAATCATGTTCAGAATTTAGATCATAATATAGTGCAAAATCCAGCTCAGAATGTAGTGTAAAAACTGGTTCAGTATCTAGAACTAAATCAAGTGCAAAATCCAGAATCTGGTTTAGAATCTATCTCAGAATCTAGGACAGTATCCAGTGTAAAATCTAGTTCCATAATTATTTCAAAATCTAATTCAGAAACTAGTGCAAAAACTAGTTCAGGATCTAAGACTTAATCAAGTGCATAATACAGTGCAGAATCTAGTTTAGAATCTAAGGCAAAATCTTGTTGAGAATCTAGTACAGAATTTAAGTAGCTTTGAATCTAGGACAAAATCCAGTGCTGAATTTGGTTCCCCATAGTTCAAAATAAGTTGGAAATTCTAGAAGGTTTAGAGCCTTGTTCTTGTACAGAATATAGTTCAGAATTGAAAATCCAAAAATCCAAAATCAAGTTCAGATTCTTGTGCAAAATCTAGTTTAGAGTCCAGTACCGAATGAAGTGCAAAATCCTGTTCAAAATCATTCAGAATTAACTGCAGAATGCAGATAAAAATCCAGAATAAAATTCCGAATTAACTGCAGAATCTATGTTAGAATTCTGTGCAGAATGTACTTCAGAATCAAGTGTAGAATTTAGTACAGAATAAAGTTCAGAATCGGGTTTAAAGTATAGATCAAAATTAAGCTCAGAATCCAGTGAAGAATGTAGGGCAGAATACAGTTCTAGTTCAGATTTAATTCAGTTCTAGTTTAGTTCTAATTAAGTTCTAGATCAGTTCTAATTCTGTTTTAGCTCAGTTCTAGTTTAGTTCTAGTTTAATTCTAGTTCAGTTCTAGTTCAGTTTTAATTCAGTTCTTCTTTAATTTAAGTTAAGTTTTAGTTCAGTTCTAATTCAGTTCTTGTTTAGTTTAAGTTTAGTTCAGTTCTAGTTCAGTTCTTTAATTCAGTTCTAGTTTAGTTAAGTTCAGCTCTAGTTCAGATCTAATTCAGTTTTAGGACAGTTCTTGTTAAGTTCTAATTCAGTTCTAGTTCAGTTCTATTTAATTTTTTGTTCAGTTCAAGTTCAGTTGTAGTTCAGTTTTAGTTCAGTTTTAGTTCAGTTTTAGTGCAGTTTTAGTTCAGTTCTAGTTCAGTTTTAATTCTGTTCTAGTTCAGTTTTAATTCTGTTCTAGTTCAGTTCTATTTAATTTCCAATTCAGTTCTAGTTCAGTTCGTGTTCAGTTCCAGTTCAGTTCTTATTCAGTTCTAGTTCAGTTCTATTTAATTTCCAATTCAGTTCTAGTTCAGTTCTTGTTCAGTTCCAGTTCAGTTCTAGTTCAGTTCTAATTTAGTTCTAGAGTTCAGTTCTAATTTAATTCTAGAGTTCAGTTCTAGTTCAGTTTAACTTAAGTTCTACTTATTTATTTATATATAATTAAAACTTTCTTCCAATCTGCCTTCCACCACATCATTTGTATGTTTTGCCTTCAAAATAAATAAATAAAATATTTAAATGTCATTGACATCAATATCAAGTGGAAGAAGTACTTTTTTTCTATTTATCATTCTGTTATTATAATGACGAAATACTTAACGTTCATTTACACATTTTATTATTATTGTTCTACGTATTTAAGGTTTATGTCCTTGCTGTTATGTTTAGCATACAGTTTTATTCCTCTCTCTCTCTCTCACTCCCTCTGTAGTGCTTAAAGACACTTGTCAAGGTATTTTAACTAAAGAATGTTTGACTATAAAATAGAATAAATAATAATCATTTTTAAAAACATTTAAATTACACAAAAATGTGTTAAAGAACAAGTAGAAATTTTTAGTGAAAATGTTTTGAAAAGGAAAACAAGATGAAAATTTTTGTTAATGTGAAGATATTTAAAGTTAAAGTCAATTTTAAGACGCTGTAATTATGAACTTAAATATTAATGTGTATTCGCGATTGTGAAACCTCCTTCTGAACGTTTTTTTGTGAATTATTTTACTTCATTTTATGTTCTATATCGGGTCCTAGATTCGATTCTGGTTCATGTTACAGTTCAAGCTTTATTTCTTGTTCTAGTTAAGATTCCAGTTTAGGCTAGATTTTTTCCAGTTGAATTTCTAATTCATTTCTGGTTCAGGTTCTGGATCAGTTGCAGTTAATTTCTAGTCAGTATTCTGGTTCTATTTTAGGTTCCTTTTCAGGTTGTAGTTCAGTTTTTATTTTAGACTTTAATCCAGGTTGTGATTAAGATTCTAGTTCTGGTTCTTTTTCATATTCTAGTTCAATATTTCAATACTTTTAGTTCAGATAATAATTGGGATTCTAGTTCATGTGAAACCTCATTTTTATTTCAGCTTCCATTTCAAGTTCTGGTTCATGTTCTAATTTAAGTTCCATTTCTCATTCTGATTAAAGTTCTGTTTCAGGTTTTAGTTCAGTTTCTAGTTTGGATTCTATATTATGATCCTGTTTACGTTCTAGTTCAGGTTATAGTTTAGGTGTCAGGTTAAGATTTCAGTTCAAATTCAGTTTCCCAGGTTCTGGGTTTTTGGTTCTATTCAGTTTCTAGTTTAGTTTCTAGTTCATGTTCTATTTCATGTTCGAGTTTTGAATTAGTTGATCAGGTTTCATTTCTGATTTTAGTTTAGACTTTATATAAATTTCCTAGTTAAGGTTATAGTTTAGGTTTCAGTTCAGATTATTGTTCAGCTGTTTATGTTATAGTTCGGTTTTAGTTTATGTTCTGGTTCGGTTTTAGTTCAGTTTCTAATTCAGATTCAAGTTCTGCTGCAAGTTCTATATCAGTTTTTAGTTTAGCATCTGTTCAGGTTCTAGTTTACATTCGAGTTCCGAACTAGTATTTCGGATTTCAGTTCTGAATCTAATTCAGACTTTATATAAATGTCCTAGTTAAGGTTCTAGTTTAGGTTTTAGTTCAGCTAGCAGTTTATGTTCTAGTTTGGTTCTAATTTAAAGTACAAGTTAAAGTATGTTTTTATCCAAAACTTTCGTTGATACGGAGTTTGATTTTATAATATTATGTTGAAGGGATACCAGGTCGACAACGTAGCAACTTATTTAAATTGTTGTCCGGTATTATCAATTCCTTCATTATCCTTTACAATTAGTTTGTTTTTATTTTCTTTTAAATGCTTCTTTTTAAGTTGTTACTTTCTTCTTTACTGTCAAAATTTCATTTTCTGGGGTTTCAATTTTCTTTTTTTATATTCTCTTTTTAGTTTTTTCGTTTAAGTGTTTCTCTCTACTTTATTGTTGTTTATATTTTGCTGCTTTTGTCATCAAATAAATATTTGAAACATTTTTTACCTTTTTTGTCGTTTTAATAGTTGGAAAAAATTTAAAAGTAACTGATATTTTTGGTGAAATAAAGGAATCGAAATCAAAGGTTTTCTCGGAGTCATTATTTAATATTTATTCGAAGTATTGAGAGAAAAAATATTTAGGGAAAAATAAGAAAAGTTTTAATAAGAGATTTTCTCATGTAAAAAAAATATAACTTTTTATTTTATAGTTGTTCAACATTTTCCACTTTTTAATAACGCAAAAAAATTTAATAATTTCACTTTTAAAATAATTTTGTTTTCCCCACAAATTGACAATTTTCCTTGATAACATTAAAAAAAATCATAAATTCTTTTCCTCATTAAATTTTACCCCAAAAGTTACAACAAATAAAATCGTGCATGAACTTCTTTCCCAAAAAAAATAATTTTTTTTCTTTTTTATAACAATGAATTTTTTGTTATCAAAATTGTTGTAACTAAATGTCAATTTTTTGACATAAAGACAAACAGTTACACAATGACATACTTATGCTTTAATACAATAAAATGAAATCCTTGAATTTGTGCCTTTTTCCGAATGTATAAACGCACGACTTACACATCATATCAAATTCATAATAATTGTCATTTTATGTCAAACGCTTAAATCACACACATACATGCATACACGTGATCAAATCATCGATTTGAGAAGAAAAAAATTTTATTTAATAAGAATTTGATAAAGTGGAAGACAAGTTGAGAATATTTTTTAAAGATTTACCTTTTTTAAGGTCATAGACATTATATTTGCAGTAATGAAAAATTAATTTGATGAAATTGAAATCAATTCATAATTTGTGAGAGTTTTCGCTCAAATCGTAATTATTTCCATAATTAGAGCTGTACTTGAACTGAACTAGAACTGAAAAAGAACTGGATAAGAACTGAACTAGAACTGAACTATAATTGAAGTAGAACTGAACTAGAATCTAAATTAGAATCTGAACTAGCGCTAAAATAGATCTGAACCAGAACTTAACTAGAACTGAACTAAAACTGAGCTAGAACTGAACTAGTACTGAAATAGAACTGAACTAGAACTAAATTAAAACTGAGCTAGAACTGAACTAGAATCTGAAGTGGAATCTGAACTAGAAATGAACTAGAACTAAACTAAAACTGAGCTAGAACTGAACTAGTACTGAAATAGAACTGAACTAGAACTAAATTAAAACTGAACCAGAACTTAACTAGAACTGAACTAGAACTGAACTAAAACTGAGCTAGAACTGAACTGGTACTGAAATAGAACTGAACTAGAACTAAATTAAAACTGAGCTAAAACTGAACTAGAATCTAAGTTAGAATCTGAACTAGAACTGAATTAGAACTAAAGTAAGACTCAACTAGATTTGAACTAGAATCTGAATAAGAATCTGAGCTCGAACCTAAACTAGGATCTGAAGTGGAACCAGAACTAAAATGTGAACTAGAATCTAAGCTTTAGTCTGAACTAGTATCAGATCTATAATATGAACTAAAATCTGCATTAGAATCTGAACTTAAAGCTGAACGAGAAGTTGAACTATTATATGAACTAGAAGCTAAACTATAGACACATTTAGAAGCTGAACTAAGGGCTGAACCAAAAGCCGAACTAAAGTCTGACCTTGAAGCTGAACTAGGAGCATAACTGAAAGCTGAACGAGAAGCTAAACTAAAAGCTGAACTAGAAAGGAATTTTAAGTGGAAAAAATTAACTATATTTTCCTAATAACTTAATTTTAACATCATCTATAAAATCTCCTCAAATAAAGTGCTTAACAAAATGAAATGGAATTAAATGTTTTCCTATAGAAAAAATATATTTAACAATTTTTTCCTTTTAGATTTTTTTTTTTTCAGAAAACATTTGTTTTATTTTGGTAGTTATTTTTTCAAGTACCTTCTGCTCAATTACTTTAACTAGGAAAAAGGAAGAAAAAAAGGAATAAAGTTTTCAAACATAAGACAGCGGGGAAAAAATGCTTGAAATAAACTCACAAACATACAATTATTTCAACTCGTACCACATTTTGTTGCACAAACTTTGTTTAACAGTTTTTTCAGCTGTTAGTTGTCTGTGTGTGTTTATCCAGCAACATCCTTTTTCCCTTTTATTCATATTATTTATCATAGATTCTATTTTTTAGTATTTTTAGTTGAAAACAAATATTTTACAAATATTTGGGAGAAAAAGAAGGAAAAAAAACAATAAAAATTTGATAAATTTTTTTTCGCATCGCAAAAGAAATTGTGTTCTTCATTTTGCTGTTGATGCCTCACTTTTTTTTGTAACCACACTTGAAATTCATTAGCACAGTTTGTGCAACAGCAGGCAATTGGAATAGTAGCAGCAACAGCTTCAATATTGTTGTTGCTGTCGATGCTGCTGCCAAGGCATTAATGTTGTTAGAAAGTTAAGACTTTTATTTCATTTTATACCCTACACCAACGAAGATGGTTGAGGTATTATGTGTTTATACTGATGTTTGTAAAATGCAGAAAAAATTATGTTACAGTCAGCTTTAAGTACACCGTTCGACTCAGAATTAATTTCTGAGCCGTTTTAAGGATGTTTATCCGTCAGTCCGACTATCTGTCCGGCTGGGTGTACATGTAAAGGTTGTGTAAATGTCGCAATTTTTGAAATATACCGATGAAGTTTGGTACATATTATTTTTACCAAGAGACAAAGGAAACTTGGCCATGTAAGTTCTTTATTTCAGGTACCTCCCATACAAATGTTCTTACCTGGATGGGGTTTTAAGATCATAAAATTTTAATTTATAATAAAAGTCCTTAACTTGGCTCATGTAAGTCTTGTAATATTCTAAAGCGATGCAAAAAAAGCGAGGATCGGTTCTCATAGCTCCCATATAAAGTTCCTTCCAAATATCAATTTTAAGGACAAAAATCAAAACAATTATGTTGGTATTGAAATAGTTCGTCAAATTATGATACATATAAGCAAAAATCGATGTGCAAAATTATACGAGAGTCGGCTCTTAATAATAATAATCTAAATAATTTAACTTGAGAAAAAATCAGATGTGGTGTAGGGTATTAAATAGTCGTTGTTTCATTCTTACTTTTTACTCATTTTCCTTAGTTGTTAAATGTGCGAAATATATTTATATGAATGTGTACTTTACAATGTTTGTGGCAGACACAAAATTTTGTGTCCCAAAAAATCTCATGTATGTGTGTGTGTGTGTCAAGAGAATGAAAATAAAGTTGAATATTTAAATCTCTAGATTTTTTTGTTTTAATTTTCTTTAACAATGAATTGCAATTAAAAAACTTTAGTTTTCTGTTTCAAGTCATAATATCAGAGATAAATTAAATTTTAGTTATAAATGAAATTTAAATAGTTGTAGTAAATAAATTATGATCATAAGTAACAGTTATGGAATAGTTTGAACATTTAACGAAATGTTTTTTTTTGAG
Source organism: Cochliomyia hominivorax (assembly GCA_004302925.2). Lineage (NCBI taxonomy): Eukaryota > Metazoa > Arthropoda > Insecta > Diptera > Calliphoridae > Cochliomyia > Cochliomyia hominivorax. The sequence continues at coordinate 76,675,549 of PYHX02000413.1, read as the reverse complement.
GATAATGTCTTAGGTAATAATATCGGGTCAGATATCCATTTTAATTTAAATCTTTTTGAAAAATTAATTTTTCTTACAAGTTACCATGAGGTAGATCCATTCTTATCATGAGATAAAACTTAATAGGTCTTTTAGTTTTATCTTTGGTACGATATTAAGATCATCTGGGATGTAGTTTCACAGAACAATTGTCTTTTGATTCTTATGGCTGGACATTCAGAGATACGAAGAAAGGTCACTACTTTCTTTTTCATATCCAACAGTAGTAATTGAAAGACGGTGGGTATCTCTTGTCTTTTGTGTCTTACAAAAGTTTACATATACCCAAAAATCGGTGTGTCCAATAGGTCGCATTTTTTATGATAATTTTTATACTCTCCACCATCACAAGTGATGAAGAGGGTATATCAACTTAACGCTAATAACGCTAAGAGAGAATCATTTTAGACCCAATATGCCAATATGCCAAATGAAAATCTGAATCGATTTAGCTATTTTCGTTTATCTGACCATCTGTCTGCCTGTTGTGGGTATACTTACATCGACAATAATTGTCAGAGCTTAATCAAATTTGAATATTTGTTATGGACCTGAGAAATTTTCTATATAGTTATATGTACTCCATTATCATTAAAAAAATTATCAAAATCGGATCAGTAGAAAAAAGTTATACCAAAAAATATAAAAAAAAAACGGTTACGTATTATATACTTTTGTGAGTGTATGTGTTAGAGTGTACGAAGGATGACGTAGTTTAGGTATAAAAATAAATCGCAAAAATTATTTTGCATTGGCTTCATTATTTCGCCTTGCTTTCATGGAAGACTCCTTCCCGCAATAGATTTTTAATACAGACTAATTCTTTAATAGAATTGGTCTCTATTACGATTTGCCACAATTGTCTAGGGAGCATATGGCATTCACAAAACATCTAAATCTATAACGGTTTGTTGCAGGTGCCTTGCATTTTTTCTGGTTGGTTTCTTTGTCTTTGTGATGATGTGGCTTTCATCTGTCTATAAAACAACGTCCTCCTTCTTTTGGTAGTACAGTGGTGGGGAAACTTGCTTATCGTTTCGCTTTTTTCCTAATTTGCATGTTGTTCCTCTTATAAGATCTTGAGGAGTTTTCAAAATGAAATTATTTAGAATTCGAAAAGCCATGAGGAAGAATAAGTCCTCCACCAGGATACAAATCCAGGATGCTCGACTTGTGTGTCAGTCCTTTCTTGAATATATATGTGATTACTTTCACAAATATAGGTCCATATTTGCATATAGCTCCCAAATAAGACCACGCACCAAATAGGTGATCATTTTTAGAATCATCACACAATGCGGCAGAATCGGTTTTTATGGATTTGAATTATTTATATTTTGATAGCTGAGGAGTATGGCATTATAAGCCCAGCAGTATGGACCCCACTGCGGCTCAAATTTAAACTGGAATCATCTTTATAAATAATCTCATATTTTAAAAATTATATTCTGTTTTAAGAATCAGGATTCATGGTAAAATTCAAAATTTTTGGATAAAAAGAACCGAAATTGATAGGGTTTGGACTTAGTTTATAAAGCTTTTTGATATAAAGTTGAAATTAAGAATTTTGTGTAATGAAAGTTTATGTTTTATAGAATTTGACACGCGTTTAAAAAAGAAATTGAATGTAAACTTTGCGCTCCTTTAACTCCCTCTTTGGGATACATTTGAGGTCTAATTTAGACGGTTAGGACCACAATCCTCTGCTATTAATAATTTAAATTTAAGTAAAATTTCCAAATTAATCTATTCTGTTCCAATGTGCATTATAGTATGAGGTACCGAGTTTTCAACCATAGGCCACCAAATGTGGTAAGGGTATTATGCGCTTGTATAGATGTTTGTAAACTATACCGATCCGAACTTAGTTTACTGAAGTATGTTCCTCCGTCCGTCAGACCGTCTATCCAATTATGGTGAAGGAACTCTAAGAAAGAAATGTTTAAGATATATCGTTAAAATCTGATATACTTCATCCATGGATAAAGTATGCACAAATTATTGATTACCGATCAAAATCAGCTATGTCCGTCTTTCCGTCTGTCTATTGGACATATTTCTAGAATAATTGTCTGAATACAATAAAATTCAGCCTCATTATTCGCTATTGTTTTAGCGAATCTATATCGTCTTATTAGCAAAAAAATATAGACCGATATCTGACATAACCTTAAAATTTCGAAAAAAATCTACATTAAAAAAAAGAAATAAAGGAATTTAAACAGAAATTTAACTATAATATACAGTTATACGTCCTTCATCGCGTGCAAAAAATAATCAAAATCGGATCAATAGAAAAAGAGTTATAGGCGAAGATATGGGAAATTTTAACACACCCAAAAATTTTTGTCTGATAATTTACCAGAATTTGCAATATATACATTTATTTAAATACAATAATGAACTCCAAGAAATAAGACTGTGCTGGGGTCATCATTTGATCTACCTCCAATATAACGCACCTTCCCAAAATATGGTTTATAGCTTATAAAACTCTTAAATATGAACAAATCCATTGATATTTGGTACAATTAATTTTGTGACAATCTTAACAAAATGCTATTAATTTTATTAATATCGATCCATATTTCGATATAGTTCTCAGTTCCCTTCCCGGAAAACAGTTTTAAGCTTATAAGACTCGTAAATAAGGATCAATTCTAATGAAATTCGACACAATTATTTTGATAACAGTATTTAATATAAATTATTAATTTGGACAATTTCAGTCCACATGTTGCTATAGCTCCCATATAGGGCCGTTTTTTGAACTTAAAATATTAATAATGAGCAATTCTGTCGAAATTCGGCTCAATTATTTTTCTAACCGTCTGAATATATATTTAATCTGACAAATATCGGTTCATATTTTACTGGAGTTCCCACATAACGCCCTATCACGGAAAACGGGTTTGAGCTTCTATAACTATTATATCAATAAGCATTTATAAGTTGTCTTTATATATGAAACTAATTTGACAACCACCATCGGTCATATTTGAATATAACTCCTCTATAATGCCACTTCCCGGAATAAAATATAAACCAAATCCATTGAAATTCAGCAATATAGTGTTGAAGGGTATTTAAGTTTCAGCACAGTCGAGTATAGCATTTTACTTGTTACAGCTCTGAAATTATCACAACCATTTTAGTAATGACCCTAATTCTTTCTATCTATTTCCCATGATGTAAAAATCGTTTCAGTTCTTCATCCTTTAATTTAATATCGCTTTATAAATTAATTAATTTAAAACTCTTAAACTTAACACAAAATTGCATCATAAAATTAATATTCTTATTTTAAACATTTTTAATTAATTTAATTATAATTATTTTTTTTATTTTTAATTCCACAAAATGTTCACACAATTTTTCCCAAAGTCTCTCTGTTTAATGTTCATGCTGCTCTTAATGCGTAACCAATCAACCAATAGAGCTTGTTTCACGTTGCAACGCTCATGTTCAAGTGAAAATGTCATTTAATGGCGAATGTTAATCTTCTGTGTTTTTAATACTTTTTCACATTTTATGCTCTTTTTTTTGTTGTAGTTTAAACCAATAAATTTAATAAGTTTAACACTTATACTATTTGTCATTTATTCATTTTAATATATACACGCACAGCACACACACACACACATAAACAGACAGAAATACAGACATTCACGTTATAGGTACACAGTGAAATAAATAAAAAATTAATTTAAATTGTTATTAAGGTGGTATTTCAATTCAAATATGAGTTTTAAGCGTTAATTATTTTTAACTCCGATTTCTCTGCATCAACTTATTGTAAATATAAATTTAATTAATTAATTTATATTATAAACAACATGATTCACTTATGTATTTTAATTTTTATTTTGTATTATTGTATTTCTCACATTATTATTGTTATTGTTTTTTTATTTATATTTTGTTATGGTCACAGTTGGAGATATAGTCATTTTTAATTCTCAGTTTTTATTATTATATGTTTTTAAGAATTTTATTTCACTTTAATTGAATTTATTTTGTTTCACTTTTATTTTGGTGGGCGCTACAAAAAAGGGGTGAAAATTAAAGTTAATTTAAAGAGTACAACAAACACATTCTCATTAACCCATTGAGGTCACAACTTTTATAAAAGACATAAACTATTTTGCCAACGCAGAACCTGAAGTGATGATTTTGAATTAGAACAGAATGAGAATTGAATGAGAACTGAACTAGAACCGAACTTGAAATGAACTAGAACTTAACTAGAACTCAACTAAAACCGAACTAGAATTGAACTAGAACTGAACTAGATCTGAACTAAAACTGAATCAAAACTGAAACAGAACTAGAACTGAACTGGAATTGAACTAGAAGCTGACTTGGAGGCTGAACTAGAACTAAATTGGAACTGAAATGAATCTGAACTGGAATTGAACTGGAACTGAACTAGAACTAAACTAGACATGAACTAGAACTGAACTGTAATTTAGAACTAGAAACTGAACCAGAAGCTCACCTGGAGGTTGAACTAGAATTGAACTAGAATCTGAATTAGAATCTGAACTGGATTTTGAACAACTATCTGAATTAGAATTTTAACCAGGAATGGAATTGGAATTTGATCTAAAATCTTTATAAGAAGTCGAATTAGAATTTGAACTTGAATCTGAACTGGAATATAAACTAAAATCTGAACTAGAAATGAAATAAAAGATCTGAACAGGAATCTGAACTAGAACATAAATAAAATTGAAAAAAGAATCTTAACTAGAATTTGAATTAGAATACGAACTAGAATCAGAACTAGTTCAGATAATACTAAACTAGAATCTTAATTAGAATCTGAAAAAATGTGAACTAGAATTTAATTTAGAAGCTGAACTAAACTAAAATCTGAACCAGAATTTGGATTAACGTCTCAACTGGAATCTGAGCTAGAATCTGGAGTAGAATCTAAACTAGAATCTGAACTAAGAATCTACACTTGAATCAAAACTTTAAACATATACACAAACATTCATATACATCAAGATTCCTTAATTTAGTAAAATAATATTTAATATTCCATTTAAGCTGAAAGGTAATTATGGTTATGTAGGGCACAATTTGGACACATTGAATTCAAATACTATTTTTCCTCCTTTTAATATTTAACATTATTATTTCTGTCATTTTTATATCTCTGGTCTTAATAATAATTGTAAAAATTATATTGATAATTATGAACATTAAATGTTGTCATTTTCCCTTTTTAATGTTATTTTTGTTTTGTTTATTAATTATTGTTTTTCGATTATTATTGTTGTTAAATAATTGTTAATGTTTAATATATTTTGCTGTTAATATGTGATTGTTATAGTTGTTGATTATATAACTTTTATTAATACGATCATGTTTTATAACTTTATTTTGTTGTATGTGCAAATTCATATGTTTATATGTGTAAATAAAAATGGACTCTCATTTGAGTTGTTTCATTATAAACAACAATAAAATTATTTGTCAATTTTATTACGAAAAAATTGCTCCACTTTTGAGAGCATTAATATCAAGGGAATTAACTGATCTTTAATTGGAAAAATAATGTAATTAAATTTGTTTGTGTTTTTTTTGTGGGGCAGGAATTTATAGTTTAAAAAGTATGAAAGGAATGTGAATTAAATAAGGAGTAAAATTGAAAAATTCTTAACTCACGTTTTTCATTAAAACTTTAAAACTAAGTACTTTTTGATTTTTTATCAAAAGTTGGCCAAACAACCAAAGGTCTGATGTCAAACTGTTCCCCATGTTAATAACAGTACCTGGAGAACTTATGTGTTGGTAGAAAAGCTATTCCAGATAGATGGAATGGTCCACATAATATTTATATAGCTAAAATATAGAAAGCTTTTTATAAAAACCTCTCAACATCCGTAGGACAGCAGCACGGTACGCTCAGTGCTCGGACTATTTATTACGAAAAGTTAAAGTAATACAAAATACTCAAAAATTCCTGGCTTAAAATTTAGAGGCCAAAAACGGAGCACGGAAATTTAAGTCAAGTTTTATAAAAAAAATACTTTTGTTACGAAATGTACGTTCTGGTACATTTTCTTTTCGCAAATTGTATGTTGCAAATACTTGAGGGAATGTTGAAGAAAAGATTAGGACCCACAAGTAGTCAAAACGTTCTTACGGTAACGGCAGAAGAAGTCCATCGTTGTTACAACGGATCCTATAAATACCGAAATGTACATTATGGAATGTTTACAAAAAAGGCTGCATCCTTTCATAAGGCTACAAAAGGTGTCCATTTATTTTTGGCCTGATTTTGCATTCTGTCACTATAATAAACTAGTCTAGGGATAAGCATAATAATGTGGTATTTGTATCAAGTGAGGCAAATCCTCCAAAGTGCCCGAAGCTAAGGCCAATGGAATGATATTGGACTCTCGTTATAAGAGAACTGAAGAGCATAAAAATAGTGTCCAAGTTGAATATTTAAAACGGAGTTGGACAATCTGTTCGAACAAATTATCAGGAAGCACGTTAATGGAGGGGTTTCCGGAAAAGGTTCAAAATTTTATCATTCGTGATTAAAGCAATACAAATATATTATTTGGTAAATTATAATAACAATTTTAATCAAATAAAAAAGTTAAAACTGTAAGTTTAGTGATTTCGTTTTTATCAACAAGGTATGTTAAGAATTTTTCGTTCTCACTCCTTAAAAACTTAATATGTTTTTCTTTTATAGGAAGCGAGTACAGGACAATCAATTAAAAATGAAATTGTATTAAATTAATTTAAACTTACACCACGTGGGGTGCTGATGTTTGTAACATACAGAAAGAATGCTGTTACACCCACCTTTAAATATACCGTTTAGACTCAGAATCACAATTTTTGAGATATCTTCATGAAAATAGGTACACGTTATTATTTTGGATTAAGGACGAAACCTTTTGAAATTGGTCATATTCGATCCATTATTTCATGTGCCTCCCTTAAAAGTGTCCTCCTGGAAATATAAAATGATTTTAACGAAATTTATACGAGGGAGTTATACGTGGGTCAGTTCATAATTTCCATCTTCCATATAACCTCCCTGAAAAAACATTTTCAAATTCATAAATTTCACATAAATGTTAGTGTCACAATAACGAAGAATAAAACGAGGGTCATTCATTAGTTTTTTCGTAATTTTCTCTTTCAAATAATATTGTGCTGTAGGGTATTACATAACCGGGCTTGATCGACTATAAATATTTAACTTTTTTAATTTTTTGTTTAATTTTCATTATCTCAGAGAAAAAGCATATATTTTCTTTTAAATTCAAAACTTATTTTCTTTAGATTTTCCCTTAAATTTTCCTCTCACCATGTAACTTTCAATCAAACCCAACACTCAGTACTCTCTATTAGCAAGAACAGCAGCAACAACAACGTGAAATTGTTGTTATTTATGACAGCAACTCCTTGTAAGAGTTACATAATACAACTAACTACTTATATTGAAGTGCGTAAAATTTAGTGTAAAGACATGCTGAGCTTGAGCTTTACTTGTCTTTATATCCTCCACTCACACACACACTTGCATTCTAAATGTTTTTAACTTTATTTAGTTGAGTTTCATATTCCATGCAGTTCATGCAACCATGTCTGCAAACTACTTTTTATACCCTACACTACCAAAGGGTATTTTGTGTTTTTACAGATGTTTGCAACGGGTAGAAAAAATAGTCCTGCTATATTTAGAATCTCTTCCTGAGTCGTTTTTAAGCATGTACGTCCGTCTGACTGTCAATGTTAAGCTTGTTCGTATAGTACAGATCGCAACTTTGGAGATATATTAAAAAAATTTGGCACAACAACTATTATCGGTCCATTTTTCTATATAGGCCCCATAAAAATGCCTCCCAGCATGGAGCTTGAGTCCATAAGATTCTTAAATATGAAACGATTTTAACTAAATTTAACGAAAGTAGGTTTAAATGTATTCTAAAACTATGTGCTGAATTATACAAGGATCGGTCAATTATATTTCATAGGTTCCATACAACCAATCCTCCAAATATCACTTTGAAAATCATAATCGCACATAACATTCTTTTAAACATAAACATTCTTAAAAATGCATTAAAATGTTTGTGTTGTTATAATCTAACAACAAAGCATTTTATACGAGGGCCGTTCATAAATTTTTCATATCAGTAATTTTAAATAAACGATGTGAAATAGGGTATAACATATTCGGGCTTGGTTGACTATAACATTTTGACTTGTTTAGTCTAAGGTTAGACAAAGTTAATATAATGCGTTTTGATATAGAAAATAGCAGAGTAAATAAGTACAGTAATTTATTAAACGTTTAAAGCATTAAATGTTGTGTTAAAGAAGTGTCATCGGTGATACAGTGAAAGAAATAGAATTGAAAATTTGGGAAAGTAAAAATTCTATAAAATTTTTTCTTCAAATCAATTAACGAATTTAATTCTATTAATGGATATTTTCTTAAAATATTTAAGACTACGAAATATTTGTTCAATTCAATAAAACAGATTAATTAAATATTTGAAAATTAAAAAAAAATCTGTAAACAAATATTTTTTTGAAAGAAGTGTTGGATGGATATTTCAAAACTAGTCCAATGTTATATTTTCCCCGATTTTATTCAACTATATGAAACTCTTTTTGTCTGTGTATTTTAAATATAAAATAATTATTTTATTTAAGATCATTTTTTACTTTATAATATTACAAACTTTGCTCTCTCTTCCTCACTTCCTTTCGCTCTCTTTATTACATTAATAATAAACATACTTGTTTTATAAGTATAAAAATTGTTGCATGTTGTGTATGTCATACATATGCTCATATTAAAGGTTACATACATATACAACTATAAAGTCACATGCATTCAATAAAGCTTTGCAAAAAAAAAAAAAACAGGAAGTTATGAAAACGGAAATGCAGACAACAAAGATGGCGAGTTTAAGTGTAGCATAAGTGTTAAAGGATTAACATACAAGGACTACAGTTATAATATATACATATAAATATACATATATATACATATACATATACATATACATATACATATACATATATGTCCCACTTTTTTTAAGCAAAGTAACAGTAAGAGAGAATAAGGTTAAAATTAACATCTAATTATTATAAATAACTCTATTAATTCATGAACAAATTGGAAATTAGGATTTTAAGGAACTTAATTCCTTAAGATTGCTTTAAACTGTAAACAGACGTTTATGTTGACTCCATATATCGTATGATTCTGCTGTGACTCTCTGAGAACATAAAGCAATCTGTTCGTAATATCTTCTCTATTAATTTATATGGAGATCGTTTTGGATTCTGAGACTAAAAAAGTCTTTTAAAACTTGACAATATACAAACTTCATTTAGATTATTCGGCCAAAGACGTAGTCAGTTGAAAACACCATGTAAAAATAATAAGCTGAGGACTGTAAAAAATATGACGTATCCTAGAGCAGTTGGCTAAAGCCACTATTTAAAACCATCAGCCGAAGACATTTTGTTAAAACAGTTATTTCAAAGGTGTAATGTTAAATAGGGGGCCAAAGCTGACACATAAAACAGTGACTGATTGCAATCAATTGTCGGGCAAAATGGTAAAAGTGGCAGCTGAAGTCGCGATGTACAAAAACCGTCAATCAAGGTTTTTGACAAACCACAAGTGGTAATGAGGGTATATTAAATTTGTCATTTCGTGTAGAACGCAAAGAAGGAATCTTCTTAGAAGCCATAAAGTATATATATGAATCAAATCTTGAATCAAATTAAAATCTGAGTCGACTTAGCTACGTTCGTCTGTCCGTCTGTCTGTTGGTAAAATTTTCAAGCTTAGAATAATTATTCGAATTCAATGACATTTGGCCACATTGTTTCTTATTGTCTTAAGTAGTTTCTCGTTTAAAACCAGCTTTATCGGTTCATTGGTAAAATAAGATATAGACCGATATCTAACATAACCTCAAAATTTCGATGAAGAACTTCTCCAATTTTTTAACAAAAGGTAACTGGATTTAAATAAATTTTAACGGTGTGTGGATCCCAATTTTTAAGATATTTTTTTTTTTTTTTTTTGAAAATTACCATATATATTTATTTTGATACAATAATGAACCTAGAGAAAATAGATTATGCTGGAGTCATTCTTTAACCTTTTCCCGGAATATGGTTTAAATATTATAAAACTCTTAAACATTGACCGATTCTATTAGAATTTGGCACAATGAATTTCCCAACGGTCTGGAATATATTATTTATTTATTGATATCGGTCCATATTTTACTATAGCTCCCATATAACGGCTTTTGAGCTTAAAATCTATTAAATAAGTACAAATTATATTGAAATTCAACACAATTAATTTTCTGGCTCTTTTGAATATACGTTATTAATTTGAACACTATAAATCCATATTTTGATATGGGCAACCCCCCCTTAAAAAAAAGCCCTCTCTTGCAAAACATATTTGAGCTTATGAAGACCAATTCTATTGAAATTTGGCACAATGATTTTTTTAACTATCTTTACTATATTGGTAATTTAACAATTCCGTTCGTATTTTGTTGTAGCTTCCATTTAAGGTCTCTTCTCGTAATTGTTCATCTCGGTCCTTATCTTCGCGGAAAGCAGGTTTGGTCTTATAAGAGTACTAAATAATAACCGGCTCGATTTTTTGTCTTACTGTCTTAAATATATGTAATTAATCTGACCAATATCGGTCCATATTTTGCTATAGGTCCCACATAAGTAAATAATTTCTTTTTGGTACCATAATTTGTAGATAATTTCAAGAATATGTTACCTTATTTCACTTTTGTTTTTAAACAGGCCTTTTTTCCGAAATCGGCGTTTATGCTGATGAATGAGTAAGTTTTTCAGACCCAAAAAGCTTTAGAATTTGATAAGTGATTCTTAGATAAATTCTTAATACTATAACATTCTCTTACTACTATATTTTTGTTACTCACTGTACTTATAAATTTATAGCATACGATTTCCTTATAACGAACTTTTTAAGTTTTGTAGGTGAAGATTAAGAAGTCAAAAAGGAATCTCCTGCGAAGATTGTTCGTTTTACAAAATTTAATTAAAATTTATGAAACACAAAATGACACCAAATAGAGAAATTAAAAATCACAAATTTAATATCGAAACTTTAAATTCAAGTATTTTAGTATAAATTGTATTACAGATTTAGTACAACAATGAACAACTTATTTAGAAAATTTTGTTCGAAACTTCCTAAGAAGATTTAATAATGTACAGCTGGTGACCAATCAGGTTGAACTTGTATATTTTACTCTTATAATGAAGTCCATTAAAGTTAGTTGTGATCGGTTCATTATTTCATATAGGTCCCATATAAATAGCTCGGGATCGTTCTATTATTTTTCATAATTCTCACACAAGACTCCCTTCTTAATATCACGTTAAAGTGCAAAAAATCTCACATATACATTAGCATTATTTTATGATTTGGTTTAAATAACAAAAATATAAACAAGAATCGAAGTTTGCAAATTTTTTGAGGACGGGCCCATCCATCTTTTCATATAGCTTCAGTATAAACCAAAAAACAATACGCTTTAAACGCACAAATCTCACTCAATGTTACAGTCCTTAAACTATATTGAATTCTTAAACCTAAATTATGAAATCAAATTATACGAGGGTGTTTCTATAATTTTTCGCAGGTCCTATTCATAACCTAGGCTGGACGTGAATGTGGGTTATTTCGTAACCACAATGTACTCAAATCGATTTTTTTAAATGATTCTGCAACTTTTGAACTGTTAGAGATTTCGCATGATTAGATTCCAGGTGCTTTCGTGTTGATTTGGCTGATTACATGATTGATTTGTATCATTTGCCATACAAATAAAAGCCTTGTATAGATTGGATTTTTAGCCAAGATATAAACCATTTGCACAAGTATTTGCTTTCAATGAAAACGTTAGAATTCGGTCATTTACAATATTTAAAGAGGAAGAAGAAATAGTTGTAGCTTTGCGGTTTGAGAACTTAATAGAAAAAATTATTATTTTTAATTGACCATATATGGAAAGGAGGTGGTGGTCAGACAATTGTCTGTTATGAAATTATAGGAAAGAATCTGCGCATTGAAGAATATTTTTATGAAGATTTATGAGGACTATATTCAAACAAACTCGAAAAATTTCATGTCTGATCATATAAAATTTATTAAAATATTTTAACGATTCAAAAGTTACGGCGTTATTGAAAAACAAATAAAAATGTTATAGTCGTTCAAACCTGACTATGTAATACCCCACTGCGCATAGGCGGTAAATGGCAGCTGCGAACAATTAATGAAAATTCCTTAAATAATTTGTTTTTCTGATTTATGATTGTGTGTGTGTAGTACATTATCTTTTTATACTTCATTTGTTTATATATTGAATCTGCCTTTCTTGAGCCTAACAATATGTATTTTAATTTAAAAAAAATACCTAAAATCTAAATGTCTCTAAATTCCTCTTGCAAACTGGTTCTACTAAAAGCGTGCTGGAAGATTGGATCTACGTCATGAACTACTTTGGGTTTTAGAAATAACTCTTACAAGTGGATTCGGATGAAAATGTAGTCTCAAAAAATATTTTCCAAGTATTTTTTTTTTAAATTTTTCTCTAATCATTAGTATTTTTTAATCTCTATAAATATTCTCATTTCTGATATACCATGGTGCTCCTGTTATGGTTCTCAGAATTTTCGATTGGATCTTCTGTATAAGATCAATGTTATTATTATTCACTGATCGCCGCAATTGGATATCATATGTCCATACTGGTTTCAATGTAGTTTTATACAGGATGACTTTATTGTCAATACTAAGTTTTGATTGGTGATTTAATAACCAGTGAAGACTGGATGCTTTAAACTTCATACGTAGTCTCTTAGTTTCAATATGGCGACGCCATGTGAGAGGCCTATTCAAATGTATGCCAAGGTGCGTCACATGTTCTATGTGAAAGTCTTCTTACTTCGCATGTATGCATTTAGCTGGTTGAATGCAACATGTAGGTCTTCATCTTAACTAAGGATTGCGGTGTCGTCAGCGAATATTGAGATAATTAATCTGTCGCTTGTTGGGAGATCAGAAATTAAAATTAAACATAAAATTGGACCTAAAACATTTCCTTGTGGAACACCTGAATTTTGTTGCAAATTCCCCAGTAACTCTTTTTTTTTGGTTTTTCCGCATTATTACATATGAACAGAAGAAATTATGAAAAGATCCTCGTATAATATCACTCATCGATTTAAGCTTATAATTATTTAATTTGAACAATTATTATAATTCTAAAGTATGTGTGAGATGTATGCACTACAAAGTGATATTTGGAGGGAGCTTGTTTAGGACTTATAAGAAGTAATGGATCGACTCTCGCATAATTTGGCACATCGTTTTAAAATATCATAGTACTTCTTTTTTTGTGAATTTCGTTAAAATCGTTTTAAATTTAGGATTTTTATGATCTTAAAACCCCCTTCTGGGAGAACAAGTGTATGGGAGTTATCTGAAAAATTAGACCGAACATGAAACTCATTGAAATTCAGCTTTGTCCATGGACGAAGAACTAAAGATATCTAAAAAAAGTGCGACTACAGAGTGTTCACAGCGTTTACATGGATAGATAGATGGACGGGAATCGTTAAATTGACTCCGAAAGTGATTCTGAGTCAAATGGTATACTTAAAAGTGGGTGTAACACTAAACTACGGTGGTGTTGGGTAAAACAATCGGGCTTGTTGCTCAAGGAAAGCCAGCCGAACAAATGGACGGACAATACTTAAGAGTTGGTAACATATATTTTTTTCCTGTACGCTATATACATCAGTACGAGCGTATATTATCCTATGATGTGGTGGGTGTGTGTGGGTGGGTATAAAAAAGTGCCTTAAATATGTTTACGATTTTAAGAAACGATGACCCAAATTCTTTTTAATTAACTAACAGAGGTCTATATAAAGTATTACATCGGTGGGTAAACCAATAGCCAATCAATACCTTTGTCCACCTTTCTTTTCCAAAAAATTTATCCCTAAATTTATGCTACAATTTTTCACTACAATTTAACTATTTCCTTCCTTTTCCAACCAGGAAATTTAACATTTTCTCAAGAAAACTATTTGCCAATAAAAACAAATTTATTTATAAACATATTTCAATGGTACAATTTCTATTGTTATTTATTTATTATAATAAAATAAACTATAACAAATACACACAAAATAAATATTAGATAAATAAAAGAAGAAAAAAAAAACAAGAAAAAATGAAGCCAAGAAAAAGTTGACAATAAAATATATGTGAAGAAAAAATACAATATAAATATTGGACTTTGTACTATTTCACTATCAATAACTGGCGCTAACCGAAAAAAGCAACAACAAGTTGTTGTCAAAATAAAACGATTTGTTGTCTTGCTTTCCCTCTCTTGCTGCTCTTATTTTTATTAAGATAAATTTTCTGAAATGTGTTCACAACAAAAAAGTGTGATTTTTATTGTGTTTTCTTATTTGGCGTTTTTTTTTTACTTATTGTATTGGTGATAATGATGTTGTCGACAGTTGTAGATTATTATCTAAATAATAATGATGTTGTCTTCTTAATAATGTTGTTGTTGATAATAATTTGGTTGGTGGCTGATGTATTCAGAGTATGGAAAAAAACTTTAATTCTAAATAATCTTTATTTTTAATCTTCATCTGCGAAGATTAAAAATATAAACTCTTTTCTTTGTGTTTTTATTTTTATGATTGAGAAAATCAAAAAAAAAAAAAAAAATTTACTCTTCTTTTCAGTTGGGAATAAAAAAGAGGATTATTTTTAATACTCGCTCAAATATGGGAAATGGTTAACAAGAAGAAAAGTGCTTGTGCATACAAAAGTACGCAAATAAATTTCTTGCTAAAATAAAACTTACTATTATTGTTTTATATTAACAAAATGCAATGACAAAAAACCCTAAAAATACATACAACAAAAGTAAACATATTTTAATATGTGATTACGTTTGTAGTGCTCTACAAAAGTTACAAACATTCAAAATTTTTTTCACATAATAAAAAATCATTGTTGAATGCTACACTCGACTTCAAAACAATTTTTTCGAATTATTCATTTTCAAACTCTATTTTGGATTTTTTTCATTTTTGATTTTATCGTTTTTCATTTTCATTTTTTTTTAATGTAAAGCGATAAAAAATAAAACTTCTTTTTTTTTTTAATTAAAATTAAACTCTTCGAAAGATGCGATCTTAAGAAGAGTTAAAAAAAGAGTTAAAAATTTACCTTGGATGTATTTTAAATTTGCCATTCAAACAACAACAAATATTCTTTTTTTATTTATTTAAGCTACAAATAACAACACATAAATTTTGGCATTTAAATTGTCATAAAAGTTTCTTTTTTATTTTCATTTCATTATTAAATTCATCAAAACAAATTTATGACTGAAAATAATTTTTTGCTCTTTTTTGAGCAAAAAGTAGCCATAACTTATAAAATTTGAAAAAAAAAATCTTTAGGTAATTTGAATTTAAATTTTATAATTTTAAAATTAGGTCAATTCATTTATCAATTTTACATCAATAAAATCAATAATTTTAATAAAACATTTTAAAGAATTTTTATTTAACAAAATGAGCTTTTAATAGGGTGACCCAAATAAAGAAATAAATATTGAAAAAATCACAAGGAAAGATAATAAGAGCAATAACAAGTAAGAATGCTAAATTCAGCTATGTCATTAAAACCTTTGACACAAATGCATGTGAATTAAAAACGTTATGTTTCGTACATACACACTCACAGATACACTCACAGATGTATGCAGTATACAAACATTTATTTCAAATATAACACAGGGATGAGTCATAAAATTAGTTATAACTTGTTTTACTGAACCGATTTTGATAGTTTTTGGAATAATGAGGTACATAAAGCTTAATATTTTGATGAATTGGTCTATATTTTTTAATATACTGAACCGATTTTTACTGGTTTTAAATAGGAAACTTCTCAGGACTGTAGCAAATGCTCCGAAAATATTTTACTGAGCACCGTCAATTTGTTGTGGATGTGAGCGTGCCAACAACAGGCAAAAGACAGTACGAGAGGTAGACAGACTGATTCAAATTTTGATTTGATGAAAGAACATATACTTTGTGGGGTCTGAGATAATTCCATTTTAGCATTACACACGGAGTGACAATGTTAATATACTCTCTTCATCACTTGTGGTGGTGGAGGTTATAAAAAGTGGTAAATAGTACCATATTAATCATACGCATCCAAGATCATTTAATTGAAATGTAAAATAATGTTATTTTTAAATGATAACTATTTTTAATGACCTAATTATAGTGTGATATTCTTAATTCAGTATAATTTCTTGAATTGATGTACAATGTCTGTCCGTCCTTTCGTCTGACTATTTATGTAGAAAAAAGTAAAATTTGGCTAGAGAAATCTTGGTTTAGGTTGGATTTCTATCAATATTTATTATTTAGTATCAATGAAATCGTAAGAACATGAAGATTTACAATTTATAAAGAAAAATTTAGTGGAATTTTATTTGATGACAAAACATTTATAGAGAACTTAAAATTTAAATTTTTTGAAATTTTTTTGAAAATTAAAATTTATATTTCAGCCTCAATAAAATCAAAATAATTACATACAATTATTTGAGATGTCAGTATAATGGAAAAAGGCTTATCTTTAAAATAGAAATTTAAAAAAATTTCCACTTAAAAAGTGAAAATATCCAAAATCATAATACCAATGAAACGTGTTAAAAAATTGACTTTTCTCAAAATTGACATTACTGACATTTAAAATCGATTTGAGCACACTCTGCATTAAGTGCATTCAAATCGATTTTCTTGGAACTAATTATATAATTTTTGAGCCGTTAGAGTATATAAGTCAAATTTCACATATTTCACAAGTCATAAATAAAGCCATATTCACCTATGCCGAATCTTTAATTCAACACGGTAGATTTAGAAATGATTGTAGAAATATATTTAAAATTTCTCTTGTAAGGAGATACTACTCCTCCACGCCCTTTCCCAAAATTATGTTTTCTTTATTACTTTGCAACTATAACTTCATCCATGAGACAAATTTCGTTTACAAGGGGGATATCCCTTCCCCGTGCCCGTCCCAAAATAATTTATGGTGCTTAACGTTTTTTACTAAAGGCAATATCAATGTGACAAATTTTATGAAAAGAGTCATAATCGTAGTTTAATTTTTTTAATTTTAGGAGGTTGTTTCAGATATCGGTCTTTAACTTTTTTTACTCAAAAACGATTTTGCCGATTTTAAGTAGAAACTTATCAGGAAAATTAAAAATGCTCAGGCTAAATTTAATTGAGACTGAGAGGCAGACAGAATAGCTTAAGATCTTGGTTTAAGCTAGACCACATATACCTTTTGGAGTTCTTAGATATAACAAAATAAATGAATACGAATCACTAATTGTGCTGGTGAAGTTTAAGAATTTTTAAGTTGGTTAAGCGCGACTATGTATTAACCTATAGCATATTGTTGTTTACAAAAAGGATCTAAAAAATATGGTGCAACCTTCGAATAATTTTATTTCTTTCCACTAACCCTTTGAAAATGCTTTGGCTTCCATAAAGCATTTTCATCTTATACGGTTTGCTGCAGTTCTTTTCCGTTCTTGTCATGTAAGATTTATCGTGGTATATTAAACATGATTCTTGAAATGTTCCTTGCCCTGCAATCTGCATATAATTATCAAGCATCCGTAGATGGAAAATAGGTTTTACATTCAAGCTGAGATTGCTGCAAGTCGTAGAGCGATCAACTGGCTGAGGCATAATAAGATACGGTCAAGATATCATGACTTTTACCGACAACAAGGCTGAAATTTGTTCCCTTACGGATCGAAATTCGTTCCCTTACGAATGTCTATACGACATCGAATACAGTGCATTCAAACATGACACTGGACTGGGTGCAAGGACGAAAGATTTTCCAGTGCAACCTGGAGGCTGATGATCTAGCGAGAATAGATGCTAACCTAACCTATGTTTCTTCTTTAATCAACAACCAAGAGAGATTCCCTTTTCTCTCATTCTCCAACATTTACATCCAAATTATTTTCGTACTTCCTCTTTGAACTATTAGTTTCTATTCTTTTCTTCCATTCTGTGTTTTCTCTTAATAGATAATACAAAGGGATCTTCAGAATCCAAGCCATATTAGTAACTTCAATATTTCTAGCGGCCTGATAATCTAACCTAAGCGTTATAAGGAAAATTACTTAAACTCAAGTATTTCCACGATTCAAAAAATCGAGAGTGAAATTCAAAAGTCTAATTGTGTTTTCTTTTTATCTTATAAGACTATGTCTTTGAGGAAGAACCTTCTCTTTTAATATTCCCTAAAGATTATGAAAATATATTGCAAAATCTTCAACTCAAATTCAATTTATATTTCCCGCTTTAAATTTTATTATTCAGACAACTCTGTCAGTTTCAGTTTTTTCTACATTTTTTTCTCTTTTAAAAAATTTGCTGGCAAATTTATTTTTTCAATCAAATTTCAACACAAATTATTTTGAAACCCTTGTAAGAAGAAGAACGAGAAGAACAAGAACTGTCTTAAATAAATGGTACGTAAAATATACAATTTCAATTTATATAGAATTTTTTTCTCCTCTTAAAAAAATACTCACGCATTTTGTAACTCTGTCTTTTGGCAATTGTATTGTAAAAGAGTGTGAGTAAATGAATGAAAGAGAGTGTGTGAGTGTGCATTTTCTTAATACAAGTACTTGAACACATGCATATATTTATAGTTTTCTACTAATATTAGTTTTATGCAAAAAGAACACATACAAATAAATATATGAATACATACACATATTTACATGTAAAACATGTGTGCTTTTAGAGCGAGAGAGGGAAAGGGAAAAAGAGAAAAAGATACATATTTTTATATACTCCACCACCACAGGTGGTGAAGAGGGTATATTTACTATGTCACTTCGTGTGTGACGGAGACTCCATAATGTATATATAATAGTAAAAGCTATATGTACTTAATTATCATTCGAAAATTTTTCAAAATCGTCTCAGTAGAAAGAATGTTATAGTCAAAAATATAAAAAATTTTACGACTTACTAGCAGTTTTGCCAAAAAAATAGGGCGTTGCTGGCCCTAAGCAAACATTAGTGTTGTATTATCTTGCGATTTAAATAGGGGGTTCAATCTCCTAGATCCTTGAGAAAGTAATTAAGATCAAAGTTGAGTAGTCTCGCTGTTATAGCCTTAAGAAAGTAACTGGGACCAAATTTGAGAACTTTCGCTATAAGAATTTTTTTGGATATATGTATGGGCGGTACCCCTCCACTTGGTCATTTCCGTCCTACGTTTTGTTCAGTGAAACAGTTCGCTATTATAGTTCTTTAGGTATTCAATAATGAATATACACGTTATATGGGCGGTACCCCTCCTTCTAGTCCTATCGGAATTTTTTATAGCATGTGTTAATTTCAAGCATATTGAGATCATTCTGCAAAAAATAAATTTTATTAAAATTGTCCCAGCCGATTTAGAGTCTATACGTTACATACATACATACATACATACATACATACATACATACATACATACATACATACATACACTCATAAATACATACATACAAAAATACATACAAACATACATCCTTTTTTGTATATAGAAAGGTTAAGTGTTCTTGTGTTATATTTAAGAAAAACTTGTATAGTTGTATAAGCCTATGAATGTATGTGTAAATGTGTATGTACGTTACATAACGTATTAGTGATGAGTGGTAATAAAAATTCGGCATAGCGGAATTTACCGTTCTTATTTGTTATAACCCCCACCTACGAAAGTGATAAAGAGGGTACATATGCTAAGAAGAATCATCGCTTACCTCATAATGTTTATATATTCTTGCATCAAATCGAAGTTTGAGTCGATTTAACTACACAGACAGAAGCTCTATGAAATTTGGTCTGAGTACTTGTTATAGTCCAGAGAAGTTTCCTATTTAAACCCAGCAAAATTGGTGCAGTTTATTAAAAGTATAGACCTGAGGCAACCTCTATGTTCTAGGGAAGAACTCGACAAATTAATATAAAAGCTATATCTACTTCATTACCGATTCAAAAATAAACAAAATCGGTTCAGTGGAAAGAAAGTTATATCCAAAAATATATTTTTTTTATTTTATTAATTTATTTTCTATTATTAAGTGTTCCTATGATATATTTAAGAAAACTTGTATATATCGTATATATCTGTGAGTGAATGAGTTTGTATGTAAGAAAAATAACATATTTGCTTTACACGCTTTTGTGGTGGAGGGTATTGAAGATTCATTATAGCCCAATAAAGCATTCTTACTTGTTTTCATATCTTTTTTTGCTATAATTTTTATAGTGGAAAATGAATAGAAAAAATTCAATTTGTCTGCTACAAAATTGTCTGCATATGTATGTGTGAAAGTATATATTTGTGTAAATGTTTGCAAGAGAGTAAAAATAAACGTTGTAAGTTGTAAAATAACTATTCTGCAGTTACAATCATTTATATTTTAATATACTTAACATGATCTTGTTATAGAAAAGTAAAAAATGAAAGAAGGAAAATATTAAAAAAATAAAATAAAATCTTTCCTTATTCCATTTATTTATTTTTATTAAACGTTATAAAAATTAATAGTTAAAAACGTTTTAAAAAAAACGTATGTTCCATTTTAATGGTTAACATTTTCATGGCATACTTTTAGGGGTTGCTTTTCATGTTGAGTGGGTGGGTGTTGGGAAACAAAAGTAGTTTTAATGGTGTTGGTAATATGTATAACTTATGGTTTCCGGCACTTGGCTACAAATTACATTTTAATATATGAAAATAAAGGAATATTATGCAATTTACTCGTTATAAAGAGAAACTGATTTCAGTTCTTCTTACTTGTTGTAAATGTGTTAGTGATAAATACGGTTCTGTTTTAATAGGAAATTGAATGAAAACTCAACAAAGAAATGAAGTTAAAATATTAAAGGAGTTGAGATATTTAGATGTCTCAATGAGGTTAAAAATGTAACAGATATTTTATTATAAGTTCTTAGTATGTGGAAGATGCCAATAGTATACCCTACACATATAATTTACCCTACACAGACTATTAAAACTAAGATTGTAAAATATTAAAAAATATTTCTAATTGTGTGCAGTTAAATAAAAAAACTCCTGTCTTTAGAAAACAATATGTTAAAAAGAGTATATAAACTTTTTCATTCGTGATTGAATATATTTTTTAAAGCTGCCAGATAATTCCACAAAGACCAAACTCAAGCAAGTCCATTGAGATGTCACAGATTTATTTAATTTTTTAACATATGAAACACTGTACGAGGGTTTTTCATTAACTTTTCATAGCTGCTGTTTAGAACCAACAATGTTGTGTAGAATTGTAGGATTTGTTAATATTAATTATTTTACGCTCAACAAAACAAACGTATAATTAATATCAATTATTCTAATAATAAATAATAATATTGCTCATACGCCCACATTCAAAATGCATTTAGTTTTAATGGCCACAAATAAATCATTTTCTAAATCTTTTAACATTTTATTGCATTTTCTTTCGCCTTCACTTTAATTTTATTCATTTCGCAAAACACATTTAAAATAATGATTTATTTTAATTACATTTTAGACAAAAATTTTTCAATTAATTTTTATTTGTTTAACTTTTTTGTGCTTCAGAAAAAAAAAATAAAATGTTCAACCTGTCAATATTTCATGCATTTTCCTCATTGATTGAGTCATTGTAAAGGTCGTTCGCTTATTTGTCGTCTATTTTGTATTCATGTCACTTAATTATTTCAACAATTAGTGAATGGCGTTTTTAATGCTAAATTTTCATTAAATTTTGTAAAATAATTTAAAGAAATTTTAGAATTTGTGAGAGAAAAATTTGAAATAAAATAAAATTTTTTTTATTTCATTTTGAGTAGGTTTATTATACCCTACATCATCACAAGTAATGATGAGGGTATATAAACTATGTCATTCCGTGTAAAATACCAAGAAGAAATCATCTCAGATACTATAAAGTAAATGTATTGTATCAAGTCGATGTCTTAGTTGATGTAGTTATGTCTGTCTGTCCATCTGCCTCTCTGTTGGAAATATTATGAAGGTATCTTGATGAATTGATCATGTTCGGTCTAATTTCTCAGGTACCTCCCATGCAAATGTCCTCCCGAAATAATGTTTTAAGCTCATAAAAGTCCTAAGTGATTTTAACGAATCGATTGGCCAAATTTTGTGATGGTCGGTCAATTGCTTCTCATAGATCCCTAACAAACCCCCATCCAAATATCATTTTAGGGGCATAAGTCTCACATATACTTTAGTATTGTAATAGTATGAGATCAAATTATGATAAATTTAAGCAAAAATCGATGTGCAAAGTTATCCGAGGGGCGGTTCCTAATTTCTGGTAGCTTCTATTTAACCCCCTTTAAAGGCATTAATTTCCAAAAATGTTATTTTCACAGTAATGTGCTGCATACTTTGCCACAAATAAGAAAATAAAATTTTACGAAGGTCATGTGAACTTTTTCGCATTTATAACCAATATTGCGGTGTGGGGTATTACATAGTCGGACTTGACCAACTTTAACATTTTATTTGTTTCTCATTGTTTATTGTCTAAAATGTCAATGCTTCTCGTTACGCTTTTAGAAAATTTCGGTAGTAAATTAGACCGTCTGTCTAGTTTATAGAGGTTGTGATAATTTTAGATAATTAATTTTGTTTTATTTTTATTTTTATAAATAATAAGGAAAATAATTAAACTTACTTATTTATTTTATGCGATTTTTTCTCGATGGCTCTACAAAGTGTTGACAGATTTTTGTTGTATTTTTAGTTTTACAAATTTCAATTACCTGCAAAAAGAAAATGAATAAAAATAAAATAAATTAAATAAATTTTATTAAATGATGCAAAGAAATGGGGGCGTATTTTTATTATGTTTAACATTAAAAGTTTTTTTATACAAAAGTTTTTAAGGAAATAATTTATGTTCAATTCATATTTATTATTTTAACTTTAAAAGCTTATTTTGTGGTCAATCAGAATTTTTAATTACAACTCTATCGAATGTCTCAGAAAAAAGTTATATAGATTTTAAAGCAACTACTTTTCAATTAATATTAATCATACGCTAAGTATTCCCAAAAAATCTTTTTGAAATACTTAATTTGTGATCTATAAGAGATATTTAATTAAGGTTTCACATTATTAAGAAGTTGATACGACCGAGCAGACGTGTTAAACTTTCTTTGTAAAAAATAATTTAAATAAAGTTTATTTCAGTAAATATTTTATGTTCAATTTGCATTAATGTCTACTTTATTGAGAATTAAATCACGATTTTATTTCGGTTAAAAGCCTTTTTCTCTTGCTAATCAGTATATTTAATTACAAATCAATTGAATGACTCAGAAAAAAGTTATTTAAATTTTAAGGCAACTACTTGTATTTATATCAATCATACGCCAGAGTGTTTCCAAGAGAAACTACTTTTGAAATTCTTCTCTAACTTGGGATCTTTTAAAGATATTTGATTCAAATTTCGCGTAATGAGAGGGTGACATGACCGAACAGATGGAAAGATTTTTCTTGTCAGTAAAGTGGCACACAGTGTTTCGTATAAATGTTGAAATGGAAATAATTTTGTAACTTCGAACGGCTATTCCGATTTCAATAAAGTTGATATTGTTTGTCTAACTAATTTCATACTAAAGTTAGTTAACATCTTTAACATCAAATTTTGCATATAATGGAATTTTGTGATACTTAATTTGTAACCATTTATATTAAGAACTTCCTTAAAAACTTTTTTAATTCCTAAAAATCTTTAAAAAAAATTTCCATTTTGGTTCTTGTACTACTCAAGGACTTGTTCGCCATAGTAACACATTGTGAAGTCTAACGAATGGTCATGGAATTTTTGGGGAAATTTCCTTGATTTTTTGTAGAGCTTTTTGTTAAAAAGTATTGGCTTTTTTGCCACGACTGCATTTTGACTGCATTTGCATTCTAAACTTTTCTCAGCATTCCCTCAAGCAACAGCAACATACATTTTTGACTAGTAAGTTACGTACCAAATAGCCCGAGCACTAAGTTTATCTGACCAGTTCCTACTGTACTGTTAATAACATTGAAAATGGTTTTACCGCAGACCGTAGAATGCTTGGCAAACTTTCTGAAGGACTAAGTACACACTCTTTTCTGGTCACTCATTTTAATCAGGTAAACAATAAATAAACAATAATTAACATAAAGCTGGAATTAAAATAATAATCGCCTTATCTAGTATTTTGTAAGTTTGATAAATATATTCCTTTAAGTTTTGGTTTTAACATAATTGCTCAAGTAATAAATAATGATTACCATTTGGATGCTTCAATCTCATAATTATTATCAATCATACGCCATCAATTGATCAATTTAAAAAAATTAAAAATTAAAAATTTAAAATCATAAAATTTTTGACATTAAAAAAATGCAAACATTTTTAAAATGTTTAAAATATCATTCATTTAATATAAAATAAATTTCCTATAGAATTTTAGATTTTTTTCTAGTTTTTATCCTCTTTTTCCTGATATCAAAACTTTTCAAAATAATTTTTTTTTGGTTTTGGGGTTTATTTCTCTTGATGATTTATTTTAACAACAATTAGTTTAACCAAATGAATTGTGTATTAATAAACTTCCTTATTGTTTTATTTGTTGCTATTATTTATTTTATAGTATACAACAATAACAACAACAATTATAAACATGTAAGAATGTAATATTCGGCAATGCCGAATCTTCAATACCCTCTATCACAAATGTGTGTGAAATAAATACGTCATAACCTTTTTCATTCTACTGAACCGATTTTGTTGATTTTTGGAATGGTAATGAAGTACATATAACTTTATATTATGGTAAAACTTCATTTTAATTTTTCGATTTGTATTTGACTTTTTTTGAAATTTTTTTTTGCTTGAGCTAAGAAGTTGCCTTAGATATCGGTTTATATATTTTAATATACTGAACAGATTTTGCTGGTTTTAAATAGGAAACTTTTCGGAACAAAAACAAACATTCAGGCCCAATTTCATTGAGCTCTGTCATTAATGGCGGATGCGAGCGTGCCAAAAACAGACTGACAGACAGACGGATATAGGTAAATTATCTCAGATTTTGATTTGATGCAAGAATAAATATATATCATGGGGTCTGAGATGATTTCTTCTGAGCATTACACACGGAATGACAAAGTTAATATACCCTCTTCACCAGTTGTGGTGGTGGAGGGTATAAAAATATGAATGAATGAAAGTAATTGTAAAACAAGTAAAAATGTTTTAGTAGGTCAAGCCTGACTATCTAATACTCTACATCATATTTTTGTTGTAAATAACTGCTGCGAAAAATTTATGAACGACCCTCGTATAATTTGCTTTTCTTATTTATGCTGATGTGTGCAATAGATTACTATTTTACTCTAATTTATGTGAAAAAGTTTTAAAAGGAATTTTTCTGTAGGGTAACATGGCAGTAAGAAAAAATTAAGGGCCGTTCCTCGTATAATTTCGCACAGCTGTTTCGGCTTATATTTATTTCAATTTAACTGAACATTTTTATAATACCCACGATATATTTAAAAGTAGTGTTGGAACTACTCTTTCTGCACGTTACAGATAACTGTACAAACGCATTATACCCCACCACCTCTGATGGTGTAGGGTATAAATATTTTCTATATTTATTTAAAGTGTGTTTGTGTGAGTTTATTATTAATTGCTTTTTGTTTATGGCAAAAATTACAATCTTTTGTTTAGTTTTTTGTTTGTTTGTTGTAAACCGTAAATCATGTTAACGCTTTTTATGTTCTTTTTTCCCATATAAAGGCTTTAGTTATTGGATAATATTTCATATAAATTTGCTATTATATTTTGCTGGTATGAACTTTTTTTGTTGCATTTTTATTTTAACAATTTTATATATTATTAACTTTTACCTGGTGCGCTTTGCTGCACATTCTTAGATTCAGGAAAAAACTTATATGCAAATTGAAAGATTTTCATTATAATCGTTCTTCAAATTCATTAATGTTTGCTGTAGTCCCTCCTAAGACTACACATTCTACATTTATTCCAGTAAAAGAGTTCATTGAGAAAATCTTTGGTACCAAATTTTTAAACTCTCGCTGTTACAGTTCTTTAGATATTCACTAGTCAAGATTTGCTTTGTATGGGGGGTACCTCTTCCCCTTCCCCTCTTCCTTTGCGTCCTACATTTTGTTTAGTTAAACAGTTTATGGAGAAAGTGATTGGGAGCAAATTTGAAAATTTTCTCTGTTATAGTTCTTAGATATTCGATAATAAATATTTGCTTCGTATAAGAGGTACCCCTCTCCCCTCTCCTATCCGTGCTAAACTTTGTCCGGTAGAACAAATCCTAGCGAAAGGGATTATGTCTCAGTCTTTTATGTTTTTTGATATTCTTTAATTAATATTTGCTTTGTATGAGAGGTACCACTCCCCCCCTAGTTTTATCCGTCTTACGTATTGACCGATATATCAAATACTTAAAAAAGTGTTTGGGACCAAATTTGAGAACTCTTGCTTGTATAATTCTTAATATATTCGATAAACAATATTTGCTTTGCATGGAGTTTCCATTAGCCCTGGGTCTAGCGGATCATTCTTTGAAAATTTCATCAAATTTGGCTCAACCGTTTTGAGTTCATACGTTACATATATACATACAAACTATTTTATATATATAGATATACTTTATATATACACTCATATACATTCACTTATACAAATTTACAAAAGTTAATTGTGTGAATGAAAATTTGTAATTTAATGACCCCAATATGTTTTATAATTTAAAAAGCAATTTATTTTCTGGATAAAGCAAAGATAATGATTATATGGGAAATTGGAAAAAAGAGGGGAATGAGAGATAGAAGAGGAAGAATGGTAGTTAAAGTGAAGAAAGAGAAAGGAATTAAAGAAAAAATGAACTTAATTGTAAAATTATTTAAAAAATATACATTTTTCGCTTTAAAAGAGTCAGATTTTATTGACCAAAAAGCAATTTTATAAAAATTTAAAATCAATTAAATTAAAGGTTGTTAATTTTTAGTGATATTTTCATCCTCTTTTTGTATTTAATTTCATCATAATTTTTAATATCGAAATATTTTATTTTGTTATTTGTAATAAATTTATAAATATCAAGTTTAAAGTGCAAATGCATTAAAATGAAATAAGTTTCAAAATTTAAAATTAAAGCAGCTTAAACCTTATTTTGTTCTTTATTGTTTCGTCAAATTTCATCTCAATTGTAAGTCTCAGTAAAAAGTTATTGAGACTTATATAAAACAACCACTATATTAATATTAATCATACGTCAGGGAGTTTTTCAACATATATTTGGAAATAAGTTTATAATTTAAAAATCACTGAAGGTATAAAAATATAGCTGAAATGATTTCCAGTTGATTTGTGGAACTAGATATACCTAATAGTAAGAGAGGCTTACTTCGGACAAGTACAGTTTTATTTTATATTTTTTAAACAAAAAAATTTAATACATAAAATTAATATTTTTTGTTTGATTTAATTTAATTTAATTTAATTTAATTTAATTTAATTTAATTTAATTTAAAATCTAAAAAAAATCATAGAAAAATTGTTAAAAAAGTTTCACCAAAATATTACTTAATTAATATTAATCATACGCCTTGATATTTTCGAAATATTTCGTTTGGAAAAGTGATATAATTTGGGAATCACTGTAGGTATAAGTAATATTTAGTTTGATTTTAAAGGAAATATATTTCAGTGGAATACAATATTTTCAATTGACAAGGCAACTGGTGGTAAATTAAAGAGAGATTTATACATGTTAAAATGATATTCGGGAATGGGTCTTCGATCCTTGTGAAATTTAACACATTGTTTAAGAATATTTAAAAGCTTATTTGTACCAAAACTCATCAAAATTGTTTTACATTAAGAAGTTTTTTGGGTTCCTAATATCTATGATGGTGTAGGGTATAATTGAAAATATCAACCATGGCGAATCTAAAATACTCATCACCATCATACGTATATACACATATATACGTATGAAGTTACAATATAATGATAGACACCAAAATTTATAGTTAAATCTCATTTTAATCTGATAATTAGTTTATGAAAAATTCACAAAAGTTCTTGTTTAAATTTCTAGATTTTTTTCCAGATATCGGTCTATAATTTTTTTGCTGCCAGACTGATGTTGCTGGTTTTTAATAGCAAATTTGCTTAGCTTAATAACAAAAAGTCTGGGCAAATTTTATTAAATTGGCATTGATAATGTGACCCTAAGAATGTTTCCAACAAATAGACGGAAATGGTTTCTTTAAAGATTTCTTCTGAGCGTTTTGCACTGAATGTGAAAATTA
The DNA here is from genome assembly GCA_004302925.2 of Cochliomyia hominivorax. Classification (NCBI taxonomy): domain Eukaryota; kingdom Metazoa; phylum Arthropoda; class Insecta; order Diptera; family Calliphoridae; genus Cochliomyia; species Cochliomyia hominivorax. The sequence goes on along the minus strand of PYHX02000413.1, from coordinate 76,646,922 downwards.
TAATACTCACTTGTGGTGGAGGAGGGCAAAAGTTAACTTCATTTTGAGGTACCCTTAGTATGTCACGTCACTGCGAGATAATTTAATAGGTCACTAACTCTATTCTTATGTTAAAAAATTTGCTCATGATTTTGATTGCCACAGTCGGTCACTCAGAAAGAAGATAATTGATTCTTTAAGTTTCAATATATATTGGAACTATGACCGACTTTGCATTCACCTATTTTTACCTATATGAAAAATATCTCTTTTGAGGTTACTAATCTTGTCTGACTCTTGAATTTACATCATGTTAAAGTGGATCAAGAAAAACATGAGAAGTATAAAGGCCGATTAGAAAATAAACAAATAAATCATTTTCAAAGATAAAAGTTATCATTCGCCCTAATTGGCGGGGTAGGAGATTTTCTATTTTGAATTTTGTGAAACCTGTTGCGTATGAGTAATATAATTAGGAGAGTAAAAAAACATATTAATCATACGCAATAGTTGACAATATCAGCAAATTGCTCTTATAACTTTTCTAGATGGAAAAAAATTGCTTAAGAAGTTTTATTTAACTTTATGTTCAAGAAAATTTTATTATTTTATTATTTATTTTATTGTTTTTAATGGTTTAATATTTCTACAAATTATTTAAAGTTCATACATATATGAAATTCTCTTATTTCCCTCTAATGTATTTGAGATCAATATTTTATTTACGATTAAGTTCATTCTGTTAAAACTTTCCTTTATTTCCGATATAAATTTGGATTTAATTGGAATAAACTTTAACTCATTCTATGTGTTTCTAATAAAACCAATAATTAATATTACTCATACGCCTTTGTAAGGCCAATAGTTACATACTCACTTAATAGATATTAAGGTTTTTTCTTCTTCATTTCTTATAATTAAAGAAAGAGAATAATATAAAAATAATTTATTTGTATATGTATAGGTTTTCTAACAAATACACACATATAAATATTTAATAAGAAACTAATTAAAATTGACAAATTTATATTAATGAATAATTTGTAAGAGATAGGAAATTTTTGGAGGAAAAAGTGCAGAAAGGGCAATGACTTAAGGGTATTAAGAAAAAGAGATTTAAATAAAAAATAATAATTTTAATATATGATAATAAATTAGAATTTAATTTTAGATTTTTTTTTTATTATTTTAAAATTTTGTTGATTTCTTTTTTTTCAATTTCTTAAAAAAATATTTTGTCATTTAAGTTGTGTTTCAAATTCTAATATATTTTAAGAAAAAAAGATTGTGAAATTCTTAACTTAACATTTTATTTTTTCATGTGATTGAAATTAATGTAACAATTTAAACATAAGAAAAAATAGTTTTATAGTTTCACTAGTGATACAATACTGAAATTTTTCGGAAACCCTTCCAATTATATTTGTATAGAATACTTTGTCAGTTTGCTTGAAGAGGTGATACATCTCCGTTAAAATCTACCACATTAACAAGAGTGCAAATGCCATGTTTTTGTTCTTGTATCAATCAAGGCTTGTTCACCATAGCGTGAACAAGCTCCATGATAAGGTAAACATATCTTGATGTAAATTTCGGTATTTAGAGAGCACAAATTATTGACTTTTCTGCCGCAACTATATATTGCTTTTCATACCAACAACTTTTTGTAAAATTCTGAATGCTTTTAGGTTCTAAAGTTTTCCTCAACATTCTCTCGAGCTTTAGCCGGATAAAATTTTTTACCAGGAAGTTTCAATAAATTTTAAAGAATCTACGTTCTTCATCCATTATTTGGAAGGAACATTATTTTTAGAAATCTTGACTTTTATTTTAGTGCTCTGTTTTTAGACTATAATTATGACGATTTTCAATAGAATTATGTCAAGTTTAAAAGCCTTTTAAGTTTAAGGTTTTTTTCCGATAACGAGACTTAAATGGCATCTGTAGCAGAATATGATGAAGGAAAATGGGAGCTGTAGCAAAATATGGACCGATATTTGTCAGATTATAACATATAGTTAAGATAGTTAGAAAAGTAATTGAGACAAATTTAAAGAGAATTGTTCATTATTTACTAGTTTTATAAGGTCAAACATGTTTTCCGGCAAGGTGCCTGTTTTTTAACAGGAAACTACTTAGGATAATAACAAATTATGTGGGCGAATTTCATGGACAATTATTCTAATTGAGAAAATGTTTCCATACAGACAGACAGACAGACAGACAGACAGACAGACAGACGGACAGATAGACATAGCTAAATCGTCTTAGATTTTGAATATTTATATTTGATGTAGTCTGAAATGATTCTTTCTTTGTGTTGCATATGGAATGACAAAGTTAATATATCCTTATCATAACTTGTGGTGGAGGGTATAAAATTAGTAATAAAATCACTTGATTTAAAAGTTTGAATGTAAATCGTGCTTTACAAACCTTTTGTTCTCACTCCTTATATTATCTCTTCAAAATATTTAAAATGTGTTTATTTATTATTATTGAAATTTGGCCAATATTTATGATTTTTTCTTTGTTGGATTTTTATTTTCAATTATTTTTGAAATATTTTTTTATTATAATTGATTACAATTGTGAGGTGAATTGTGTTTTATGTATTTTTCTATTAAATTCCAACTAAAATTGAAAATGTAAAATTTATTTTCAATAATTTTTATGGGTTTTCTTGTGATGATTTTATTTTTATTTATTTTTTTTTTACACTGATTTTGAGACCAGATGTGGCATCATAAACAAATTGTTGTCATTGTTTTTATGTTGTTTTTGCGCTATCCGCTGTGTTATTGACGTAACATCTGCCAAGCTTTAATAAAAATATTGATATTTTCTTGTTTTTTCTAAATTTACAAAAAAAAATTTAGAAAATATTTAATATATAAATTTTTATATCAATAAACTTTCATAAAAATTTATTTTAATTGAAAGATAATAATTTTTCCATATTCAAGATGTGATTTGTTGCATTTGACAATAAACAAATGATGGAATTCTCTATTGAAAATGCATTTTTATTAGAATTTGATTACAATGTATGAAACGAAATAAATAAAATATTAAAGTATAAAACAATCATAAAAGAAAATTTATATGTTAAATGCAAATAAAAATATTTTAAATAAAAAAAAAACTTATTTTCAAAGTAAAAATATCACTATATAAATTTCCAATTTCTATGGCATAAATTTCCAATTTGTTTACTTTAAAATACTTTTTGAATTATTTCAATATTTCGTTTAACAAAAAAGTTATTTAGAATTTTGTTAAACTACCACCTAATTAATATTAATCATACGCTCCCAATAACATAATTAAAAAAATTCTGGTAGCTGTTCACTACTGCTAGAAATTAAAAGAATTATTTTTTATGCAATTTAACTTTATTTTTGCTTTATAAATAATTATATTCAAGTCGAAATTGCATTTGCATAGAGATCTTCTAACTATAGTTCTTAATCAAAATTGCCTTATTTGTTCGTTTTCAAATGCTTTTTGAATCATTTTAATATTTTACTTAACAAAAAAGTTATTAACATTTTTGTAAAACTACTCCCAAATTAATATTAATCATACGTTACATATGGTATAAAAACAAAATTGTCAATAAAAAACTAAGGCTTTAAAATGTTAAGGGAATTTTTCTAAATCTAATAAAATCTTATTTAAGTTAATATTTAAAAGAAAATCTAGAATCGAAAGTTATATAATTAATTACGTTTACAATCTAAAATGCTTAGAAAACATTTTCTTATACTTTGGGAATTGAAGAGTGAGAATGAAAAGTTCTTAACATACATATATTTTTATAGTTTTAATCACTAGTGATGAACTTTCGGTACTTCTTTTGGAAAACTTGCATTTTCGTTTTTATAGAGCTTTTTGTCACTTTGTTCGAACAGGTAGTCCATTTCCGTTGGAAATCTATCACACTTTTAGATACCTTTTTGTGATTTTTAATTCACTTTTAGCCTCTACACTTAGCTCGGACAGTTTCGAGGATTTGCCAAATACTATATTATTGTTCTTGCATCGCTCATGGGCTCGTCTACCATAGTGATAGAATGCCAATGTAGGCAAAAATAAGTGGACACATTATGGAGTCCTATGAATGAAAACAGTTTTTTGTAAAAACTTCTAGCATTTTTAGAGCCAGTTGGAACAAATCATTGGCTTCTTTGCAGCAACTGCATATTGTATGCCATACCAAGAAGTTTTCAGGAAATTTCTACAGCATTTGGGTCCTTAACTTTTCTTCATAAGTAACACAAACTTTGAAAATCTGCTACAATTACATTTGGTCATCCATTATACAGCAAAAATATTTTTCTTTAGAAAACTTGACTTCTGTTTCTGTGCTCTTGTTTTGGTCCCTAAATTTTTAGCATCGTTTCTGTACAAAGTAGACCGAGCAGTAAACTAATCGCGCTGTTTCTCTACCAGATGCGTGGGGACCTCTTTTATAACTTTTTAGTTTTGGAGACAACATGGGGACTTATTTTTCAACTTGAATTAGTCTTTCTTCTGATATTATTTAATAGTAAACAATTTTATGGCAGACCTTTGAATGTTTGGCCAACTTTTTGTAGGACCAAATTTTTTTACAAAGGTTACTTGGTAAAAATGAATTTTATAATCGAATGATTCTTAGTTACAAAAAAAAAAGAAAAAAAAAACTTAAATAATAATAATAATAATAATAATAATAATAATAATAATAATAATAATAATAATAATAATTTAATTGCAAAAATATAAAATTTCAAAAGAAACCTCAATTTGTTTACTTTCAAATGAATTATAAAATACTTAATTATTTCCTTTAATAAAAAGTGAGATCTTTCTAAAAATACTCCCGAATTAACATAAATCATACGCTCTACATGCCATAAAAGCAATAGAACAAATAAAGATTTAATAATTCAAAGTTTGCTAAATTTTTTCTTTTAATTGAATTTTTTTTTAGACAATATTTCAAATAAATCTAGAATTGTAGGTCAATTATTACATATATTAAATTACACTTAAAAGTCTTATATCTAAAAGAACTTTTTTTGTAAAAAAATCAATGCCAACAAAAATCTATAGTTTCAGAAAAAAAACTTTAAGCCGTCAACTTTTAAATGACTTTCAAAATGTTTTATTATTCCCTTTAACAAAAAAGTTATTATAATTTAAATAAAAATATTCCCAAATTAATATTAATCATACGATCGGTATGGTCGAATTAAAAATTTGCCATGAGAATTAAAGTTGTTCGAAAACTACAAAAAAGTGTTATATTTTAGCAAAGTTTTAAAAGTGTCCATTAAATTTTAATTTTACTTAATATTTAAACTTAATTATTATTTTAAATTTATATCACGTTTTACAATAAATCGCATGCTATAAATTAAACATAAAATTTATTATTATTAGAAATTTATTACAATGTATTTAATTAAATACAACATGTAATCATTTATATTATAATCTTAATGGAAAAATCAATATGTCAGATACCATTATTCATTAATAGATAAATATTTTAAATTCAAAATGAAAATTCTCCAGATAGAAATTGAAATTTAATAAAATTTATAGCATCGAAAAATAACTTTACTTCTTTGCTTTAGAACGGTTTTAAAAGATTCAGTTGTCTTCCTTAACAAAAAAGTTATTATGTTTTTTGTACAAATACTCCCTAATTAATATTAATCATACGCTGCCTTAAAAATTGCTGCTAAAACTTAAAAAATTTTAGATTTTAATTTATTTAGTTTCCCTATTCATTTAACATGATCTTATCCACCATTTTAGATATATTATCAAATGAAATTTAAATTTTGCTTTAATAAATATGTTTGTTTAGAGATCAGATATCTATAATTCTAAGTCACAATACATTTTTATTAAAGTACCATTACAATGTATTCAATAGCATCATCCAAAAAATTATTTATAAATTAATCTTAATAGGAAAAAGCTCTTAATTAATTTCAAACACAAACTTTATTGTTAGAAATAAGATTTTCATATAATAATTTTGTTGAAATAAAATTTATAATATAATAAAATAGTCTTATTTTTCACTTTAAAATGCTCTTTGAATTATTTCAATATATCACTTTACAAAAAAGTTATAAAGATTTTGGTAAAAATACTCCCTGATTAATATTAATCATACGCACCATATAACGAAATTAAAATTTTACCTAGTTTGGATAAGTTTATAAACTTAAAAATACGTTTTAAATCATTTCCCGTAAAATGTATTCGTTTCCTATTAGAAGGAATGATACCAATATTTGGAAATCTGCTGATAGTTGAAGTATGATCGTTGGATCCTTGATCAAACCTTGTAAAGGACTATAAAGAAAGTAAAGTTGCGGCACAGGTATTTATAACCCCAGCATCGGAAGTAAATGCTGATTTGCTCACGAATCATACATCATCGGGGAATTAAAGGTCAACCCAATTCAGTGGAGAACTCAAATTCAGATTTAACAGACTATGATCAAAATAAAACTATAATTTCAGTCACACGTGATGATGAAAATGTGAGCAATATGATTGATTAGGTCAATTTTATTATTTCGAAGAAAATTAACAAAAAGCAGCGACAGTCAGGTAAGGAGCAAAGCACAAGAGACTACAAAGAGACCATCGCTTCTTTGGGGTCTCTTGGTCGATAAGAGAGTACGGTCTCCGATAGAAGATAAAGGAGGTATGTGCGATTAAAAAAACCATAATCTGGGTCAAAGCGAATCAGGTAAATTTGGGGTATAGGGGTCTATATATCTTTACAGATAGCAAAACTCTTATTAAGGTCATTTCGTTCAATAATACTTAGGACTCTCATCAAGTGTAAAATTCCCTTCAACGAATAATCTAAGTTTGGAAGAGTATACATAATATAGACACTAAGACACCAACAACTTATTGGAAATAAAGGAACAAGAACCTCAGCAACCACTGCTGGAAAGCTCTAGGATGAGAGTTTGTGGAATCCAATTCCTTTTTAATGCATTAAAAACAAATCTAAAAGAGTGGTGATAGCAACAGGCAGGTCACTGTAGGCAACAGTTGCTAGTATTACAAAGACATATTTAAAACGTATTGGAGCAGTCGATAACAATGAACGCAATGCATTGAAATGATCAAGCACCTCCTCTGACATTACCCTACCTTAACCGTAAGATCCCAGATGGACATAGCCCAACTAAAGGAAATAGACTGGGGGATATTAAGGAAGTTCGAAGATGATACGTAATTCCTCTACACTTCTATATGGTATGGTATGCTTTTCAAAACTGAGAACGCACAACATGCCGAAATATCAGATTTTAGGATATCTCATGCCAATTGGCATGAGATATCCTAATAGGGTTGGTCTCCTCTCTTCAATCTAACCTCACTTAAATAATTTTATAATTTAAATTAATAAAAAGGTGATAAGATTTTCTATTAAAATATGCCACAATAAATATTAATCATACGTTCCACTGGCAAAATTCGTAAAAGTTCGTAAAGCATTTATTCTTTGGCTAAAATATCACATTATTTAAAATCCTATTCACTATTTTGTCATTAAATATTTATTTAAAGAAAAATAAATATTTAAAAGATTTGAAAAATCTTGTTTTTTTTTAATGAAAAATAATTAATTAATATTAGTCATACGCTCCTATGTCTTAAATTCGAAAAATGCTGGTGGGTCTTTGATTCTTTTGGTTTTTTAAATTACATTTTGCAAAATCTACTTATCTATATATAAATTTCTTTTTAGTTTAAAAATTAAAATAATTGTATGATATCGAATGAAAAAATCTGGACGAAAATGTTATTATTAAACAGAAAATTTTCTATATAAACATAATTCTCAAAATAAAAAAATGGAACTCAAACATTTTTTCATATGTTCACTTCAAAATTGCCTTTAAATTGTTTTGTTATTTTCCTTTACAAAAAAATTATTATCCTTTTCAAAAAAATATCCACAAATTAATATTAATCATACGCTCTGTATAAAAAATTTTAAAACTGCTATTATTTCTTCAACATTTTTAAATTAAAAAAATTGTTTTCCCAAATCCATTCACCTTTATTTCAACTATTTAAAATCTATCTAACAAACTTATTACATTTTAAATTCTAAAGTTCTTTGAACTTTTTAAACCCAAACAAATTTTTGCCATAAATCCGTCTTTATGAGTTTGTCTGTAAAATGTATTTTTCTTTAAATCTAATCCTCTGTAGGCTTAAATTTTATATGTCTGTCAAGTTTCAAGTATCTTGTAGACATCCATCAATTATATAGTTTTTAATTTATATAATCTATCTTTAAATCTTATCTAAAGTTCCTCTTAACCACGCTTTTATTTCTTTTAAATAAATTTTATTAAAATTTTAAATTTTTCACATTTATTTTAGTTTATCTTTATTTTTTGGTGGCACTAATTTCAACACTTTTTGAAATTGTATTGAGGCTTAAAATTGTTTTTTTTAACGGCCCACAATTTATTTATTTTGCAACTTTTATTTTTGGTCTTTCAATTAAAAAGTCCAGTTGGTTTTTCTAAATTGAGTTAGATGGAAATTATTTATATGTCCACACATTTTACATACGTAGGAAGTATAAATTTTATTATACTTTTGAATATATTTTTGAATAAATACGTTACTTAAAAAGATTAGATAGTTTGGTTTATTCGAATACAATGCTTTTGAAAAAAGGTGGAACAAATAATTTTATAAAATTCTGATGAAAATTTTCTAAAAAACTTATTTTTTAATTGAAAATTTTGTATATAAAAAATAAGTTCGTATAAAATTTATAGTATCTAGAAATATTTATATTTGTTTACTTTCAAACTAATTTTAAACGATAAGGATATTTTCCTTAACAAAAAAGTTATTAAGATTTTTGTGAAAATACTCCATAATTAATATTAATCATACGCTCTCAATGTGGAAATTTTAAAATATTTGATAGAACTTTAATACTTCGGGGTTATAACAGATTAATTTCTTAAGTCGTTTTATTTGAATTAAATCAATTAATGATTTTTTTTTTAATCATGAATAAACAATTTTATGAAAAAGTTGGTAACTAAAGTACAAAGCAACATCAGTATGTTTAGATTGATCCAAAGGACTTATAAGGCTTTGAATTAGTATAACAATTAATCGTTGAAATCATTTCATAGTCCCAGCTTAATACAAGTACAAGTATTAACACTATAAGTTACTCGCCAAGCAGGCACATGTCTGTAAACTGATACGATAAATATATAGAATGATCTAAGTCCTTGATCAGTATAACAATTTGGGTTCATTAAGGAAAACAATAAAGTAAAGTGTTGAGTTTTCTTTTCAACAGAATATTTTGGCTATAAAAGCTACCAATCTTTTCTATATTTCCATCAATTCGAACTATTAGCTTGTTCCAGATCTTCGATTTGAAACTGTGAAATAGAGCGGTTTCTATATTCACACCATTTTCCTCAATAAATGCTAAACATACAAATGCTTTACGAAATGTATATATATTATCATTGACTACATTAACGTTCACCTTCAGAACCTTAGTCTTAGTTACCTCCAATATTTTCTCAGATATTTGAAAACACTTGGGAGATTTTTTCCATTATTCCATTTTGGAAGAATACGGCTTCCACAAAGCATGTCAATCTTATACGATTTTTGCAGTATTTTTTTCCGATTTGTTTCTTTGCTTTGTTTTAAGTTCCTGTATCAGTATATGCTTCCACTAGGAAGGTGATTGGTCTGCAGTAGCAGGTTCTAGGATAATGGAGCTGTCATATTTTGTTGTATAGAAATAACATCCTCCCTGTTTGTGGTGAAGTGGGAAGGGAACTTTGCTAATCGTTGAGAATCACACTTTTTTCCCAGCTTCCTTACCTGCGCCACTTTCTGAACTTTCAGTGATTTTGTTCTTCTTTCCCAGTGGTAAGAGGGTTTCTTGGATATATTTTATTGGATGGAACAAATCGACTTAGTTTATATAATGCGACGAATTTTTTTAAATTTTGTATTCTACCAGAATTTGAATCTGGAGCATTTTGGACCACAAATCAACTACACCGCCATCGTTAGTAAAATATTTAGACTTTGGAAAACTCCTTATATATCTTATATATCTTAAGTTGTTTTTAGGTTAGATAACAATGGTGATTCAATTATGCCAAAACTGTTAAGCAATGCAGTAACTCAGTTTCAATAAATCTAATATGACAGAAGCTCATCATGATTTAGGATGATTTGAAATATCCCAGTAGGTTGTTAAACCTTATTCCTGATAAATCTCTTTCTTTGCTGGGTTTTCGCAGAAAAGATGGAAGATCATCTTGTCATTTTTCATGTCATTTTTAATACGAAAATGGTCGTTGAATGTAAAATTTGCGTGTTTATATAACACCCAGTGACCAGTGATTACAGATATCAATCTAGATACGACTATGGGTTATAAGTTCACGACAAGTCCATGGCGATCTTACATGTATATATATATCTATACATCTTCGTTCGGTTAATAGCAGAAGGTGTTTGATTGTGGAAATTCTTCCTGTTTACTTATTTGCCCGCTCGTTCTTGGAAAAAATTGCCTTTTTCGAAAAAAGCTATACGTGGAAAAGCCAAATGCCCCTGCAACAGAACTCAAAAAGAGGTATAGATAGGACCAATCAACATCCAGAAAAACTGATATTTAAAATGGAAGATAATACCTATAGCATTTTTGGATCATAGATAAAAGACATTCCCCGGAAAATAATTATATGTAGAAGATTAGGAAACTTCTGTAGGATATTTCTTAGGTTTCTATTGTGGCCTAGTTGTTGAAGTAACAGAGTACACCTCTCAAAAAAATCTGGTGTCGAAACTGAGAGATACCAACCTTGGAAGTTTCATAAGAAACTTAAATACGATGGCATAGGAACAAATAGATTCTGATATGACAGGATCTACTCGATCATATTGATTTAGTTGTTGGTGAGACCCTTCGCGAAGTGGCTCAAACCAAAATTGCTCGGTTATGGTTACGCTTTCTATGTGCTGTCGAATTGCAACAGAAATCAATAAAAGTGTGAGAGAGGATTGGATAGTTTCAAATACCAAAACAAGTGGGGATCCTGTATCCAGACAATTTTAAATACAAATTGCTACCTGTATCCGCAAAAGGTATATGAGGGCGTTGTTTTGCGTATTTACTCAGTCAGCTTACACTACCAACGTACCTTTAATGACAGAAGTATTGCCCGAATGTTGAGAAATTGAGTCCAAGTCATGATACTGAATACCATGATTCGAGATATCCTAACTGCAGCCCTCTTTATATAATCCATGGGAATTGTTTGAGGATTTTCTCTTCAGATTGTTTTATTATACCTTTCATTTAAAGAAGTTTTCAAAATGATTAGAAAGAGTACAAGTCCTAACTGGTAGCGTCGAAGTCTGTGACCCTCCAAAAGTGAACATCTCTGGTATGTTGTTATTTCAAAAAATATAAAAAATTCATTAGTGAATCCAATTTGGAGGTACAACAATTACACCCCCGACTTAAAGGTGGCTTGGTCTTCTATAAATAAACTTAAAAAGAACTCAGCTCTGGTGTGTGTAAGTAATTTTAAATATTTCCAACGGAAATACGGACGTTATTTCTAAAAAATTTATATGGACCCACTCCCGCCCGTATTGACTTTTATAATTTTTGTTTTCTTACGCATTATTATTTTATTACATTAAAACAAGTTGTCTCAAATGACTTTAATAACATTCCCAAGGAGGCCAATTAAGGGGCCTCTTCTATTCGTCTATTACCTCGTCCATTACCTTCCATATAACAAACTGAAAACTTTTTCTTTTTAATATTTTTTTTACAAACATTTAAAATCAAATTGTAATTCCAACAAACCAAACTTCATTTTTTATGGCCGCAAACAATAAATTTTGATGCCGTTGACTGGACAACACCTGTTTCATTAAAAAAAAAACAGTGGGCTCAAATGTACAGTGTAATGTCCAACATTTTGAAATTGTTTTTGATTTTTTTAATTTCAGTTTTTTTAACTTTTTGACTGATATGATTTAAAATGCGTGGTTAAATTGTAACGGTTAAATAAATACCACTACAAATACATACACACACATATATATACATGGATACCAAACTGTATTAATACCTTTTTTATGAGATTATTTGGTTTGTTGCTGTTGTTGTTTTGTGGTGTATATTTTGTTATGATTGTTTGATCTGGTTTTTGGAATTTGTTTTATATTAAACAAACAAACGAACGAACGAACATATATGCAATTTTATAAACAAAAAGCCACTAGTTTTTTGTAGACATTTAAAAGCCAAAAACAAACTAAAATTATGTGACATGAATTAATCATATGAGGCGCTGTTTTTTCTTTTTAGTTAAGTTTTTTTATTGCGAATTTTTTTATTTTGTTACGTTTTGTCACAGTTTTGCTCTGTATCTCCATTTAAATAGATAAAATGTGCTTTGAATGCAGAATTAGATTTTTTTGGTGGGGATTTTTTAATTTATGTATTTTTTCTATAATATTGAAACGTTTTTAATTGTAGTTTTGGGTTTGTTTGTATAACGATGAAAAATGTATAAAAATAATGAATAAACAAATTTCACAAAAAAAGATATTGTTCACTTTTAGTTTAGTTCTAGTTCCAGATTCTATAACTACGTATAGATATACTTATATAGACAAAAGTTCAGATTCTAGTTCAAATTGAAGTTCAGTTATGTTTCAGTTCTACTTCAGTTCTAGTTCAGTTCTTCTGTAGTTCCAGTTCATTTCTAGTTCAGTTCCAGTTCAGTTCTAGTTCAGTTCCAGTTCAGTTCTAGTTCAGTTCTAGTTCAGTTGTGGTTTCAGTTCTGGTTCAGTTCTAGTTCAGTTCTAATTGAGTTCCAGTTCAGTTATAGTTTAGTTGTAATTCACTTCCAGTTCAATTCCAATTCAGTTCCACTTTAGTTCTAGTTCAGTTCTAGTTCAATTCTAATTCAGTTTTAATTCAGTTCCAGTTCAATTCTAATTCAGTTCCAGTTCAGTTCTAGTTCAGTTCTAGTTCAGTTCAAATTTAATTCAGTTCCAGTTCAGTTCTGGTTCAGTTCTAATTGAGTTCCAGTTCAGTTTTAATTCAGTTCCAGTTCAATTCTAATTCAGTTCCAGTTCAGTTCTAGTTCAGTTCTAGTTCAGTTCTAGTTCAGTTCTAGTTCAGTTCAAATTTAATTCAGTTCCACTTCAGTTCTGGTTCAGTTCAAGTTCAGTTCTGGTTCAGTTCTAGTTCAGTTCTAATTCAGCTCCGGTTCAGTTTAAATTCAGTTTTAAGTTCAATTCTAATTCAGCTCCAGTTCAGATCTGGTTCAGTTCTAGTTCAGTTCTAGTTCAGTTCCAGTTCAGTTCTAGTTAGGTTAAAATTCAGTTCTTAGTTCAGTTTTATTTCAGTTCCATTGTAAGGAGTGAGATCGGAAATTTTTTAATTTTTACCGTTTTTCATAAAAAACTTTTAATATAATTATTTTTATTTTTTTCGATCAAATTGACTTTGTGAAACATGTCAGTTATTATGTTTAATGAACAAAGAACTTATTATATTTTTAGTTTGATTAAAATCGGGAACCAGAAAAAAATGCGTACTAAAGTTATAAAATATTTTTAACAAAACCCAATTTTGTCTTGCAAACAGTTCGGTTCCGTTCTAAAGAGTGAGTCTGACGTGAAACTTTTTCCAATGTGTGATAGAAAGACAGGTTCAGGTAGAAAGAGTGGTCTACACAATGTTTCTGAAGTCAAAAGTTTTTTTCACATATCCGATAGAAATGCAGACTGACTAACTCAAAATACAGTTTTAGAAACACATAAAGTTCAAAAAGTTCCTGACAGAAATATAGCTAAAAATTTAGAGGCCGAAAACTAAACACAGTAATTGAAGTCAAGTTTTATAAAATAATGTTTCTGCTGCATAATGGATGACGAAACGTATGTTCTAGTAGATTTTTCGCAACTTCCCGGTAAAAAGTTTTTTATTACTGGTCCATGAGGGAATGCTGGAGAAAGTGTAAGGACCTAAAAGCAAAGAGGCAATATGTAGTTGCGGCAAAAAATCCCAACATTCCTTGATGTAATTAAATTACATCAAGCATATTACAAAAGCCCTGCTTCCATACATAAGAATTTTTCATGTGCCCACTTATTTTTGGCTTGACTTCGCATGTTATCGCTATGGAAAACAAGCCCTGTAATTGTAAGAGGGACAAATTACACAAACTGCCTGGAATTAAGTAGTGGTGAGTTATTGGGCTCTTAAAACAGAGATAGCCTACATGTTCTAGCAGAAAGACAGAAAACACAACAAAAAGGTTATTGGAAGGTTTCAGGAAAGGAAAAGGTTGACAATTTTGTCATTTGTGGTTAAGACCACGATATATTTTTTTGCTAATTGTGATTTAAAAATCAATCAATTAAGTATAAATTAAAACTATAAGTTTAGTGGTTTCATTTTTATTAACATATACGTAAGTTGGAATATATTCGATCTCACTCCTTAGTTCAATTTATTCTTAATAAACATTTTAAAACTAGAAAAAGAAATACATTTTATTATCAATTAAAATTTTGAATAGTTTTGGATAAAAAAACTTTTTCTATAAAAATTTTACTCAATTACCTGATATTTGTGTAACTCCTCTTCAGGCTATTGAAACCCAAATAAATGTCTTCTAATTAAAACAAAATTTTAAACTTTTGTTTAGTCAATAAAATTTCTCTAAATTATTTTTTATAAGCAATTTTCTACAAAAATATAATTTTGCAGAAAAAAAGTTTACATAAAGAAAACTTAATATTTTGTATGGCATAAGTTTACATAGAAAATATAT
>PYHX02000413.1:76590744-76631928 GCA_004302925.2 Cochliomyia hominivorax | reverse complement strand
AGGAAAATTTTAATTTAAAACAATTTCCTTTAATACATATTTTTTTTTATGATTTTTAAGAAAACGTAAAACTATGCTCTTTTTATTTAATAATAAATATAGTCTACAATAGTGTTCTAATGTCAATTAATAAATGAAATGTTTTTTTTTTTTTTGACAAAAAAAAAGAGCTTAAAAACTAATAAAATTATATTTATCGTAAAAACTAATGTTATTGACCATTAAATATTGTTTCGGGATAATAACTAGGAGCATTAAACATACGTGGAAAAATTAGGATCCAATTGTTGAAAGGCAGTTGATATAATGTCACTAAAAAGAATAAAAATTAAAAAGGGGAAATTAGAAAAAAAATTATTTATGAGTAAAGAAAAATGATTTAAACATGTGTTCTTTATTAGAATAGAACAAGTAGGAATGCTATATACGACTATGCCGAATATTCAATAAAACACCACAATATGTGTAAAGTAATACGTTATGTTTCGTACATACACAAAAGTCATAAAATTAGTTATATATTTTTTGCTATATTTTTTTCTACTGAACCGATTTTGATAATTTTTGGAATGGTAGTGAAATTCATATAGCTTAATCTCATAGCAATTTCATTTAATTTGTCTATTTATGTTCGATAATTTTACGAAAGTTATTCGCTTGGAATTAGAGGTTGCCTCATATGTCGGTCTATATCTTTTTAATATACTAAACAAATTTTGCTTATTTTAAACAGGAAACTTCATTGAGCTCTGTCAATTATTGTGAATGTGAGCTTGCAAATAACAGACAAACAGAAAGACAGACAGCCAGAAGGCCATAAATTTTTTTCTGCTGAACCGATTTTGATTATTTTTACTGGTACTGAAGTACATATAGCTTAATATTAAGGCAAATTCATTCTAATTTGTCGATTTATATTCCCTACTCTTACGAAAGTTTTTCGCTTGAAGTTAGAAATTACCTCAGACATCGGTCCATATCTTTTAATAAACGATTTTGCTGATTTTAAACAGAAAACTTCGCAGGCTAAATATTATTCATGGATGTGAGCATGCCAAAAGGTACAGACGGACTCAGATTTTTATTTAATGCAAGAATGTTTATACATTATGGTGTTACACACGGAATGACAAAGTTAATAATCCCTTCACCTCTTGTGGTGGTGGAGGGTATAAAAAGTGTTAAGTAAAAAAGAAAAAATACTAAAATGGCACTTGTCCTTTTTAAATTATTCACGCCCTCCTGTGGAGTTATTCTTTTGATGTAAAAAAAAGAAACAATCTGTTGCACATGCCAACATTACTTCCATGTAGGCGTCCTTTAGTCTAATTTTATTTAAATAGTTCTCTGTGGCATAAGAATCAATTCAAGCGATTATAATTGTTTAAGATTTCTTGAAACAAAAAAAAAAGAACTCATTGAGTTTATGTTGTAGGGATTTTATGTATCCCTCTTCGTCATTATTAGGGGTAACTACTTATATGTTTAAATGTTGTTGGACACTTACATATGCCTTGTGCCCATACATTTACTATGTACGTGCCTATTTTAATGGTCATACTCTTTTGTATTTAATGCCAATTTCAAAATTCATTAAATTCTAAATGACTGTTTGGCTGCCTGTTTTAATTTCTCTTAGCATATGGACCAAAGTGTGTACGTTTTGGTTTTTATGAGTTATGGGGGAATTTCTGTCCAGATTTTATATTTTTAAGTGCTTCAATTTATGCATATTTTTTATTGGAAATTATTTTTCTAAAAGTGTTTGATTTTGTGTTAAATCCAGAGGCATTTTTAGTTATTGTTATTTTCAGATTTTTGTTCTTTTGTTTTTGTTTTTGTTTTAATTGGATTATGAAATTTGATATTTGTTTAGAGAAAGAATGAGGAAAATTATGATTTTTTTAAAGGGCTTTATGTGGAAATAATCATAAAATTTATGTTTATTAAAATGAAAAAGAGTTTCTTTCAAGGAAAATTTTTAATTTAAAGGCAGATGTAACGTATAAAACACAGAATTAATATTAAGAGAAAATTATAAATATTTAAAAACTATTCGAATTCCTAAAATTTATATTGATTTAAAATAAAATCTTAAGGACATTAAGAAAGGTTCAAATGATCTAATTTTTTAAGAGTAAAAAAGAACTGAAGAAATTTCTTAAAAAAACATGCTGCTCGGAGTCTTCAAAATATTTAAAAATTTGAAATCCTTAAAAGAAATTAAATTTTGATGCCATAAGAAATAAAGATAGAATTCGAATAACCAAACACCTCAGTTATAACTGTACCAAAATTTGTTAAGATATCTGAAACGATTTAAAAGCTAAAGAATTTTTTTCCGAAAAATCGAAATCCACTTGAAATCACTACAACAAAGGAATGCATAAAAAAGGATAATAAGGATGGAGCAATTCCAAGCATTTCAAGGTCTGCCGTCAAGGTGTTTCCAGTGTTATTAAACTCTATCGGGAGAACTTGTCCGTTGATAGAAAACCTAATTCAAGTTCAAAGAATGGTCGACTGGTATTTGTAAAGCCAAACAGATAGAAAGCATTTTCCTCACTATACACCCGGTTAGAAAAACATCCGGTAAGCTTAGTGCTCAGTCTACATCCTGGTCAAAAATTTTGTATTGCTGATGTCCAAGGGAATATTGACGAAAACTTTGAGGACCAAAAAACAGTCAAAAGTTCCAAAAAAGTTCTTGGTATGGCAAACAATATGCAGTTGTGGCAAAAGAAACCATTCACTTGTTACAACGGGCTCTATAAATACCGAATTTTTTTTATCAAGGAATGTTTACAAATAAGGCTGCTTCCATTCATAAGACTTTAGAATGTGTCCACTTATTTGTGGCATGACTTGGAATCCTGTCACTATGGCAAACATGCCCCTTGAAGGATACAAGAAACAATAATGTGACGAAAATTCTCCCAACTGGACGGAGCTTAGACTATGAGAGACTTGTTAAAAGAGACTTAAAGATCCCAAAAAAGCGTCCAAAAGAGCAAATTGACAGAGGGCAATATAAAAACGTTAATGGAAATAGGTTCAAGCTTTCATCACTAGTGAATAAAAGTATAAAAAATATTATTTTTTTTAATTGTAATAATATTTTCAATCAAATAAAAAATTAAAACTGATTTTATTAACATACTTGTATGTTAAGAATTTTTCGATCTCACTCCTTCATGAACTATTTTTTAGTCGATAATAAATCAAACTAGAAATCCAGACCAATAGACGTTTAAACTTGAGTTTAAATCGCCAACGCAATAATTTTTTAGCGCTGAAACGCAAAGAAATCGAAACATTTACCTTTCCGATAAAAAAACGGTTGAAAGTTCTAAAGTTTGAATGGACAATTTGACAATAGAATTAATGTGATTTTACTCTAGGTACAAATATTTTTCTAATGCTCATAAACTTAATAAAGAAATTCGACCAGAATCAGTTCATTATTTTCAAATTTATATTAAAAATCGATCAAGAAATTCCAAAAAATTATATATATATATATGTGTGTTATTTTTATTGTAATTTCTATAGTTCTATTCTTGATCGAGAAGTGCGTTTCCTTCAAACTTATAATACTGTACTCTTGGCATCTTTAGATAAAAATTATGTAAACCGATCTAAAGTTACAGATATAATTTAAAAAAAAAAAGATTCCGATCTGTTATTTCTGGTTGCAAATGGAATTTCATTAGGGAACATTTGGTCTTAAACTTGATTAAAAATATTTCGAATATGATTCAAATACCATCAGATTCTTGGAAATATTGGATCTCATTTCTCATCATGAGTCCAATATGAAACATGTTCTCGCTAATATAAGACGTCCCAAATTAATTTAATTCCATTCTAAAATACTTACGGTCTCTGTTGTGGTGTTCGATCTCTTTGCCGTCGATTCTTAAACCAATTCGAAACTTGTGTCAGTGTCAGCCCAGTCTTTTTCGCCAAAGTCTTTTTCTCATCTGGGGTGGGATAACGATTTGTTTGATAACAATCTTTTAAAGCATTACGACTCTTCTCCTTAAAACAATAAACAGTTTCCTCACCATCCCATATTGTTTTCGGTAGAGGATATTTTTTTCTTAAACGATATTTATCCACAGCACCCAATGGGCGTCCTCTGACTTTTTCAGCCTCTTTGTAATGTGCCTTAAACCATAGATTCTGTAAATCAGCATGATGTTTTATGGAAAAACAATGAGATTCCAGTAGAGTATAGAGTTCATGAAATTGACCACGATGATAGGCAACAATGGCGCGTGCACGTAAAACACTTTCATTGTTTTTAAATAGCTCAGAGGTGGGTAAATTGCACAAGAAAGTGGTGAGTTTATCAATGTCACCTTTTGTTGTAACGCCTCACACATACATTGAATCTAGAGGGGAGGAGGAAAGGCAAATTGAAAAATAAAGTGAAATGGAAAAGTAAGAATAAGAGAATAATGATACTTACTTGATCTGTGGTAAATTGTAAAAATTTACGATCCATTTGTATATTTCCCATATTATTATGGGCACCCGTTATATTGCTTAACAAACCGGAACTATTTAGACCCGCTGCTGTACGATTTAAATTACCCAAAGCATCTATATTTGTGTGTTGCGTATTCCCCAGAGACATGGTTCCACTCGATACATTCATACTATTATGCTTAGATTTTTTGTATTACCATTAAGATCACTTTGCAGGGAGCCCACAACGCCTCCAACACTATTATCAAATATCATACCATTTAAACTGGGATAAATGGGTGAAGCGGTTGCTGTGGGCGGTGGGGATTTATCATAATCATTGGTTATATCATGAAATCTACGCTCCAATTCTTTATCGTTGGCATAAGGTGAAAATTTATCCAAATGTAAAACCGTCTTACATGAAATATTACCACGATAACCTAAAAAAAGAAATTTAAGGAATTTTTAATAGAACTTATTTTTGGTCTTCTTATCAAATAGAATTATAATTTAATAATAACGAATTTTAATGTTTGTTGTATTTAAATAATAGAATTCCTAGAATTTCTTTAAATTTTCAATTCATTATGTTTAACGAAAAAAAAAATTATTGTATTGTATTGTTGTTTTTATGCTTTCAAACGAGTAGTATTCGCTTTCGTAATAGTACTCCTGAAAAATGTGCTTATTTTGGAGTTTTCACTTTTGGTTATAGCGTCATTATGACGCTAAATGTATATTAAAAAAAACAAGGTTTAAAAATGTTTTGAATTATAAACATTTTGGAGGAGAGTAAAGAACGCAAAAAGAAACTCGATTAACTCTCTCAGGCGACTAATGAAGTATTTGCATGTGGATTATAGGAACTAAATAAAATCTATAGTGATTCCAATGAAAACGTTATAATTATTAAACTCGTTACGGGTTTGAAAAAATCTGTGAACCATTGGACCGATAATAAAGATCAACATGGCGGACCACAAGTAATACAGAATCTTTTTTCCATCCGCTAAAAATCTACAACTTTTACACGGATAAGAAACTCTTGTCCTTGTAAACATTTCCCGAAATGTTTTATATTAAAATCAGACTAACTCTGGTCTGACAGAAATGAAAACTTCTGTCATTTTAATTAAGCATTTGATAGATGTTTTCAATCGCTAAAATAATGCTGAAATTTATGTCTAAAAAAGTTACTTTGCGGGGAAATGTGCTAAACTTAAAATGGCCGCTGAAAGTTATCGGTTGATGTTTGAAACACATGGCTGACATGCCATGCACCAACTAAAAAAACCAGTGAAGAATAGTTTACGCTACTCAAAAGTATAGAATTGGACATAGAAGACAAGGAGGGACCAGGGAAGCATTATTATATCGGAAACTTTATGAAAACTATTATCAAATACTAAAAGATCTTTGATTATCATTCGTTTTAAAGCATTGGAATACGTTCAATTAAGTGTCATTTTCATTGAGATCGAGGGATCTTTTCGCATTGGAAATGATGCTTGATTGCTGCAAAAGATGTTTTATTTGCATCGTATTGTTACTGGAGAAGAAAAATAGGTATATAACGTTATTTCAAAGTCAACGACGACATCGAATATCCATGAGGTCAAGATGATTCACAGAATCAACTCAAATATCGAATATCTACGACATCAAGGTAATTCTTTGGAGTCACAAAGATGTTTTGTTTTATATGCTGTTAAAATCAGATCAGACCATCAAAGGGAACTTGTATCGAAGATGATTTATTATCAAACAAGGAAGCAATCTTCAAAATCGACCAGACGCGAGAGCATAACAAATTGTAGGGTTGGTCAAAAACTATTTAAAAAATAATGGAAGGGGAAGTATTTAGCTCTCTCCAACCTTAGACTTCTTCTAAGTTCATCATAATATTTCATTGCGACAACGCTCGATCACAGGTTGTAAAATCGGTCAGAACCATTTGTCAAATAATTAATGAAAAGTTTTGATTCTTCCTTCTGGGAAAAGTTTGGTTGATGCAGTTTGGTTTTATGTAGACGAGTCCTTATTAGAACATGCTTCACTTCAGAACTGGGTTTAAGACATTGATATATTTTATTCAGTATTTACCTCAAAATCGAAACAGTTCTTTTGATAAGGATGGAAAATATATTGGGCCTTGTTGGACCTATGTTTATTAAACAATTTGCTGTATTTTGTAATATAAGTTTTTCATAAGCGATTTTTACAATTGGATAACGTTATTATTTACTATTCGGACTTAATAAAAATTTTATGTCAATAAAATTTTAATAAATAAAAAAATTTCGGACCTATTGGATAAGGAAATTGTTAGCCTTTAATAATTTTACCCGACGCTTCGTATTATTGGAAAAAAATAGTTTCGGAAAGAAAAAAATAAAACTTGCAACCAAATGAAGCGAGACAGCAATGACTTAAATTAAAAGTCTATGTCTGGTCTAGTCCTTTTATTTGGACATGCCATGGAATAGTAAAAAGAAACTCTAAAGGAAAACTTTTGAAATAGATTTTGTTAGAAAGAAATCGGAAATTGATTAAGAAATGTTGTAACAGTTCGTTTGTACCGAGTATCCGCAGAAAAGAACTACTCGACAAAGCTATCGATGAGTTTGCAATCCGAGTAGAACACAAGTGGTTCGTTTAGAAATGTTTTCGGAACTTTAAAAAGCATTAGCAGTTAAAGCAGTTACCAAATTTCTACTTTGTGTGTAAAAAAATTCGATAGAAACACTGTAACATGGAACAGAAGAAATGGAAAGGTCGAAAGCCCAAGAATAGCCCATTCTCAAACTTGTAATTATCAATTAGCAAAGGTTATTTGAAAAAGTAATGTGTACACTTTATAAAGTCCTTTTCTGTAGGAGGGAAATTGGACCAGGATCTGTAAAGTTTTCGAAAGTTATAAGAATCTTTCTCTTAACCCGCGAAAGGTAAACTGTCTGTGTTGATAACAAGAAGGTGAAAATTTGCAGTTGTTGGAATTAGTTGGGTACACAAGATATCAGGGAATGGAAGTGGTATTAAATACCGACTATATACTAGTTTGGAATCGCTTAAAAGGGCTTAATACGGTGCCAATAAAATACCACATTTACGATATTTGGTCTCATAATTATCTGTCAGGAGAAAAGTTTATAAGAAAACTGGAGCTGGTATTAGAAGGGTTTTCGAAAGTCATTGGAAGCATTTTTTTAGATGTGTTTAAAAGACAGAGCGTTGCTTTCTAGTTTCCCGAAGAGAGCAGATTTTTGTGTTGAAAAATTAGTGGATGAATTTTACATATTTTGGAAATAGTTGGGATAGAGGTGAGGGAAAAGTTATAGACTTTGTAAACTAGACTTAATGAATTCCCAATTTTTAGGATAAAAATTTATGTTATCAAGAAAGAACGACTCGATGAGCCCATGTGATTGGCAAACCTTTAACGACCTTTCTTTACTGTTTACCCCACATTAGCCTGGACATTAACCTTTTTGAAGAAATTGCATGTATCAAAAATTCGATTCTGGGGAAAAATTATCCAGATCTTTTTTAAAAGAAAAGAAAAAGATTTATGTTGAAAATTCTTGGATGAAATTTGGCAGTTGTTGAAGGTAATTGGGATAGAGGTGGAACAGTAGTGAACTTTTAATTATTTTCAAATTATCTTAAAAATGCAAGACAAAGACTTTGGAAGCTGGCAATAATAAATTCCATAATTTGGAGATCATAACTTGAAATTATTACGAAAGAACGAATTGAAGAATTCATGTGACTGACGGCCTTTGAACGTTTTTTAATTATTCCGAATTAAGTTTACTTTTTAGATGCAGTTTAACCTGGACTTTCAGGCTGATGATAAAGAATTTCCGAGTTTAAAAAATCTCTTACTGGTAAAAATTTGTCTAGATTTTAGACAATAAACTTTAAATCTCCACAAATAGGGAGTTATGAACCGGCTCATAAAATGCTTAAAGACGATTGATAATTTTGGTCAAAGAATTATTAAAAATCGCAGATTAAGTTTTGCAATTTTTTTAGGTTCGATTTCAATACTTATTTTTGTCTATTTAAAAACTCACCAGAATTTGGTAAAAATAATGAACCATACGATATGGGTGAATGCATATTATCCTGATTAACTGTTGAATTATCTGATGAAGCACCGCCGGAACTAGTTGAATCTAAATCACCACCATTTAATGATGACGATAAAGTTGTATCCATATTTTTCACAAACATTTAAAATACACACACACACAATTTTGCACCTTAAACACATTCAGTATTAAAATAGTGGTGAATTTAATTATTCTTTTTAAAAAAATCTTTGTTTTGTTTTTTTCCTTTTTTTGTAACACTTTTTATTAATAAAAATTTTATTTATTTTAAATTGCTTTTCTTAATCAACATTCTTTAAGTGAAAACGTTAACGTTACGAAACGATTTATGACAACCGCACGCCTGCGAAGTTCTATTAGAACTGATATTTTCTTAAACATAATAATTATGTAGAGCTATAAATGAAAAAGCAAAGCATTAAGAGAGAAAGAGTGAGTGTGAGTGAGTGCATTAATGTCACTAATACAAATTCACAAACACACGCACACATGCTAAACTGCAATTTTTGTAGGGAAAAACGAAACGGACGAATTATAAAACTGAATGAAAATGTAAACATAACAATGTTTTGGTTTGTTTTCTTTTTGAAGGAGGAACAAAATGACAAAGAAACATGTTTGTTTATTTAAGGGTTGTTTTCTTTACTCATTGCTTTTGCTAGTCATATCCTTCCTGTTTTATATTGAAGGGGCGTTGCCTTAAATTTTCTTGTTGTTTTTCTATTAATTGTCTATATGAGACGCCATTTTTTTCTTAGTTACCATATTCATGTTTCCCTTAACAGGAACAGGTTAGTTGTTTTTGTTGTTATTGTTATAACAAAAGAAAGATGTGAGCATTCAATGTTACATCATGGTTTCATATTCTTTAAATGATATTGTTTTAAAATCCGGTTTCAATTTTTATTTTAACACAGAAGAAGATTTTAAACAAAACAACAACAAATTCTTTAGAATTTTTTTTTTTTTTTTTTTTGCAAAAATTTGATATTTTAGAAAATTCGCCTGAAAACTAACCTTGACCTATATTTATTTATTTTTTTTTGTAACCAAATTAATATGGGAGATAAAATAATTTATTGAAATAATGAAATTACAAAATTTCATGTAATAAAATCCTTTTTATTATTATTTCCTATTTTTGCCAGTGTTGCAGCATTTTCATATTTAATTTTGTTAATTTTTTTTATCATTTTGTCTGTTTTTGTTATTTTTTATTTTATTTGTTTATCTCTTTGACGTTATTTGTCATTTTAGTGCAATTGCCATTCAAAGTATCAAATTTAATAGTGGATTTCTTGAGAATTTTAAATAGTTTTGCTCTATTTTGTATTTAAATTCTTGAAAATATTATTCTTCAAAGATTAGTTTGTGCTATAAAGCGAAAATTGTATAAATTGTATATGTAAAAATTTTCGATGTTTTCATAACGATAACAAATATTAGGAAATATTAGGAATGTTTTGATCATGTTATATTTATATAAATCACCATGTTTACACTTAACGGAATAACGTGCGAGATAGGGAAATTCTTAACATACATTTAAACGTTAAAAAACGAAACCACTAAATTTACACTTTTAATTATTATACAAAATATAGTTATAGTCATTAGTGATGAAATTTTGAAAAGCCTTCCACTAAAGTTTTTATAGTGCCTTTGCTCGACTTTGCTCGAAGGTGTAGTATATCTCCGTTTAAAATTTACCACACTTTTAGTTTGGAGGATTAGCCCCTCTTAGTACAAATACCGCATTATTGTTCTTGTATCCATCAAGGGCTTGTTTACCATAGTGACAGGATGCCAAATCAGGCCAAAAATAAATACACACCCTATGAAGTCTTATTAATGGAAGTAGCCCTTTTTTGGTAAACATTACTTGATGTAAATTTCCTTATTTATAGAGCTCATTATAACAAACGATAGGCTTCTTTTGAGGCAACTGCCTATTGCCATCCCAAGAACTTTTTGGGCAATTGACCGCTTTTTGGTTCTAAACTTTTCTTCAACATTCTCTCGAGCATCAGAAACCTTAAATTTTTGACTAAAAAGTTGTGAAAAATACGTTTTGTCAATTATTATGCAGCACGAATATTTTAGAAAACTTAACTTCGTGCTCGGCTTTTGGGCCGTAAATTATAAGCAGTATTCCTGTCAGGACCCTTATATGCTTTTAAAACTTAATTTAGTTTTAATTTTTCCAAAAAGTTCGATCACTGATCCAATTGGACTAATTTCCTAAAGGATGTATTGGAAGCTCCTTTGAAAATGATTTCTATTTTTTGGCTTTAGAAAGTAGAAAATATGGTCCACATACTTCTACTTAAATCATTTTCTTGCCAACTTCTTGTATGACCAAGTTGGATTTTGTTTAAAATATTTATATTCTTTTCTCTGGTCACTCATATTAATTAGATTCACTATATATTCATTTCTTTGACATTAAACAAAATAACTGACGTCTTTTACAAAGTTAACTTGATCAAAATAATAATAAAAGATTTTTTGCAAAACGTGAGTTAAGAATTTTTCAATCTCATTCCTTAGTATCGTCTACCACTATTCGAATAGATACTTTGAAGGGTGTGAAATGGGGGGAACATGGAATTTTACTTTTTTAAAGCAGAAAATCTTTCGGAGTCTATATATAAATAATGTTATAATATTTTCCATATTTCTGCTAGCAAAGGGATATTGGTTGCATCAAACGGACTGCCTCGATGTTAAGCCCAAAAATAATAATTTCTAACTCAAGTTCAAAACGTTCCCTTCAGCTATTGCAAGAGAGTTTTAACTACAACAGGACATTTTTAATTCTAAATCCCTTCATAACTGAACCCACAATGAGATTTTTAGAATCTACAGTGATGATTCCAATATGAAGGAATATATATCTCAGAAGATCTAGAGATAGATATTTCTTATCGGATGAATACAGTGTTTTCCAGACTGATTTATGTCAGAAATGTCCAGGGGTACGTTGGTATTTTTGTCAAAAGACAAGCATCATTTCTGCTACCATTAAGCCACTGCTGGTCTATAAAGCATGGAGGCTAGCCAGGAAAGACAACGTATGTGATATACTCAATCTAGAAGCAGTAAAAATTCTACTTGTGCACAACAGGAGAACAATTGTTAAATATTTTCTGCAGTTAACCTAGTGGAGCTAATCAGGGATGCTTGCCAAGAAATTGTGATTTACAAGAACACGACAAGTCAACTCATCACTGACAGCTAGAGGTGGAAAGAGGAAAGAAGAATTAGGACAAAAGAGGTAACATGTGTGCTAACCAGTCCCGCGAAGCTAATCTTAAAGGCAGTGTCGTGGTGGAGGTGGTTTTAGTCTGTAAAAATCCAATATAATCAACTGATACCTTTTGAAGGATTCCATCTCAAATACAAAAAAAAAAAGACAACTCATGTAAGGGTAATATCGAGATTGATAAAACGGTTCCTAGGAGACTGTTAAATAATCGAAGTGATTTCTCAGTTAGAAGACTAAGCGATCTTTTAGATATCATAAGTCATCTGAAGGATTTCGTTCTACACAACATAACTAATGATATGTATTCATAAGGAGTAAGCTATGGACTATAAGGCGGTGACACAAAACTTTCCACCCATTGTTTTCTCAATAGTAAATGAGCATTTCCTTATGCTCCATTGATATCTGATTACTGAAGTATTTTACTAGTTGTTCGGCTTTATTCCAGAAAGATATGTTTACCTTAAGACTCTACTATGGTGAACAAATTGAATAGACGAATGTGTTCTCCCCATGAGATTCTCAAAAGCATTCGAGTTATCATTCTATCATGGTTTTGTCATATTTTTAATTGTTGATCTCGAAAAGTTCTAAGTTCGCCATTTACATCAGCTAGAGGTCTTTGATATTGCTGATACGATGATTATTTGCAGCGCTTTTGCTCCTTCCAGTCAATTCAATCAATCCACCTCTATCAGCTCTGTGTTTCACTATCATGTCTGTCTTGATATGAGTTGCCTGTAATTGTACATTTTCATTATAAGTCCAAGCTTTATTTACATAAGCATTCGGGACTTTTTTGTAGTTCGATCCATTGGCAGGTATCATTGGAGGTCGTTTACTCCTTACGCATGTATCGATAGATTTGTGATATTACTCTATTCGATTCTATTAGATCACTTGGCATTTGACAAGTGCTAACAGTATCTCTACCTAAAGGTGAGTTTGATACATATTCCTTTAACTGGAAGATGACTGCACCAATACCACAGATAAGAAGAGTATGAAAATAGAAATAAAATATATTTGTAGCTGCAAATGTTCAACTCTTCGTGAATGAAACGTTGTGATAATGGAAAACTCGTTAAGAGGGTTAGAAGTATCAGTTGGTTTCCTATGTGGAAGAAATATTCAGTAAGTCGTTTACCATGAGACTCACTGAACCAAAAAAGGTTGTAAATATAACAAAAAAGGATGTAAAATTGAAGAAAAGTAAGTTAAATATCAGCCAATGAAACCTTTATTCATCATAACAAAAATTCTTCGAATTTGCAAAAAATTGTCAATATTATTCAAATTGACAAAAATAAATTCGTTATATTAATTCATATTATTCAATTTGAATGCCATATTTTAGTTAAACTTACGAAATTTTAGTTGAATTGAGGATAGAATTACGTTAAATTGTTGTAATAAATTAATACATAAACTATTCGAGACCAAGGGAAGAGGTACTCCCCAATCAAAGTAAATATCGTTAAAAAAATATCATTTGGTCTCAATGATTTCCTCAAGGAACTGTTTTATCGGACAAATTGCAAGACGGATAGGATTGGGGGAGAGGTGGCCCCCTAAAAAGCATCTTTTGATTATGGAATATCTATAGATCTACTACAGCAAAAATTATATTTGTGATATTTCTTTCGAGGTCTATTACTGAGCAGAATTTTTGTACAGCAAAGCGCACCGGGTAAAAGCTAGTTTAATTAAATAGTGAAAACATAATAGATAACTGAAAATATTACTATGTCAAAGAACGGTGTTGAGCCGACCGGCTTGTATTTTTGATGAAAAGTTACTTTGTTGATCAGCTGATCGTCCATTTGCATTTTCATGAATTTATGCAAAAATATTCTTTTAATTTCAATAATTTTAATTAAAATGTTCCATAAAAGAAAATATAGAAAATTATTTGACGAAAAAAATGTTTAAATTAACAAAAATTTTATTCAAATTAAATTTATTTTAGTATGTAGATTTGAATGAATTTGTGTGTTATTTTACTTACGTTACGTTACTGCTATTTTTACTAAATATCTGTTAATACAACATAATTTTCATTATTTTTTTTAACATAATTTTATTCAATTAAACATCTTTAAGTAAAAAATTATTTTGATTAAGTTTGTTTAGTATATTTGAAGAAAATTCTTCAATTTGAAGAAAAATAAAATAAAAATAAGTTTATTCGTTAAAATTCTAGGAAAATTTTTCGTTATATTACCTACGACATTTGGTTCAGTGTAAACGGAATACAAGTTCCGATGAATTTCAATATTAACGGAAAAGTTATTTAGATATTGACTGAATTCAATGAGTATTATAAAAAAAGAGTTTCTTAAGTATTCCAGACTTTTTTTAAATTATTTACTTCATTCTCAGACTACTTCCTCTTCTAGTAAATCTCTTTCAAAAATATCGTCTGAAAATTTTTTGTCGATAAAATCTAAAAATATTTTTATCTAAATGCAGTTAGTGACAGTTTAGCTTAATGCTGACAATTGCAATATGAGACTCTCATTTTTTGTTTCCCTTTTTTACAGATTCTGTAGTTTTATGCTGCTTCCAATTCTGCTGTCAGTTTTATTCTTCTTTTCTATTAACTATTTTCTCTAGTTTGTCTGTCACCTAAAGTCGCATCAAATTTCAATTAGAGATAAATACAGGGATTTTTTTTCCAATTCATTCAATATAGAATATACAAGCAGAACGAATTAAATGTTTGGAAAGAGATTGTTACAACAACAACAAATCAAAGATTTCCACTTTAATATAGAGATTTTTAATAAAAATGAAATGAAAAGAAAAAGAAAACAGAATTTTGTCAAAGGAATTAGTGCTACTGAATTTTTTCATTTCTGTTTATAGAAATTATGTGTGTGGGAAAGAGATAGTTGTAGAGTTAATAAACATTTGTCAGGATATAAGTTGATATAAATTGAAATGAAATTTTTAATTAGTGTGAAGAAGATTATTTCATCGGAGGATTATATAAGATTGGATAAAATTGGTACTTGTTAGAGATTTGGAATTTAAAGAAGAAAAAGTAGAAACAACAACAAACTTATTTTTTTTACTGGACTGGACTGATATTACAGAGGCTTACAAAAACTTTAAACTTTCGAAGAAGACTCTTTAATTTTTGGTGAGGATCTTTCAACCAGCTGCTTGAAAGACCAATGTTCGTCATGTTTACAGTCGAGAAAGTCATTGTTTGGGATGCTTGTGAAATTTATATTTTATATTTCAAAAACTATTTCAATTAAAAATAAATTATTGACCTGGGAAACCCAAAAACAAAACGAAAACCTCTATAATTGAAAACACAACCGCCTTTTTCTACTGAACTGGACTGGACTGGACTGATATTACAGAGGCTTTTAAAAACTTTAAACTTTCGAAGAAGACACAGAAATTAAACATGGAGTAATAAACCTTGATTCTTAAACTTTTTCAACCAGCTGCTTAGAAGACCAATGTTTTCCATGTTTACAAGTCGACAAGTCCTTGTTTGGAATACTTGTGAAATTTATGTGTTCACGAATCAGTATTTTAATTAAACCCAAAAACAAATCCGATTCTAAGACGAAAACCTCTATAACTGAAATAAGTTGGAAGCCAAAGAAATATAAGAGTTGATAGAAAATAGAAAACTTAATGTAATTTTCATCTAAACGCTTCGACAATCGCATAATTCCAATAATAATAATTCCAAACAAAATGTGTTGGTCCAAGGGAATTCTACTTTAAACCCGATGGCGTCGTTTATTTGCCTTTGCGAATTTTTTAATAATTTATAAAAATAATTTGCTTTCCTTCAAAATTATTTTATTGGTGAGGATTATTATCCGAGTATTAGTAAGTAGGTGGCGCTTCAATCGCTATGCTGGAATTTAATCAACAATTGGATATTTACCTTAAGCGTTTTATTGATTCCCGATCTCTCCTCAAAGTAAGTACTTTTGGAATCAAACTTTTTATTTGTGCAGATGTTAGTAACGGGTCCTACCACCACTTTTAGCTCGAATTAAGCTCGTCCTTCCGGTAGAGAGTCCATGTAAAACTTGTTCGCAAGTAAAGGTCGCAGTTTTGAAGATACCATAATGAAATTTGGAATGATCTATTATATTGGCTCAAGGACGTTGCCTATTGAAATTGGTTATGATAGGTCCATTATTTCTCATAGGCTCTATACAAATGTCACCCCGGAATTGGATTATTAGTCCATTAAATTCATAAATATAATACTGTTAGCTGTTTTTTTGACAACCAACAATCTGGTGTAGGGTATTACATAGTTAGGCTTGAGCGACAATAACAGTTTTACTTGCTTTCTTTTAGATCACTTTGAAGCTTCATTTGCTTTCACGATTTCTATAATTTTCCTCGTCCTTCCTCGTTTATTTCCTTACGATATTGCCGATTCTTCAAAGTTTGTACCATTGAAAATAGATTTTAGTATCATTTCCTCCATGCTGGAGTTCAGTTCAGATTTACTACTCCTCCGTAATACATTCACTCACCAGTTCCTTTCATAAATCTATTACATCAAAAATCTAAATAGAAGATTCTATTTGTGTATATAATTTCCCTGTATTTCGGACAATTTGGATTACCCATATCATCAGATACTGTCCTTTCAGATTGTCTCTGGTGTCAATGATCTGGAAAGTTATATGGTCAGTTTGTCATTTATTTCGCTGTTTTGTGGTGAAGTTCATTCCACATTTATAAATTAGATTGGTTGGATTGTGGTGATCTGTGAACTCGCTTTAATTCAAATCGTGATTTAAGAATTCTTCTATGATTTTCTATCACTAGTAAAAGTAGGTTTTATCTATTCTAAAGTTGCACACTAATATTCTCTACAGTTTTATCCCTGATAAGTCTTTTAGATCTAGCTTGTAGTTTCCGAGAAAACGTTGTTTTTTGGTTCCTAAGGCTAATCAATGACGACTAAGTTGAAAGTCCGCTCTCACCTTTTCTATGAATTTTGTTCTGTTCAAATGATCCTAATTGATAGACCAGTAGTAATCTAAGCGTATAAGCTTTTACTAATAGACTTCCAACAAATATTCCAAAATTCCCATAAACATTTCTGTCATAAAGCCTCAATTAGCCTGTATTCCTCAGAAAGTCGATAAAATTCTTTGTATAAAACACCAGATCTAAACTCACAATTCATTATAGTTCATCGTTAGCCCATACTTTGTACCATTTTTCTGAAAGCATATGGATCTGCGCCAAAAGAATTGCTCCAGTTTGAGTTCAATAATGAAAGCTGCCTCTTTCTGTTACCTTGATTTCAAGTTTTTTGTATTTCAGAATGGTTGTCCAGCTTCAATTATAACAAATATTAATCGGGAGAAGCAAGTCTTGAGCTAAAGTGTGTGTAATCCAAATTTTCTCATTCATTATTTTTAAATAGTTTTTAATCGATCATTTCAAATGAGATCAATCGGAGACATTTGGAAGATTATGATAGATTATTCGGATAGTTTAACCTTGATTACTTTATTAAAGGAAGTCAGTTGTCGCTTCTTCCCGAAAGGTCATTTGTATGTGATTTACCTTTGTTTTGGTCCAAAATGAGCGGAATTTCATCTAAACATCTAAAATTGAATTATGTAGAGTGTTAACAACTTAGACAGCAAGCCAGACGGATGGATTTCTTTAAATCGGCTCAGAAAGTGAAAGTTCACCAAATTACAGATTAATTAATATTACTTTTTAATAATACAGAGATAACAAGACCATTGATCCTAAATACTAAGCTGTGTTGCTATATCCTTCCTACTAGACTTTTCAGTTCTAATAGAAAAATAAATTCCTTCACATAACCTAACTTTTTTATGACCTTTTTTAAGGGTTGCAAAAATACAATAATCCTTTTTATTTGTTAACAAGCTTTGCACACTTACACAGTAGTAAAGCTTTTTCTCTCGCACCCCTTCCCCCCACAAAGTTCGTCAGAGTAACACCCTCCTGTCAGAACATTTTAAAACTTATTTTATTAGGATTTTTATTACACGTAATTGGCTGCGTGTCAGGGATTAAGGACAACAAACTTTAGGATTTAAACTTCAAATAAAACGAGTTTATTTAACTTTTTTTATTATTTTCAAGTTTTGAAACAGACGTTCGACTAATTGACCGCATGATTATAGAAAAAGATTTAGAAATTTAAAAAGATTTAAAATAATAAATCACTGTCTTCCTCTTCTTTTAAAGTCAAATTTACAACAAAAAAATCGTTACAAATGTTTATTGTCTTCTTGAGTTACTTTGGTTCCCACACTTTTATTATTTGCTGAAAACAGCAAATTTTTTTTTTATATTTTTCATTTGAGCAATAAATTTATTAAAGACAACAACAAAAAAATATGCTTAAAAAAACTATAAAATAAATAAAATTGTATTTATAAATAAAAATAATAATAAACATATATTTTGACGTTGTCTGTCATAGTTTGGTGTCCAATTCAAAGTGTTACAAAGCAAATTAGGCAAAGGCGAATTTGGAATACACTTCAATATTTAGGTAAGTAAGAAATGCGCTTCATGTTGGAAAGTTGGCAACTCGAAATGATGTTAGAGAGGAACAGAAGGGTTCTATTTCATCTCATCTCCTGTTTATTGTCGCTTTTAAATAAATATTTGTTTATTTATGAAAATATATTGCGATCTCTCACTGTAAATGGGGCTTGTTATTATTTTTATAGAAAACTAGCTAAGACCCGTTGAGCTTTGACGCCTTTTTAAAGTGGGCGGCACCACTCCCCAAGGTCCTGCATTTTGAACAATTTCAATACTTTCGCTTTTACAGTTCTTTAGATATTCGATAGTTAATATTTGCTCTCCCCATGATCCTATCCGTTCTTTATTTTGTCTAAAAAAGTGGTTGGGACCAAATTCGAAAATTCTCGCTATTATAGTCCTTTAATTATATGATGATTTTCTTTTAATTATTCGATTATCAATCGTCTCACATTTTGCCTCAAAAAAAATCTTTGAAAAAATTATTGGGACCAAATTCGAAAATTCTCGCTATTATTTTAAAATTTGTCTTGTTGTTGTTTTAACAATTGGAAAGATAAGTATATTTATCAATTTTGGTTTATGTTATTGTTCAACTCAAGGCCAAAGAATCTGGCAATCTCGATTGGTTGGGTCCACAGATCTTCAGGACAGCGGAGGTTGGATTGGTCTGTCAGTTGAATAGATGTCGTATAACATGTGGTTCTTGACCACATGCCAGACATAGGTATGAGGCGGCACGGTCAACACCAAAAGGCTTTGAGCCCGTTACTCCATACCAATCTCAGTTGTGCCAGAAATACTCTTGTTGACTGCAGCAAAATCTGTTCATTGTATGCAATGAGCGATGGGAGGCCTCCAAGCACGACATTCATACCGTAACTTGAAAGCACGGAATTTGAGGCGTCTCCAAAGGATCTTGCACATATCTATGTATGCTATGTTCGTATATACGAATATCCTTACTTACATCCCTCGGCGGTAACTCCAATTGTGTAATATTGAAGTGAGGATGGTTTCTCCGATGACATCCTAGAAGGAACTGCTTACTTAGCATTTCATTATGATTCTTTATTGGAAGGATCTTAGTTTCCTCGTGGTGAATTAAGGATATTTGTATGGAGGCCGCTATGGTTCTTAAAGCTGCATTTTGACAGCTTTGGATATTTTCCACTGCGTATTATTTAGCGATGGTGTCCATACTGGAGCAGCATAATTCAAGACTGACCGACAAATCGTTTTATATGTAACCAAAAAGGTTTCTTTATCCGTACCCCAAGTACTGCCGGCTAATGCTTTGAGGACCTTCGCATCTTGTGTGTGATTGTAGTAGCATGTAACTTTGGGTGGTTAACTGTCGAAATTTGTATTCCATCGACCGTGCTGTCTAAATTCATATTCACCTCTTTTTTCCAGTTGGTGAAGAGTGTTGCAGTTGATTTCGCTGGTGAAAGTTTTAAAGTTTTGTGCAATGAAGAAATTGTGGATTTCGCTCAGATAAAACCATACAGGTTATCAATTCTATGGCCCGTATCCGTTGTTGTATAGTCATCCGCATATGTTATCATGTCTACACCGGGTGGTTTCGCTGGGAATTTCGAGAGGTAAAAATTAAACAAGAGTAGTGATAGGAGACAGCACTGTGTTACTCCTTGCTTAACTCTACGAGACTGCGACCTTTTGTCTCGAAATTCAACGAATGACTAAGGTCCACTCATATAATCCATAATTCATCTCTTCATGGTGTTTGACAATAAGGATTGCTAGATGTCCTGTAAGAGAACTGTATGACTTAACGTATCAAATGCATTTGATAGGTCAAGAACTATCAGGACTGTACGTTCACATGATTTGTGCTGGTTCAAACAATGCGCGATCTGAGTATTTACGACTGTTAATGTTGTTGTTTTGTCTTGTAAAATAGTTCTTTGAAAAAGTTATTGGAATCAAATTTAGGAAATTCTCGGTGAAGTGTTTTTTTTTTATTTTTGATGTATAAAATTTTCTTTGTATGGGGGTTACCTCTCTCCCCTCCCAATCCTATCCGTCCTATATTTTGTCCAGTGATTGAAACCAAATTTGAAAATTATATCGGAATCATTCTGTGAAAAATTCAGCTAAATCGGAGCAGTTGTTTAGCTTTCAATAATTCTCAAACAAACAAGTACAGATTTATTTTTATATATATAAATTATAAGAATTTTATTATAAACAAAAAATATTATGAATAAATTAATTTGTTTATTTGATATTTGTTTTTTTAATGAAAATTATTTTAATTCATTATTTTCAGTGTTTAAATTATGTCAAATTGTTTATCTTTGTGTCAGGTGAAATTTTGATTTTGAATGAAATTGATTTGTTTATCGTGAATGATTATTAATAAGAAGTGAGATTTAATAATTATTAACACACGTTTTTCGTTAAAACTTTTTTAGTTTGTCCGGGTGAACTTATCCTTTGATATATCCTGGTTCAGGTCTGAGGATGTTTCTAAAGCCAAAAAAAAAAGAAATTATTTTCAAAAGAGCTGCCAACACATCCGTCAGGATAGCAGCCGGCTGGCTCAGTGCTCGGATTATTTGGTACAAAAAGATAAAGATTATGCCGCCTTTGAAACCTTTGAAGTCTGGAAAGGTATCTGACAGAAACGCTGCTAAATTTAGAGGCCAAACAAAGAGCACGGAAATTGAGGTAAAGTTTTCTAAAATTCTTGCTGCATATCACACAACGTGTGATCTGGCGGATTTGTCATAACTTTCTGATCAAAAATTTGATGCTCGAGAGAAATAATAATTCTAAAAGATTAATTTAGTTAAGTAAAAAAAATGTACTGTTATAAACTTTTACCTTGTTTGTTGATATCACTGCTTCGTTTGCATCTGCACGTCCGGATTTATCATATTAAATCCTTGAGCTAAAAAGATTTCGTCAAAATTATAATTGGATAAAAGAAGCAAAATTATATATTTTCTAATCTGACCTTTAGTTTTGTGGATAAGCACATTTTCTTCGATCGCCTACCTTCAAAATTGAAGCAGATGTCTTGAAAGGGACTCGTACCAGGCTAAATGTTTGAATCGTTAAAAAATCAACCTCACTGCACTTGTTCTTTCTGTTACTGGGAGTTACATTTGATAGTGTACTTACCTTCTGAGCTCATGGCCCTACAATCACACACAAAAAAAGTAATAGAAATAAGGTCCTGTAAGCATTATCCTACAAAACCTACAAAGCTATAGTTAAAGGAATACACAATTTGAGTTGCCACTGAGGCATGTAAGAAAAGATATATTCGTGTATACGAAAGAAGCCTAATTAGTTATCTGCAAGACCTTTCAGCTTGAAATTCCTATATGACAACATTGAAGGACATTCACAGAGGCGCCAGAAATTCCGCGGTTTCAACTTGTGATTATCGTAATTCACCCTGGTTTTTAGGCTTAAAGCCCGTGCCATCGAACTTCAAAACCCCCAAAAAAAAATATTATAGTCCATGATACCTACTTGTAGTTTAAGTTTGTTGACAAACTTAACATGGACACATGGAATTGCTTTGGTGTACTGTGTTGTGTATTCTCAGTTTTATATCTCAATGTTTAGACGATGTTTTTTGATATCATCGAGGGCCTGCATGATGTACCGATTGAAGTGCTTATTCATAAATAAGTATTTTAAGAATCTTAGGTTGAAATCCGTCTGCAGTCGTGTTTCTTCGCATATGTAGCTTTATGTCCCAAGTAAATAATAAATAACAACATAGTTCCTAGGTTTCATCCGATTTTAGCAGTTGTTGCTCTTTCTTCTTGAAAAAAATGGAGGGATTTATCCATTAATACATCACACCCTCTAAGGTTGTTTTAGGCAACAATAGATTCGAAACTTCATTATCAAATTAGAATGCGAAAATAATTAAACACAGCAAGCTTTGTTGAGGCTATTCACACTTATTAAGGGCTGTCAAGGTTGCAAGATTATAAGAATACATGCAGGTGATATTTAACCTTCGTCGTCATTCTTTCCTTTTGATCTGTGCACTCCTTTACAGGACATTCGACTGTTAATTGTAGAACGTTTTTACTGTTCAAATTGGCAGATTTACCAGAATCCATGGACTGTAAGTTTAAGCTTCGTCATGGTGCTTAATAGAATTATTATCCTTTTATCTGTCATCTTTAGCTTTTTGAAAGAAACTTAAATACTTTTCGTCAGTGACTTAATGATCCAGAATGTTTATATATCGTATACACTTGCGTTTTACTGTCAACCACGCAGTAGCAGGATGGTATGCTGTGGTCTCATAAGTAATGTCTAGTCGTTCGGCTGAATTCATTCAAAGCCGAATGATTCAAAGTAACATTTTGAATTTGGTGGGATAAGAAGGGTGTTTTGCATTATGAGTTATTGAAATTGAATATTCAAAAGGGCTCCCGGCTCGGACCTGGTAAGGTAAAAACGTACAAGGCACATTAAGTTTCGGACAGGAACGTTGCTTTAAATAAAATTCCTGTTGCATTATGGATGACGAAACGTTTGTTCTGGCAGATTTTTTGCTACTTCCTGCTCAAAAATGATATGTTGCTAATGCTTGAGGGAATTTTAAAGCGAAGTTTAAGACCTAAAAGCGGTCAAAATTTTCCAAAAAGTTATTGGTGTGGCAAGCGACATTGCAACAAAAGTAGCCAACCATATGTTCCTCTATAAATACCGAAAATTACCTCAAGAAATAATTATAAAAAAGGGTGCTTTCACTCGTAAGACTTTATAATGTGTCCTGACTTGGCATCCTTTCACTTTGGTAAACAAGCCATTGAGTGGTACAAAAACATTAATGTGGTATTTGTACCAAGAGGGGCAAATTCCGGATCTAAGAATGGTGAAGAGAACACCACGAAAAAGTGTCTAAAAGTATGATAGATTTTAAACAGAGATGACCTACCTGTTCAAGCAAAGTGAAAGAAACGTTAATGGAAGGATTTCAGAAAAAAGTTCAAAATTTCATCACTATAATATTAAACAATATGAACTCGTTAGTTGTCTTCACAAGATTGACCGTTCCAATTGTGGAACGCAAGCACACAGGAGAAGTTTGGTCATCTTTTGGAATATTTAACATAAATAAATTTAATTAAATTAAATTAACAGAAAATTTAAATCAATTTTAATATGAATGAAATTTCTTACATATGTTTCACTTCCATTTCATTCACTTCAATACACAAGTAGGAGGAGCTT
The DNA here is from genome assembly GCA_004302925.2 of Cochliomyia hominivorax. NCBI lineage: Eukaryota > Metazoa > Arthropoda > Insecta > Diptera > Calliphoridae > Cochliomyia > Cochliomyia hominivorax. The sequence goes on along the minus strand of PYHX02000413.1, from coordinate 76,608,297 downwards.
CGAGGCAAACACACACAATCACACATTTAACAAACAAACAAACGGATGCAACAGGATTAAATAAAAATTAAATACAAAACACGATTTGAGAGAAAATTTTTAAAGCGAAAAATAACAATAAATGAACATTATTACATAAGTTGTTAATAAAGCAGTGACATTTGTTAAACAATAAACAAAGCAACAACAACAACAAAAACAACAAAAGAAATTTTCAAAAAAACAAAATACAAAATAAGCAAATCCAACAAAGCATATCAAATTACAATTAAATCATATAAAGATTTTTTACAAATTCCACTTTTTTCTGTTAGAGATTTTGGGTGCACAAGATAGACAAACAGGAGGACAATTGTCAAGAGTTCAGAGACAGCAACAACAACAACAACAACAAGAAAGAATGCGTTATTCGGCTAAGCCGAATTTTAAATATCCTCCACCACAAACATTTGCTGGAGTTTAAAGAGGCAATGAAATAGGTCCAAATTAACTGAGAGTTACAACCGAGTATGGCCAAATAATTTTCAAAGTTATAGCAAAATATGTTGCGATATTCAACAGATTCATCAATAAGCAATATATATATTATAAGAAATTTAATCGTTACGTTTTTCTATAGAAATGGTTCATATATAAACATATTCCAGAAAGAGACCTGGTATTAGAGCTATAATAAGATATGACCTTATATGTTTTAAATAATTAAATACTGTTAGAAAAATAATTGGGCCAAGTTTCATTAAAAATTTGTCTATATTTAAGAATTTTATAAGCCCAAATTCGGTTTCCGTAAAGGTGTCTTATACAGGAGTTATATCAAAACATGTTCCGATATTGGTTAAATTTATATCATATATTCAAAGTAGAGTCAGTCAGTAGATTGTGACAAATTTCAATGGAATTATTACGTAAAAATAATATATACTGCTTATTTCAGAACATCGTCTTTTGAATTGCGACATATATGAAAAACTGCATATTTAAGTCTATAATACCCTTTCTATTGATCCGATTTTTATACTTTTTTATATGTTATGGTTAAATATGGTCTTTAACCACTTACTTTTTTCACTGGCAAATTTAGACAAGTTCTTCTTGGAAATTTTGATGTTAACTCAGATATCGGTATATAACTTTTTTATTAATGGAACGATATGGCTGGTTTTAAATAGCAAACTGCTTAGGACAATAACAAATAATGTGGCCACATTTCATTGAATTCGGAGAAATATTCAAGGCATAAGAAGGTTACAAACCGACAAACGGACAGACGGTCATAGGTCAATTTTTTTTAATTGATCCCGGAATATATATAATTTATGGAGTCTTAGATAATTCCTTTCTAGCGTTACACACGGAATAACAGAGTTTATATACCCTCACCACCACCTTTGGTGATGTAGGGTATAAATACATACAAACGATTTGAGAATGTATGAATGAATGTTGGGAAAAACCTCCCCCTTTTTGGAATGTTGTTAAGCAACAACAACAGCACAAACAAAAGGGACTAAGGAATAAGAATTGGAAAAACCAATCGAGGTAAATTTAATTTACAAACATTCGGTTTAAATTGTTCACTTCAGTTTTACACCACTTGGGGTATACAAAAAAACATGATTACAATAATGATGTTGTTTCTGATGATGATGACGAGAATGTTGATGATGATGATGTTGATGAGGAGAGAAAACATATGTTTAAATTAATATAATGTTCTACTAATTAAATCTAAAGGGAATTAAAAAGAAATTTATTCTATTAAAAAAACTGGTTTCCTTTTTGATTTATTTTATTAAAAAAAAAACATGGCAACGGAATTGAAACGGATGTATTCTCTTGGCAAAGAGAATTTAATTCTTAACACTTTCCTTTTCTTTTTGCTAAAAATCGTTTACTTTCCTTTTTCTTCTTGGTTTAGTGTGCGATATTTATCTCAGAACAAATCTTCTTGTTAATCCTCCGGATGTTTTAAAAAATTATTCTTTAATAATCTCTTATAAGAAATCTCTGTGAAGAGGTCACTCTTTAATTTTTCTCTTAAATCCAAAAGAATGATACAGAAATTATTGTTTAAATATTTTTGTTTTTTTGCCTTCCGATTTTTATCGTTTATTGGGAAATTTAACAGAAATAATTTTCTCTTTAATTTTTCATATTTTTTATGGAATTTTTTTTTATATGAAATTTAGCGGTTTTCCTCTTAATTGCTACATTAAGTCGAGAATATTTAATTAATTACAAACTTCACACTCATAATTTGATACCGTAGAGATGTAATAAATTTGTGTAAAATTTATTTATGTATTTTTGTCACCCTTAAAGGCAGCAGCCAGTACACCACGAGTAAATGGACACCTAACAAACCAAAAATAATAAATCAAAAATCTAGCAGTGATTTTTTTTGGTAGCTTCCCCTGGAGAAATTCATAAAGGAGTAACAAGTTGCCAGATGGGATTTTTTTTCATGTACGAAATGGCGAAAAAATGTGCATCTTTTCGGACTTGGAAGTATGAAGAGAAGTCTACTGAGGGTCGTTCAATCTGGTCGGAATCTGACAATACCTTAGGTAAGCATGTGGTAAGATAAAGCAAAAATGCTAAGAAGCTGTTGCGGAAAGTTTTCATTTCTTATATGAGAGCTCCGCCCTTACTTAAAATACTTGGATTATGTTATTTCTTTCAGACCTTCACTGACATCAGAGGCATCTTTGGTTGTTGATGGACTCCATTAAGGCGGCTAACTGGAGAGCAAAGTCAACTTATATGATCTACAGGTTTTTATGAATGTCGATTACTTCTATCAATTGTCACCAATTGTCGATATTGTCATCCTATATCGGCGTCTGAAAATTAGGATGAGGAAATTTACCAATCAACTGGATCTAGCGAAAATACCTTACGTGTGAACTTAAATATAATGAGTGCACTAACAAAGGTATACGATGCAGCAATGCCGAGAATAAGATAATCCGAAAAAAGTAATATGAACTGGGGGCCACCAAAACATATCACAACATTGAAGAGAATGTCAAATCTTGTCTTAAATAAAGGTATTGAAGCCAGAGGGACATACTAATAGGAAGATGTTTCAACACGCTCTAATAGGCGAAAAAAGATGATAACACAAACATTGTGTAGAGATGTATATTTAAACCCATGGGGAAATGCTACCGCATAGTACTAACTCGCTTGAAATGCCAGAGTGATATTGACGTGCAACAGAAGAACCATGCAAAAAGTATCTGTGACGTAGAATGGAAATATTAGCTGAAGTATATTTGAACTGCTTCCATAAAGAACAATTTCAAGGTTTGGAAAAACAGAAACTAGTAACGTTTATCTTACAGGAATAGACTGTTCCAGCAATGGAAACATTCAAGGGATCTCGGAGAGATAGTATGGAAAGACAAGATTTGTCATCGGACTATAGACGTTGTAGAAGAGAATGAATCTAAGAGGAAATATTGCGCGATTATAAAGCTGGTTACTCAAACCGCGCTGAATGGATGTTCCACATGTAAGCTCTTGGGAATCTGAAAATTCCGAATTATTTGAGAAAGTTAAGTAGTGATTATTTCACGGACATAAGGTTCTTGTATGAATCAGTGATCAGGGGTTCAAAAAACTAAATATGTTTGGATGTAATAGAGATGAATATACCTGATAAATCCTTATGAAAAATGCACTCAGTACGATCATGGCTAACGTCGGTAGACAAAGGCAAAACAGCTATTTTAGCTTAGTATGGATCACGTAAAAATGTGCATTGACGCTGTATGTGTGATTGCGGGTATGACCCCTCTAGACTTATATTCAATAAACATTGATATGAGTACCACCCAAAGGACGATAACAATAAAGAAGTTATATAGCAAAAATTAATAAACTTCCTAAAAGGACGATGGACCTATTAATATCATATATAAAAAATGATCGATCGTGGCATCTAACACAGTTTTTTTACGGGCCATGTGTGATTTACCTTTTTAAAAGAGTTTAGAACGACTCATCAAACTGTTCGGTAATTATAGTTGCTGATGCCCAGGATTCAAAATTTGAGCAAATAATAAATTTGTTACGTCAATTAACCTTAAGAACATAGTAAACTAATGTTATATAGAGAGGAAATGTATTTCTAATTCCGACTATAGTATAAACTATAGTCCAGACTATAATAACAGAGTATATTTCCCAATAAAATATAAACTATGTGCTTGCTATCGTATAAACTGTAGTCCAGACTAAAGTATAAACAAAACATATTTTATAATCCTCTTTACAGTATAAACTATTGTTCTCATTGTACTATAAATTATAATAGAAACTATAGTCCATACTATAGCATAAGCTATAATTCAAATAATGGAATTTTCTACAAAGCAAATTATAGTTTAATCAGGTCCAATTTATAGTTTAATAAGAGGTTTACACGATTTGGTTAAATTCCTTTTGGTAAATATTTTTTAATAAAAGTCTGGCAACTTCGAGAAAAATTCAAAACAATTTTTTTTATCGAAGCATCATTTTACACAGTCTCTCTAAATTAACGTTCTAAAAACACTAATTTGTTTTTGTTGTATGTTTAGTACCAAATAAACATTGGTTGCCATGAATTAACGAACCCCTTTCACTTATAATGCGTACATTTTTTTTGGAAAACATATGGGCGTGTAAACGCGTGCTTTAACTTGTAACTGAGAAAATTCAAAAAATTCAAGCAATTAAATGGAAAAAATTCATATTAAAACAACAAACAGAAAAACACACAAAATGTACCACAAAATTACCTTTTGTAAACATATGTACTAGTTCGTATTCGCCCTCATGTTAGGTGATTGACTGAATGACGGACGGGTAGCGAAAGAAAATCTGATACCATATTTTGAAAAATGTAGTCAAGCATGATTGAAAATTGTTGGGTGTTTTTTGTTGTTTTGAGTAAAATGACATTTATTAAAGACTAATTATGAAAAATTTGACAAATTCTAAGATTTTTCTTTGATTAGTTACGAATTTTTTGTAGCTAAGGAGTGGGGACGAAAAATTCTTAACACCTTTGCAAAACATGTCAGTTGTTATGTTTAGTGTCCAAATAATGAAAATATTGGTGCAAGTAGAAGGAATGGTCCACTTGATGTTTCAAAACCAAAAAAATAGGAAGCAGTGAGGTCAAAAAATTCTTAACACCTTTGCAAAACATATCAGTTATTATGTTTAATGCCAAACCAATGAAAATATTGTTAATCTGATTCAAACTGGTTCCAAAGTTATTAAACCGTTGACATAAATCCTAAACATCTGTTAAGCTCAGTGATCGCACTATTTGATACGAAAAGTTGAAACTAATGCAGTTTTAAAAACCTACAAAGCTCAAATAGTTCCTGTCAGGAACGCAACTTAAAATTGAGAGACCAAAACAGGGACCGAAAATTAAAAAATATTATTGCTGTATAATGGATGATGAAATGTATGTTCTGGCACACTTTCCCAGCTTCGCATCAAAACTGTATGTTGCTGATGTTCAAAGGAAAATTAAAGAAAAGTTTGGGAACAAAAAGCAGTCGAAATTTCCAAAAAAATCATGGCATAGCAAGCAATATGCAGTTGCAACAGTTCCTCTACAAATACTGAAATTTAAATCAAGAAATATTTTAAAGAAGGCTGTTTCCATTCTCAGGATTTAGTTTTGGCCCAACTTACCATCCTATCAATGTGGTTAACAAGCCTTTGATAGAGAGATATTGGGCTCCTATTCAAGGAGAAATAAAGAGTACAAAAAAGTGTCCAAAAGTGTGGAGTATTTCAATCGAAAATAGATTAACCGAAAAAGGTTCAAAATTACATCATTAGTGATTGAAACCATAAAAATAATCGTTGTGAACTCTCTAAGCATCGCAATTTTTGGAGATATCTTGATTAAATTTGGTGCATATTATTATTTTGGCCAAACCTATTGAAAATTTCATTGCTCGGTCCAATATTTCAAGTACCTCCTATTCAAATGTTCTCCCGGAATGAGGTTTTAAAAGTCCTAAATATAAAGCGATTTTAACAATATTTGGCACAAATAAGTCTTGTAATATTCTAAACGTTATGCCAAATTATAATCCCACATATACATTGGTGTTGTAATATTTAGTCAAATGAAGATAAATATAAATCAAGGTGCATAATTAAACGAAGGTCGGTCCATAATTTCTTGTAGCTCCCATATAACCCATCAGAAATAATCATTTTAAAATGTATAAATTTCAAATAAATGTTAGCATGTGTTGCACACTTAAGAATAAATACAAAATACGAGGGTCGTTCATTAATAACGTAATTACCATTTTTAACAAACAGTGTGGTACAGGGCCTGATCGACTATAACATTCTTACTTGTTAACGGGTATTAATAAATATTTAACCCTGTTTTACTTTGTTTTATTGCTGGTGTTAGTCTGGAGTTAAACCTGGATCACGATAATTATCTATTTAATTTTTTTTTTTGATTTTGAAATTTGTTTGTGTTAGTCTGGAGTTAAACCTGGATCACGATAATTATCTATTTAATTTTTTTTTTTGATTTTGAAATTTGTTGGCAAGGGCTTTAAGCTAAAAAGCTAGGGTATATCACAATGGTTCCGATTACTCCAATTCATAACCTATATCTCCGTATAGGACAGAAGGGTCCATGCATTCTTAGTTAAAATTAAGTTTTTCATAGTCTTCGCTAGTATTAGTGAAAACCCGCACAACAGTAAAAGAATACCGCTATGCGTCACTTCAACATTAACCAAAACGTAAAGGCGAGATGTAAAGGTGAGCCGCTTTACGACTCTCACAATAATTCACCAACTTGTTTTTAGAACTGTTACAACAACAATAAATATTTAATATGCTTTGAATATTATTATTAGACTACTAACAATGAACTGCAGAAAGTGGTGAAAATGTTAGAAGTTCCATCATTCATTTTACTTGTTAAATAGTTTGCTTAACCTTTTTTTTATAAATTTCCTAAAAATTCATATTTTCCTTATGTTATGACAAAAACCTAACCTAAAATATTAAATTCTTTGAATATTATTTTATTCTGAAAGATAATTTCCTTTTCGTGCTAAAAACTTAACCACAAATATTAAATAATTTTACATAATCTCAATTGTTTTAACTTACTTTAAGTCTTACTTTTTAAAATAATCTCTTTAAATCCTTGTTTATATTTCTCAATAAACTACTTTTCCTCAAAATACCTTAAATGCATCATTAGACAATATTAAGGACAAAACAAATAGAAACCTTTCGTGCTGTAGCTTAATCCCACGCAATCACCTCTTGAAAATGGAGCAAAACAATAGTTAATGTTTTGTAAACAAATACTTAAAATGTGTGTTAATCTCTTAACTACTCAGTTACTTAAATGTTCATTTAAGAACTCTCTCTCTCTCGCACTCAAGTTCTTGCCGTAAAAGTAACAACAATACTTAATAACAATTCAACAAAAAGAAAATGTCAGATTATGTCGCGTCATAAGAATGATTGTCTCTCACTCTTTTCATTGTGTTGTCATTTTTGTTGAGCTACAAACAATAGCTAAAAAGAAACAAAATGTTTTACCTTAATTTCGCACCTTTTTTCTCAAATAAAAATCATATTTTTGCGTGTTGTTAAAAAACCCCTAAACAGTAGTTGTAGAAGCAGATTTATTATTTGCTTTTTCCCACTTATAAACAATAGACATGTGTAAATGTCTAACATTTTATTCTTCTCTTGACATTGTAAATGTCAAATCATTCATATTCCATTGTTATTATTATTTTATACCTGTCATCATTATTATTGTAACTGTTTTTTTTATTCTTTTCTCAACTGTCAAATGGCACATTATGATAAAATTTTGAAATTTATAGAAAAGTTTTTGCGTAAAAATGGTAAATGTTTTACAAACAATTATCCAATTTTTAGGGATTTTTATAAAGAGCGATATTTGTGGAAGGGGTTTTTATAGTTTTAAGGTTTTGAGTTACAATTTTAAGTATTAAATTACTTTTAAAGGTTATGTCTGATCTTTGTTCGTTTTCAAGAATAATCAAAAACTCATTAATAGTACTTAGGATTCAAAATAAGATATAAATTTTCAAATAGGTTTTTAGTATAAACAATGGTCCACTCTGTAGTATAAACAATAGTCGAAATTATAATATAAATGATAGTTCAGACTGTAGTATTAATAATAGTTCAGACTACGGTATAAACGATAGTTCAGCAAATAGTTTAAACGATAGTTCAGATAATAGTATAGACTATAGTCTCGGCCACCATTGAAGTCCTTCGCAAGCCCAATATAAACTGCAGTCCAAATTAAAATATAAGCTATCGTTCAGATTATTGTGTAAACTATTTTCGAGACTTTAGTATAAATTGTAGTAAATTTATAATATAGTATAAACTATAGTTGGACCTATAGCATGGTATATATAGCAGAATTTAACATATATAGCAGATTATTTTATAAAGAACCATAGTCCATGCTATAAAATAAAACATACTCCAAAGTATAAACTATATAGTGTGTGCAATAGAATAATATATACTCAAGCCTGTAATATAAACTATAGTCAAGACTATAATATATAACATAGTCCATAAATACCGAAATTTACATCAAGAAATGTTTACAAAAAATACTGCTTCCATTCTCAGGATTTCATAATGTGTCCACTTAGTTTTGGCCGGACTAGGCATCCTATCATTATGGCAAACAAGCCCTTAATAGAGAGATATTGGGCTCGTGTTCAAAGAGCAATAAAGAGTGTCCAAAAGTGTGGTAGATTTTAATCGGAAACAGACTACCTGTTCGAGCAAAATGACAGAGAGCATTTTAGAAACGTTGTTTTTCCGAAAAAGGTCCAAAATTACATCAATAGTGATTTAAACCATAAAAATAAAAATAAATGTTGTGAACTCTATTCCACACTATGGTATAAACTACGGTCCAGATTATAGTATAAACTATAGTCCAGACTATAGTATAAAGAGAACAGTTTTTGGTTTTAAGACAAAAATGAATAAAGCCAATTTATGATACCCTGCTTTGATGTGAAGAATATTTCAATAAAGTCGTTCTACTGCTTCGGATTAAGGTCAATTGCTGCTAAGAGAATAACTCTTCTCAAGTAAATTTTCTTGAATCTGGTAATCAGAAATATTTCATATTCGGGAATTAATAATGTAATCCCAATGCCAATATTACGTTCCGGTTTATGAGGAACTTCTAATCAATAAAGCTTTTTATATCAAAGTCGATCGGGGCAAATTATTTACCAACCGCTTGCAGAAGATGCATGGATTTCGAATTCTCTGAGCTACCACAGTGTAGGTGAAAATAAAAACACTTTTCGAGGACGATATGTGCTAAATCGGACCAGTCATGATCATTCCCTTTGCTTAAACTCTCAAAAGTTCATATCCGGAACATAATGCTGATGGAATGGGTCTTTCCATTAAATGAATTTCGTCGTAAGTGGTGAAAATAAGAAAAAGGAGGAAAGTATACTGTACTTGACTTTCTTTTCAGGATCTTTTTAGATGAAATCATTCATTACGACATCGGACTAACTAAAACATTCTTATGAATTGCGAAAAAGTCTTCAAATGGGTCATGTTTTTGACTAACATTCTCTTGTCTTCAACATTTTAATCTCTGTCAAGTCATCATACAATTTTCAAGAGTATAATTCCTAAACAGAAGTATTGAAAAGACCTTGGATATTTCTGGTAACCATTTAAGATGACAAGGCAATCGGACCTCGATAGACTGTTAAAAATATTCGGAAAATATTGCATCAAACCGATGTTACCAAAGTTGTACTAAACACAGAAGAGACAAAGTCATTGAACCTCTGTTTATCGTCATATAGCAGCACTAGGTGAGCAAATGTTTAGACTGTACTAAGTCTTCTGGCCTTTTAATCATTTGCGCCTCACTTTCGCATATTAAGCAGCATATTAACGACGAAGCTAAATGTACATGTTGCCAAGTATATTCTGTTCTCTTGAAATTGGTTAAGAGAATCGTCTTAACTGTGGATGTCTCATATAAGACTTATAGTCTTGACTCTGCCCATACTGACTACTTCTGAACAGTACAACTTTCGTTGCTTTTTTGACAACTCGTTCAATTCTTTTTTAATTATCTTACACATAGATATCTATATCTGTGCATCGGTTTACTTTGGTCCACAACTGTACTTTATGCGGTCTTCAACAAAATCCAAAATTTCCGATATATTAATTTATTCAACTTAATAACAGATCTTAAAAAATATATAAACAAGAAAATCAAACATCCTTCGCCATATTCTTTTTACTATAAGTGACATGAATCAAGCGTAAACTGCGTCCCACTGTGGCTACAGGTTTCATAAAATTATTCAAAGTATCTGCTATAGGTTCCAAAATATCTCTTAACGAGGCCAAGATGTTAAAACAAAATATTAAGGGTGGCTGCAGGAAACCATTAAAGATGACAGTGAGTAAAGGTTTCACCAAATAGTCCGAAGTCATATGGAGAAATTCCACTAATAAAATATTAATTAGGGAATATAAAATAAAACGATAACTTTGCAGGAGAAAGGTGACCAAAAAAGAGACACCTATTTGTAGACTACCAAAGAATTCAGCCCAAAATCTTGTAGCATAATGGTTGGTTCTTTCGGCCAAGACTAAGGATACAATTTGGGGTGGATGTTCATGAGTCTTGAGATAATCGGCACAGCCTTGTTCAAAAGGATATATACCAATTCTGGTTTCTTTGCCTCCAAGAGAATTGAAATTAAATATTTCTGGTTCTGGTAAATCGGAGAATATTATATCGACTTTTGGTTGTTCCTTTTGCGAATCTTTCATTTTCTTTAAAGACTCTTTTAAACGTTGAAATATTGAAATCTTCTTAGTTTCCAAAACCCCGATATTTTTCTCACGATTCTTGAAAAGTCGTCTCTGAAAGCTTTTGCTTTGTTTAATATTGCTGCCCTTATTCTTCTGCAATCGTTTCTTGGGTTTGGTGTACAATTGGAATTCGATTTTTGTGGGAGTCAGTTTATTTCTTTTCAATTTCTTGGAAACCGATTTCATTTCATATAAAATTTTCGAATTATCCGTTATTGTAGTATCTGTTTCATTGGTCGCCTCATTAAGGAATTTGTTATACTTTGTATTGCTATGTTTTTGATTGCCTCGATACAGGAATTGATTGTTTTCGGAATCGGTGGAAGAACTATAACTTAGTAAGAGACTTTTAAGAGGTGATTGTATTTTGGCCGTTACTCCCACATGTTGGACTTCTATGAGATTTGATTTGGAGTTTGAATTGCGTTCTGGAGGGTTATCAGACATATTTCTTATTGGTTTCTATTGAAAATAAATAAGAGAAAAATATATTTCAGGGAAATTAGTTATTCCGAATTGTGTCAAAATTTAAAAGGAATTTTAATATTCTTATATTTTTCACAAAAAAGATTTCCCTATATTTTTTTCGATATGTTTGTTTTATAGCAAAATGTCAAAATGTTTCAATAAAAAAATATTCCAATTTTTTCCATATTCAATATTTTTTCTATAAAAATTGCTTAGTAAGAGACTTTTAAGAGGTGATTGTATTTTGGCCGTTACTCCCACATGTTGGACTTCTATGAGATTTGATTTGGAGTTTGAATTGCGTTCTGGAGGGTTATCAGACATATTTCTTATTGGTTTCTATTGAAAATAAATAAGAGAAAAATATATTTCAGGGAAATTAGTTATTCCGAATTGTGTCAAAATTTAAAAGGAATTTTAATATTCTTATATTTTTCACAAAAAAGATTTCCCTATATTTTTTTCGATATGTTTGTTTTATAGCAAAATGTCAAAATGTTTCAATAAAAAAATATTCCAATTTTTTCCATATTCAATATTTTTTCTATAAAAAATTGCTCGTTAAAAAGGTAGAAAATTATTGAAAAATAGTATGTTTTTTCTATATAAAGATATTCGATAGATTCTATTTTCTATAAAACAGTTTCTTTATTTGTTTCTTTAAAAAAACATTTTTTTTATAGAAAAATAGTTTATATTTTGTCTATAGAAAAAAATATAGTTTCGATGTTTTTTCTATAGAAAAAATATAGTTTCGATGTTTTTTCTATAGAAAAAATATAGTTTCGATGTTTTTTCTATAGAAAAAATATAGTTTCGATGTTTTTTCTATAGAAAAAATATAGTTTCGATGTTTTTTCTATAGAAAAAATATAGTTTCGATGTTTTTTCTATAGAAAAAATATAGTTTCGATGTTTTTTCTATAGAAAAAATATAGTTTCGCTGTTTTTTTCTATAGAAAAAATATAGTTTCGATGTTTTTTCTATAGAAAAAATAAAGTTTCAATGTATTTTCTATTGAAAACATATAGTTTCGATGTTTTTTCTATAGAAAACATATAGTTTCGATGATTTTCTATAGAAAAAATATTGTTTCGATGTTTTTTCTATAGAAAAAATATAGTTTCGATGTTTTTTCTATAGAAAAAATATAGTTTCGATGTTTTTTCTATAAAAAAATATAGTTTCGATGTCTTTCTATAGAAAAAATATAGTTTCGATGTTTTTCTATAGAAAACATATAGTTTCGATGTTTTTACTATAGAAAAAAATTGTTTCGAAATTTTTTCTATATAGAAAAGTTGTAAGGATGTCTTTTCTATATAGAAAAATTGTTTCGATATTTTTTCTATATAGAAAAATTGTTTCGATGTATTTTCTATATAAAAAATAGTTTCGATGTTTTTTCTATAAAAAAGAATAGTTTCGATCTTTTTTCTATACAAAAAAAATTCGATCTTTTTTCTATACAAAAAAATTCTATCTTTTTTCTATACAAAAAAATTCTATCTTTTTTTCTGTAGAAAGAAATAGTTTCGATCTTTTTTCTATAGAAAAAAATAGTTTCGATGTTTTTTCTATAGAAAAAATAGTTTCGATGTTTTTTTCTATAGAAAAAATAGTTTCGATGTTTTTTTCTATAGAAAAATAGTTTCGATGTTTTTTCTATAGAAAAAATAGTTTCGATGTTTTTTTCTATAGAAAAAATAGTTTCGATGTTTTTTTCTATAGAAAAAATAGTTTCGATGTTTTTTTCTATAGAAAAAATAGTTTCGATGTTTTTTCTATAGAAAAAATAGTTTCGATGTTTTTTTCTATAGAAAAAATAGTTTCGATGTTTTTTCTATAGAAAAAATAGTTTCGATGTTTTTTTCTATAGAAAAAATAGTTTCGATGTTTTTTCTATAGAAAAAATAGTTTCGATGTTTTTTTCTATAGAAAAAATAGTTTCGATGTTTTTTCTATAGAAAAAAATAGTTTCGATGTTTTTTTCTATAGAAAAAAATAGTTTCGATGTTTTTTTCTATAGAAAAAATAGTTTCGATGTTTTTTTCTATAGAAAAAAATAGTTTCGATGTTTTTTTCTATAGAAAAAAATAGTTTCGATGTTTTTTCAATAGAAAAAAATAGTTTCGATGTTTTTTCAATAGAAAAAATAGTTTCGATGTTTTTTCAATAGAAAAAATAGTTTCGATGTTTTTTCAATAGAAAAAAATAGTTTCGATGTTTTTTCAATAGAAAAAATAGTTTCGATGTTTTTTCAATAGAAAAAATAGTTTCGATATTTGTTCTATTGGGAAAATAATTTTTTTCTATAGCAGAATACACTACAAAAAATTCCCTTTATTTTGTTTGCATAAACAAATTCACATTTTTGTCTAAAAAAAGTTGTCATCTGACGTATTGACGTTTCCGTATTCGGTTTTTTTGTAACATAATAACAATCTAAAAGATCTGGTAACTCCATACCTTATCAATATTTACTTTTTTGTCGTATCAAAACAGTTGCTCTATCGCAGTAAGTTTCGGTGTAGAATTTTTCATAAATTATTTTTCTAGTGAACGTACAATAATTTTTTTCTCATAACTTTATTTTTAGTTAAGCTTTTTTTGTTATATAAAATATTTAATACAAATAGTTGCAAATAAAATTAGTTATAGTAGAAATCATTAAGAACACACTTTATCGGTTTTCGGGAAAGTGCAAAAAGAAAGTGAAAAGAACAATTTGACGGTCATCGTTAGAATATAAAATAGAAAACGTGAAAAAAGAGGAAATTTTGCAAAAAAATCCAAGTAATACGTAAAAAGAATAGACTGCGTGTGTGCTTTATATTTAGTTTATTTGTATTTATAAAGAAAAATCAATTAAATGCTTCCATTTTGGTCACGTTTCAAACACGGTGTTTTACAAAATTTAACTGCAACATATTTTCGAGGTTTGTGTGTTAACAGCGACACTTGTTATGTTTTGGCCTTTAAAAGGTCATTTGCATTCCAACGTTCTTTGGAATGGCCAGAAAAGTGCGTACAGATGGTGTTTGTGTATTAATGGTGCCGGGCAGTGTCGAATATAAATTAAAAGCTGGTTTAATTAAAACAACGGCGTTGTTTGTGTATCACTCCGTAAAAATGCAATGCCGCATCAAAAATAAGTGAAAAATTAAAAAGCCGTCAAAAATTACTTGAAGGCAATTTTGGGATTACACTCACTTCGTTAAAATCAGCAAATTTCGACGCCGTCGTTAAACTATACTCGGCACAGATCTCTGCCTTGTCATTTTTTAATTAATACTTATTAAATTAGCACAAGTAAAAATTATGCACCTTTTATATAAAATATATTAAATATTTTTTAAATTTTATTTGTTTATTTCAAAGAATTTCAAAATATTAATTTTTAATTTTATAGTTTGTAAAATTAGTGCGGGACTCAGTGATTTGCTGATTGTTGTCTTAGCAGAAAACACAACCTTTAATGTTTGTTATTGTAATTTAGATGGCGCTCATGAATTTAAATAGAAAATTTACATAACATTTTAGCAAAAAAACACAACCAATTTTGAATGTTATTATAACATGCTGCTAGAATTAGATACAAATTTATTCCAAATTTATTAATTCGAAAATTATTTGCAGCACAAAAACTACGCAAAGTTGGTTTCAGAGGAATGCATAGTTCAATAGAAGATTTAAAAATGGCTGCCATGCAAGTGAAAATTTTACCAGCTCTACAGGACAATTACATGTATATGGTAAGTATTCACTTATATTAGTTAACAAAATGATTTTTTTCTATAGAATAAAAGGTCACAAAGTGAACTGTTTTTTCTATAGAATAAAAGGTCACAAAGTGAACTGTTTTTTCTGTAGGATAAAAGGTCACAAAGTGAACTGTTTTTTCTATAGAATTAAAGGTCACAAAGTGAACTGTTTTTTCTATAGAATAAAAGGTCACAAAGTGAACTGTTTTTTCTATAGAATAAAAGGTCACAAAGTGAACTGTTTTTTCTATAGAATAAAAGGTCACAAAGTGAACTGTTTTTTCTATAGAATAAAAGGTCACAAAGTGAACTGTAAAGGTCACAAAGTGAACTGTTTTTTCTATAGAATAAAAGGTCACAAAGTGAACTGTTTTTTCTATATAATAAAAGATCACAAAGTGAACTGTTTTCTATAGAATAAAAGGTAACAAAGTGAACTTTTTTCTGTAGAGTAAAAGATCATAAAGTGAATTTGTTTCCAATGAATATTAAAGTAATTCTCCTTTTCCATAGATAATTTGCGGTAACACCCGTGAAGCTGCGATTGTTGATCCTGTAGATCCAGAAGCGGTCATTAATGCTGTAAAACAAGAAAGTGTTAATTTAACTAAAGTTTTGACTACGCATCACCATTGGGATCATGCTGGTGGCAATGAAAAGTTGGTTAAATTATTCAAACAAACCCTTGGAGGTTTGTGGTGGTGATGAACGCATTGGCGCTCTTAATCATAAAGTAACGCAAGATGATCGTTTAAAAATCGGTGATTTAAATGTCACCTGTATATTTACTCCATGTCATACCACGGGACACATTTGCTATTTCGTGGAAGCTCCTAATGGTGACAAATGTGTCTTTACTGGCGATACTTTATTCCAGGGAGGCTGTGGTCGCTTCTTTGAAGGTACCGCTGAACAAATGTATGCAGCTTTAGTGGAAAAATTATCTGCTCTACCAGATGATACTAACGTATTTTGTGGTCATGAATATACTTTGCAAAATATGGCTTATGCCCGTCATGTAGAGCCACTTAATGAAAATATTTTGAAAAGAATTGAATGGGCTAAACTTCGTCGGGCTACACAATTGCCCTACTGTGCCTTCTACCATTGGTAAGGAGAAATTATGGAATCCATTTATGCGTGTTCATGAAGCTACTGTACAAAAACATGCCAATGAATCTGATCCGATACGCACAATGGGTAGTTTACGTAAGGAAAGGATAATTTTAAAGCTTAAAAGATATGTTTTAAGGAAATTATATTATTTTTTAAAAATTTTAAGATTTAATTGTTTGCTCTGCCATTTTATGTATAATTATGAATTGTATTTAATGGTTTAAAAGACATTTTGTGTTTTGAATTCAAAAATTGAATTTTTGATCAAACTAATTGGCTGTTGTATTTTCTAAAGAAAAATATTTATAAAATAATAAAACAAAAACTATATTTTGGTTTCAGTTATAGAATAATTGAAAGTGTTTTAAAGTGATTAGCAATTAATGCCACAATTTCAAACAGCAAAACAGCAATTAAACTTTGTTCTCAATACACAAATTTACATGTTAAGTTCCTTTGTTGAAATCATTTTTGTCTGTAGTCTTTGTCAGTTTATCAACAAGATAAACTAATCACAACTATGGAATGTGTTTGATAAGCAAGATTAAATAATCTTATTAGTGTCTAAAGTTTATCTTTTTAACTCTGTAAAAAAACATCGTAAATAGTTTTAAAAACTTATCACAGAAGAGAAGGTTTACAATAAGGAAATTCAGATAACTAATAGATAAGCTTGTTTATCATTGAAGGTCAAGTTTATTTAAATTTATAGTTTAGGTAAATTTTTAAGTTGTAACTTTCAATTCTAAGAGAGGAAATGTTTAGAATTTTTTAATATATGAACTGGAGCAAAATATATATATATCCTACATCAAGGCCTAATGACATTCACATTCAACACATTCGGACCGATATTTCAGGTACCTTCCATGCAAATGTTTCTCCTGGAGTGCAGTTTTAAGGTTATAGAGGTCCTAAATATAAAGCGTTTAAATTTTGCACAAGTAAGTCTTATAATATTCTACAACAATGTGCCAACATATGTAAGGGTCGTTCCATTACTTTCTTATAGGTCCCATGTAACCTCCTTCGAAATATCACTTTCAAGGGCATAAATTTCCAGTACGTTGGCATTGTAGTAATAACAGGTCAAATTAAGATAAATATAAGCAAAACAAAAAAAAAATACGAGGGTGGTTCATTAATTTTTCGTAACTAACTTTTTAAGCAACAATGTGGTGTAGGGTATTAGATGGTCGACCTCGACCCACTAAATATTTTCGATAAACCTTAAGCTTCCTGAAAACCTTTCAACTGGTCATGTTA
>PYHX02000413.1:76544570-76590644 GCA_004302925.2 Cochliomyia hominivorax | reverse complement strand
AGTCAAAACGTTCTTACGGTAACGGCAGAAGAAGTCCATCGTTGTTACAACGGATCCTATAAATACCGAAATGTACATTATGGAATGTTTACAAAAAGGCTGCATCCTTTCATAAGGCTACAAAAGGTGTCCATTTATTTTTGGCCTGATTTTGCATTCTGTCACTATAATAAACTAGTCTAGGGATAAGCATAATAATGTGGTATTTGTATCAAGTGAGGCAAATCCTCCAAAGTGCCCGAAGCTAAGGCCAATGGAATGATATTGGACTCTCGTTATAAGAGAACTGAAGAGCATAAAAATAGTGTCCAAGTTGAATATTTAAAACGGAGTTGGACAATCTGTTCGAACAAATTATCAGGAAGCACGTTAATGGAGGGGTTTCCGGAAAAGGTTCAAAATTTTATCATTCGTGATTAAAGCAATACAAATATATTATTTGGTAAATTATAAAAAATTTTAATCAAATAAAAAAGTTAAAACTGTAAGTTTAGTGATTTCGTTTTTATCAACAATGTATGTTAAGAATTTTTCGGTCTCACTCCTAAAAATTAATATGTTTTTCTTTATAGAAGCGAGTACAGGACAATCAATTAAAAATGAAATTGTATTAAATTAATTTAAACTTACACCACGTGGGGTGCTGATGTTTGTAACATACAGAAAGAATGCTGTTACATCCACCTTTAAATATACCGTTTAGACTCAGAATCACAATTTTTGAGATATCTTCATGAAAATAGGTACACGTTATTATTTTGGATTAAGGACGAAACCTTTTAAAATTGGTCATATTCGATCCATTATTTCATGTGCCTCCCTTAAAAGTGTCCTCCTGGAAATATAAAATGATTTTAACGAAATTTATACGAGGGAGTTATACGTGGGTCAGTTCATAATTTCCATCTTCCATATAACCTCCCTGAAAAAACATTTTCAAATTCATAAATTTCACATAAATGTTAGTGTCACAATAACGAAGAATAAAACGAGGGTCATTCATTAGTTTTTTCGTAATTTTCTCTTTCAAATAATATTGTGCTGTAGGGTATTACATAACCGGGCTTGATCGACTATAAATATTTAACTTTTTTAATTTTTGTTTAATTTTCATTATCTCAGAGAAAAAGCATATATTTTCTTTTAAATTCAAAACTTATTTTCTTTAGATTTTCCCTTAAATTTTCCTCTCACCATGTAACTTTCAATCAAACCCAACACTCAGTACTCTCTATTAGCAAGAACAGCAGCAACAACAACGTGAAATTGTTGTTATTTATGACAGCAACTCCTTGTAAGAGTTACATAATACAACTAACAACTTATATTGAAGTGCGTAAAATATAGTGTAAAGACATGCTGAGCTTGAGCTTTACTTGTCTTTATATCCTCCACTTACACACACACTTGCATTCTAAATGTTTTTAACTTTATTTAGTTGAGTTTCATATTCCATGCAGTTCATGCAACCATGTCTGCAAACTACTTTTTATACCCTACACTACCAAAGGGTATTTTGTGTTTTTACAGATGTTTGCAACGGGTAGAAAAAATAGTCCTGCTATATTTAGAATCTCTTCCTGAGTCGTTTTAAGCATGTACGTCCGTCTGACTGTCAATGTTAAGCTTGTTCGTATAGTACAGATCGCAACTTTGGAGATATATTAAAAAAATTTGGCACAACAACTATTATCGGTCCATTTTTCTATATAGGCCCCATAAAAATGCCTCCCAGCATGGAGCTTGAGTCCATAAGATTCTTAAATATGAAACGATTTTAACTAAATTTAACGAAAGTAGGTTTAAATGTATTCTAAAACTATGTGCTGAATTATACAAGGATCGGTCAATTATATTTCATAGGTTCCATACAACCAATCCTCCAAATATCACTTTGAAAATCATAAATCGCACATAAACATTCTTTTAAAAATGCATAAAATGTTTGTGTTGTTATAATCTAACAACAAAGCATTTTATACGAGGGCCGTTCATAAATTTTTCATATCAGTAATTTTAAATAAACGATGTGAAATAGGGTATAACATATTCGGGCTTGGTTGACTATAACATTTTGACTTGTTTAGTCTAAGGTTAGACAAAGTTAATATAATGCGTTTTGATATAGAAAATAGCAGAGTAATAAGTACAGTAATTTATTAAACGTTTAAAGCATTAAATGTTGTGTTAAAGAAGTGTCATCGGTGATACAGTGAAAGAAATAGAATTGAAAATTTGGGAAAGTAAAATTCTATAAAATTTTTCTTCAAATCAATTAACGAATTTAATTCTATTAATGGATATTTTCTTAAAATATTTAAGACTACGAAATATTTGTTCAATTCAATAAAACAGATTAATTAAATATTTGAAATTAAAAAAAAAATCTGTAAACAAATATTTTTTGTTGAAAAAAGTGTTGGATGGATATTTCAAAACTAGTCCAATGTAATATTTTCCCCGATTTTATTCAACTATATGAAACTCTCTTTTGTCTGTGTGTTTTAAATATAAAATATTTTTTTATTTAAGATCATTTTTTACTTTATAATATTACAACCTTTGCTCTCTCTTCCTCTCTTCCTTTCGCTCTCTTTATTACATTAATAATAAACATACTTATTTTTTAAGTATAAAAATTGTTGCATGTTGTGTATGTCATACATATGCTCATATTAAAGGTTACATACATATACAACTATAAAGTCACATGCATTCAATAAAGCTTTGCAAAAAAAAAAAACAAAGAAGTTATGAAAACGGAAATGCAGACAACAAAGATGGCGAGTTTAAGTGTAGCATAAGTGTTGAAAGGATTAACATACAAGGACTATAGTTATAATATATACATATACATATACATATACATATACATATACATATACATAGACATATACATATACATATACATATACATATACATATACATATACATATACATATACATATACATATACATATACATATACATATACATATACATATATGTCCCACTTTCTTTTAAGCAAAGTAACAGTAAGAGAGAATAAGGTTTAAATTAACATCTAATTATTATAAATAACTTTATTAATTCATGAACAAATTGGAAATTAGGATTTTAAGGAACTTAACTCCTTAAGATCGCTTTAAACTTTAAACAGACGTATATGTTGACTCCATATATCGTATGATTCTGCTGTGACTCTCTGAGAACATAAAGCAATCTGTTCGTAATATCTTCTCTATTAATTTATATGGAGATCGATTTGGGTTCTCAGTCTAAAAAAATCTTTTAAAACTTGACAATATACAAACTTCATTTAGATTATTCGGCCAAAGACGTAGTCAGTTGAAAACACCATGTAAAAATAAAAATTGGTAAAAGAAAATGTAGACCGATATATAACATAACCTCAAAATTTCGATAAAGAACTTCTCTAAGTTTTTCAATAAAAGGTAACTGGATTTAAATAAAATTTTAACTATAATATACAGTTATATATTTTTTATCATCGTACAAAAAATTTATCAAAATCGGATCAATAGAAAAAAGAGAGTTATAGGTTGAAATATGCAAAATTTTGATACACCCCATAATCAGTGTGGTAGTAATTTTTAAGATAATTTTTATATATTTTTTTGATGTAATAAAGAAACCGAAGACACAAGATTGTGCTGGAATTATTTTTTAACTTAGTCCATAGTTATTAATATCAGTCCATATTTTACTATTGCTGTCATATAATGGACCTTCCCTGAAAAAGGGTTTGAGCTAAAGAACTATTTAATACGGACAAATCATATTGAAATTCGACACAATTAATTTTCTTGCCCTCCTGAATAAGCGTTATTTATTTCAACAATAACGGTCCATATATTGTAACGCCCCTTCCCGAAAAACATATTTGAGCTTATAAAACGTTTAAATAAAGATCAATTCAATTGAAATTTGGCACAATCATTTTTTTAACTGTCTTTAACATATATTGTTAATTTGATCAATCTCAGTCCATATTTTGCTGTAGCAAAATGACCGATCTTGGACCATATATTCCGGAAAGCAGGATTTGGCATATAAGAATAGTAAATAATGAACAGTTTTATTGAAATTCGGCTCAATTAATTTTCTAACTGTCTTCAATATATGTTAATAATCTAACCGATATCGGTCCATATGACGATATAGGTCCGACATACGTAAATAATTTATTTTCGGTACTAATACTTGTAGGTAAATTCAAGAATATGTTCAATCTTGTTTTTAAACAGGTCTTTTTTCCGTAATCGAACGAATAAGTTTTTCTATCTTGATATCTTGAATTCAGGCTAATTTTTGCATAATATTAACAGTGGAGAGTATTTAAGATTCGGCACAATCGAAGATAGAATTCTTACTTGTTTGTAGTTATGTTAAACGACAAAAGCTGGCAAATTTGTTCTTAACTGGTGCATGTTCACGCCAGCCTAGACACAGTATATGGCATAAGTATTTTCGATGTTAGAAGAAGGTTGCACTTATGTTATGTGCTTCGTAACTCTCCCCAGTATACGCAATCCAAAAATACTTCATACTATATTTTGAAGATATAGTATATTTTAAATGGTTAGGATATTATGCATTTAATCAGATATATGCAGCCTATCAGAATTACTTCCTGATTCAATTTTATGATGTATGTCCATTTGTTTAGCTCTTTATTCGTGAAGGTTATTTAAAATAATAGAAGACATAATTTTAATGAAAACGTGATCAAATTTGATTATTCGGTATGAATGATAAAACCAATTTTCAATTGTTAATAATCGATTCTTTATTATCGTGGTCTTAAGATTGATTTATGTTGACCAACGAATAGAAGCTCAAAAGATTTAGAATTTGATAAATGATTCTTAGATAAATTCTTCTTGAAGCTACGTAATTAATTAATACTATAACATTATCATACTACTATACTTTTATTACTCACTGTAGTTATAAATTTATAGCATACGATTTCCTTATAACGAACTTATTTAGTTTTGCAGGTAAAGATTAACAAGTCAAAAAGGAATCTCCTGCGCAGATTGTTCATTTTACAAAATTTAATTAAAATTTATGAAACACAAAATGAGACCAAATAGAGAAATTAAAAATCACAAATTTAATATCGAAACTTTAAATTCAAGTATTTTAGTATAAATTGTATTACAGATTTAGTACAACAATGAACAACTTATTTAGGAAATTTTGTTCGAAACTTCCTAAGAAGATTTAACACTAAGAAGATTTAGCAATAAAGGTTGCGCCTTGTATACTTTACATTAATAACGAAGTCTATTAAAGTAAGTTGCAATCGGTCCATTATTTCATATAGGTCCTATACAAATAGCCCAGGATCGGTCTATTATTTTCATAGTTCTCACACAAAGCCCACTTCTTAGTTCAAAATTTCACATATACATTAGCATTATTTTATGATTTGGTTTAAATAACACAAATATAAACAGGAATCGAAGTTTGCAAATTCTTTGAGGACGGGCTCATCCATATTTTCTTATAGCTTCAGTATAAACCAAAAAACAATACGCTTTAAACGCACAAATCTCACTCAATGTTACAGTCCTTAAACTATATTGAATTCTTAAACCTAAATTATGAAATCAAATTATACGAGGGTGTTTCTATAATTTTTCGCAGGTCCTATTCATAACCTAGGCTGGACGTGAATGTGGGTTATTTCGTAACCACAATGTACTCAAATCGATTTTTTTAAATGATTCTGCAACTTTTGAACTGTTAGAGATTTCGCATGATTAGATTCCAGGTGCTTTCGTGTTGATTTGGCTGATTACATGATTGATTTGTATCATTTGCCATACAAATAAAAGCCTTGTATAGATTGGATTTTTAGCCAAGATATAAACCATTTGCACAAGTATTTGCTTTCAATGAAAACGTTAGAATTTGGTCATTTACAATATTTAAAGAAGAAGTAATAGTTGTTGCGGTTTGAGAACTTAATAAAAAATTTATTATTTTAATTGACCATATATGGAAAGGGGGTGGTGGGCAGACAATTGTCTCGAGTTAATCCGAATTTAACTTATTTGCATTATAGTTAAGATTTCTTTACACAACGATAAAAAATTTTCAATTTACAACAACTTTATCAGTGAACACCTTTTTAAAAATAATCCCTCGAAATTATATTTTTTTTCAAAGTTCTAACTTAAGACAAATATAACTTTTTCATGGATTCATATAGTTATAAGGTTATTGCAGCAATATTTTTAGAAATGTATAGAGAATCTAATGGATATTTGTAGCATGCTAACTTAGCTTAAAGCGGGGGTAAAATTGGTCTACATTAGAAATAAATGTTGTGAAATTATAGGAGATAATCTACGCATTGAAGAATATTTTTATAGAGATTTATGAGGGCTATATTCAAACAAACTTTCCTTTGCCTCAATTCATAAATATTTTTTGAGTGATTTTAAAAAGGTCAGCATTCTTGAGCTGGGTAAATCGATTACTCACATGACCAGATAGCAGACTGTACTTGTTCTAATTTACTCGAAAAAATTTCATGTCTGATCATATAAAATTTATTCAAATATTTTTAACGATTCAAAAATTTCGGCGTTATTGAAAAACAAATCAAAATGTTATAGTCGTTCAAACCCGACTATGTAATACCCCACAGCGCATAGGCGTGCTGGAAGATTGGATCTACAAAGCCATGAAGTATTTTTAAATCTCTAACCATTAGTATTTTTTAATCTCTGTAAATATTCTCATTTCTTATATACCATGGTGCTCCTGTTATGGTCTTCTGAATTTTCGATTGGGTCCTTTGTATAAGATTAATGTTATTATTACTCACTGATCGCCGCAATTGGATACCATATGTCTATATTGGTTTCAATACCGTTTTATACAGGATGACTTTATTGTCAAGACTAAGTTTTGATTGGTGATTTAATAACCAGTTAAGACTGAATGCTTTAAACTTTATACGAAGTCTCTTAGTTTCAATATGGCGACGCCATGTGAGACGCCTATTCAAATGTATGCCAAAGTACGACACATGTTCTATGTGGAAGTCTACACACTTCGCATGTATGCATTTAGCTTGTTGAATGTAACATGTAGGTCTCCATCTTAACTAAGGTTTGCCGTGTCGTCAGCTTGTTGGGAGATCAGAAGTTAAAATTCAACATAAAATTGGACCTAAAACATTTCCTTGTGGAACACCTGAATTTTGTTGCAAATTCCCCAGTAACAAATCCATTATATTTCGCTTTGATTAATGGTTTTTCCGAGTTATTTCATATGAGCAGAAGAAATTATGAAAAGATCCTCGTATAATATCGCTCATCGATTTTAGCTTATAATTATTTAATTTGATCAATTATTATAATTCTAAAGTATGTGTGAGATGTACGCCCTTCAAAGTGATATTTGGAGGGAGCTTCTTTAGGACTTATAAGAAGTAATGGATCGACCCTCGCTTTATTTGGCACATCGTTTTAAAATATCATAGCACTTCCTTTTTTTGTGAATTTCGTTAAAATCGTTTTAAATTTAGGATTTTTATGATCTTAAGACCCCCTTCTGGGAGAACAAGTGTATGGGAGTTATCTGAAAAATTAGACCGAACATGAAACTCATTGAAATTGACGAAGAACTAAATTCCATCAAGATATCTAAAAAAAGTGCGACTACAGAGTGTTCACAGCGTTTACATGGATAGATAGATGGACGGGCATCGTTAAATTGACTCCGAAAGTGATTCTGAGCCAAATGGTACACTTAAAAGTGGGTGTAACACTAAACTACGGTGGTGTTGGGTAAAACAATCGGGCTTGTTGCTCAAGGAAAGCCAGCCGAACAAATGGACGGACAATACTTAAGAGTTGGTGACATATATTTTTTTCTG
This sequence comes from Cochliomyia hominivorax, assembly GCA_004302925.2. Lineage (NCBI taxonomy): Eukaryota > Metazoa > Arthropoda > Insecta > Diptera > Calliphoridae > Cochliomyia > Cochliomyia hominivorax. Next base: position 76,582,743 of record PYHX02000413.1, on the reverse strand, counting down.
TACGCTATAAACATCAGTATGAGCGTATATTATCCTATGATGTGGTGGTTGGGTGTGTGTGGGTATAAACAAGTGCCTTAAATATGTTTACGATTTTAAGAAACGATGACCCAAATTCTTTTTAATTAACTAACAGAGGTCTATATAAAGTATTACATCGGTGGGTAAACCAATAGCCAATCAATACCTTTGTCCACCTTTCCTTTCCAAAAAATATATTCCTAAATTTATGCTACAATTTTTCACTACAATTTAACTATTTCCTTCCTTTTCCAACCAGGAAATTTAACATTTTCTTAAGAAAACAAATTTATTTATAAACATATTTCAATGGTACAATTTCTATTGTTATTTATTTATTATAATAAAATAAACTATAACAAATACACACAAAATAAATATTAGATAAATAAAATAAGAAAAAAACAAGAAAAAATGAAGCCAAGAAAAAGTTGACAATAAAATATATGTGAAGAAAAAATACAATACAAATATTGGACTTTGTACTATTTCACTATCAATAACTGGCGCTAACCGAAAAAAACAACAACAAGTTGTTGTCAAAATAAAACGATTTGTTGTCTTGCTTTCCCTCTCTTGCTGCTCTCATTTTTATTAAGATAAATTTTCTGAAATGTGTTCACAACAAAAAAGTGTGACTTTTATTGTGTTTTCTTATTTGGCGTTTTTTTTTTACTTATTGTATTGGTGATAATGATGTTGTCGACAGTTGTAGATTATTATCTAAATAATAATGATGTTGTCTTCTTAATAATGTTGTTGTTGATAATAATTTGGTTGGTGGCTGATGTATTCAGAGTATGGAAAAAAACTTTAATTCTAAATAATCCTAATTTTTAATCTTCATTTGCGAAGATTAAAAATAAACTCTTTTCTTTGTGTTTTTATTTTTATGATTGAGAAAAATCAAAAAAAAAAAAATATTTTTACTCTTCTTTTTAGTTGGGAATAAAAAGGAGGATTATTTTTATTACTCGCTCAAATATGGGAAATGGTTAACAAGAAGAAAAGTGCTTGTGCATACAAAAGTACATAAACAAATTTCTTGCTAAAATAAAACTTACTTTTATTGTTTTATATTAACAAAATGCAATGACAAAAACCCCTAAAAATTCATACAACAAAAGTAACCATATTTTAATATGTGATTACGTTTGTAGTGCTCTACAAAAGTTACAAACATTCAAACTCTTTTTCACATAATAAAAAATCATTGTTGAATGCTACACACGACTTCAAAACAATTTTTTCGAATTATTCATTTTTAAACTCTATTTTGGATTTTTTTCATTTTTGATTTTTATCGTTTTTCATTTTCATATATATTTTTTTAATGTAAAGTACTTTTGAAAAGCGATAAAAAATAAAACTTCTTTTTTTAAATTAAAATTTAACTCTTCGAAAGATGCGATCTTAAGAAGAGTTAAAAAAAAGAGTCAAAAATTTACCTTGGATGTATTTTAAATGTGCCATTCAAACAACAACAAATATTCTCTTTTTATTTATTTAAGCTACAAATAACAACACATAAATTTTGGCATTTAAATTGTCATAAAAGTTTTTTTTTTTTGTTTTCATTTCATTATTAAATTCATCAAAACAAATTTATGACTGAAAATAATTTTTTGCTCTTTTTTGAGCAAAAAGTAGCCATAACATATAAAATTAAAAAAAAAATCTTTAGGTAATTTGAATTTAAATTTTATAATTTTTAAAATTAGGTCAATTCATTTATCAATTTTAAATCAATAAAATCAATAATTTTAAATAAAACATTTTAAAGAATTTTTATTTAACAAAATGAGGTTTTAATAGGGTGACCTAAATAAAGAAATAAATATTGAAAAAAAATCACAAGGAAAAATAATAAGAGCAACAACAAGTAAGAATGCTAAATTCAGCTATGTCGAATCTTTAAAACCTTTCACACAAATGCATGTACATTAAAAACGTTATGTTTCGTACATACACACTCACAGATACACTCACAGATGTATGCAGTATACAAAAGTTTATCTTAAATATAACACAGGGATGAGTCATAAAATTAGTTATAACTTTTGCTATAGCTTGTTTTACTGAACCGATTTTGATAGTTTTTGGAATAGTATTCGGTGAATCGGTCTATATTTTTTAATATACTGAACCAATTTTTGCTGGTTTTAAATAGGAAACTTCTCAGTACTGTAACAAATACTCAGGTTAAATTTCATTGAGCACCGTCAATTTGTTGTGGATGTGAGCGTGCCAACAACAGGCAAAAGACAGTACGAGAGGTAGACAGACAGACTAAATTGATTCAAAATTTGATTTGATGAAAAAACATATACTTTGTGGGGTCTGAGATAATTCCATTTTAGCGTTACACACGGAGTGACAATGTTAATATACTCTCTTCATCACTTGTAGTGGTGGAGGTTATAAAAAGTGGTAAATAGTACCATATTAATCATACGCATCCAAGATCATTTAATTGAAATGTAAAATAATGTTATATTTAAATTATAACTATTTTTAATGACCTAATTAAAGTGTGATATTCTTAATTCAGTATCATTTCTTGTAGAAAAAAGTGAAATTTGGCTAGAGAAAGCTTGGTTCAGGTTAGATTTTTGGCAAAAATATAAGCTTCTAACACATGTGCCATATTAATCATACGCATACAAGATCATTTAATTGAAAATTAAAATAGAGTTATATTTGAATGATAACTATTCTGAATGAACTAATTTTAATGTGATATTCTTAATTCAGTATAATTTCTTGAATTGATTTACAATGTCTGTCCGTCCTTTCGTCTGGCTATTTATGTAGAAAAAAGTGAAATTTGGCTAGAGAAATCTTGGTTTAGGTTGGATTTCTATCAAAGATATTTAATATCAATGAAATCTAAAGAATATGAAGATCCATAATTTGTAAAGAAAAATTTAGTGGAATTTTATTTGATGACAAAACATTTATAGAGAACTTAAAATTCTAATTTTTTGAAATTTTTTGGAAAATTAAAATTTATATTTCAGCCTCAATAAAGTTAAAATAAATACATACAATTATTTGAGATGTCAGTATAATGGAAAAAGACTTATCTTATAGAAATTTAAACAAATTTCCACTTTAACAAGTGAAAATATCCAAAATCATAATACCAATGAAACGTGTTAAAAAATTGACATTACTGACATTTAAAATCGATTCGATCACACTGTGCGTTAAGTGCATTCAAATCGATTTTCTTTGAACTAATTCTGTAACTTTTGAACCGTTAGAGTATATAAGTCAAATTTCACATGTTTCACAAGTCACAAATAAAACTATACTCATCTATGACGAATCTTTAACTCACCACGATAAATTTAGAAATGATTGTAGAAATATATTTAAAATTTCTCTTGTAAGGAGATACTACGCCACCACGCCCTTTTCCAAAATTATGTTGTCTTTATTACTTTGCAATTTTAACTTCATCCATGAGACAATTTCGTTTACAAAGGGGATATCCCTTCCCCGTTCCCGTCCCAAAATAATTTATGGTGCTTAACGTTTCTTACTAAAGACAATATCAGTGTGACAAATTTTATGAAAAGAGTCATAATCGTAGTTCAATTTTTCTAATTTAAGAGGTTGTTTCAGATCTCGGTCTATAACTTTTTTTATGCAAAAACAATTTTTCCGGTTTTAAATAGAAAACTTATCAGGAAAATTAAAAATGCTCAGGCTTTTTAAGTTGGTTAAGCGCGACTATGTATTAACCTATAGCATATTGTTGTTTATAAAAAGGATCTAAAAAATATGGAGCAACCTTCGAATAATTTCATTTCTTTCCACTAACCCTTTGAAAATGCTTTGGCTTCCATAAATTATTTTCATCTTATGTAAGATTTATCGTGGTATATCAAACATGATTCTTGAAATGTTCCTTGGCAAGCTACGTCTTCTGCTCCGAATTGTTGTTGATGTTATCAGCCCAGAATAATCTGCATATAGATGGAAAATAGGTTTTACATTCAAGCTGAGATTGCTGCAAGTCGTAGAGCGATCAACTGGCTGAGGCATAATAAGATACGGTCAAGATATCATGACTTTTACCGACAACAAGGCTGAAATTTGTTCCCTTACGGATCGAAATTCGTTCCCTTACGAATGTCTATACGACATCGAATACAGTGCATTCAAACATGACACTGGACTGGGTGCAAGGACGAAAGATTTTCCAGAGCAACCTGGAGGCTGATGATCTAGCGAGAATAGATGCTAACCTAACCTATGTTTCTTCTTTAATCAACAACCAAGAGAGATTCTCTTTTCTCTCATTCTCCAACATTTACATCCAAATTATTTTCGTACTTCCTCTTTGAACTCTTAGTTTCTATTCTTTCCTTCCATTCCCTTTTTTCTCTTAATAGATAATACAAAGGGATCTTCAGAATCCAAGCCATATTAGTAACTTCAATCTTTCTAGCGGCCTGATAATTTTACTTAAGCGTTTTAAGGAAAATTACTTAAACTCAAGTATTTCCACGATTCAAAAAATCGAGAGTGAAATTCAAATGTCTAATTGTGTTTTCTTTTTATCCTATAAGACTATGTCTTTGAGGAAGAACCTTCTCTTTTAATATTCCCTAAAGATTATGAAAATATATTGCAAAATCTTCAACTCAAATTCAATTTATATTTCCCGCTTTAAATTTTATTATTCAGACAACTCTGTCAGTTTCAGTTTTTTCTAAATATTTTCTCTTTTAAAACATTTGCAAATTTATTTTTTCAATCAAATTTCAACACAAATTATTTTGAAACCCTTGTAAGAAGAAGAACAAGAACTGTCTTAAATAAATGGTACGTAAAATATACAATTTCAATTTATATAGAATTTTTTTCTCCATTTAAAAAAATACTCACGCATTTTGTAACTCTGTCTTTTGGCAATTGTATTGTAAAAGAGTGTGAGTAAATGAATGAAAGAGAGTGTGTGAGTGTGCATTTTCTTAATACAAGTACTTGAACACATGCATATATTTATAGTTTTCTACTAATATTAGTTTTATGCAAAAAGAACACATACAAATAAATATATGAATACATACACATATTTACATGTAAAACATGTGTGCTTTTAGAGCGAGAGAGGGAAAGGGAAAAAGAGAGAAAGATACATATTTGAAAGTGGTATTTAAATTTTCTCTTTTCGTGTGTAACGCGAGGAATGTAACATCTCAGACACTATTATGTATATATATTATTGTTTAAAATCAAATTCTGAGTCGATTACGCTATATTCGTCCATCTATCTGTCCGTCTTTCAGTTGTTGCCACACTCACCTCCACAATAATTGACACAGCTCAATGAAATTTGGACTAAGTATTTGCTATAGTCTTGAGAAGTTTCCTGTTTGGAACCAGCAAAATTTGATCATTATATTAAAAGACCGATATCTTAGGAAATATCTGCTTTCAAGCAAACAATTTTTGATAAATTGTCAATTATTAATCCATAAATAAGAATGAAATTTTTGTCATGGTAGTAAAGAGTTATATGTACTTCATTATCATTTGAAAAATTTTCAAAATCGGTTCAGTAGAAAGAATGTTAAAGTTAAAAATATAACACATTTTATAACTTATAAGCAGAGCCGGCAAACTTAGTTTTGCAAAAAAAAAAAAAAAAAAATAGTGCGTTGCTGTCCCTAAGCAAATATTATTTAGTAATTTAAATTTGCTTCCAGATCCTTGAAAATGTGGTTAAGATCAAATTTGAGAAGTCTCGCTGTTATAACTGTTTAGATATTCGATGACCAATATTTGCTTTGTACGGTGATACCCTTCCATCCAACCTCTATCCAGTATAATAGTGCCTGAAAAAAGTATCCGAGGCCAAATTTGAGAAATTTCCCTATTATAGTTCTTTAGATATTCGATAATCATTATTTACTTTGTATGGGGGGTAACCCATCTCCTAGTCCTGTCGGAATTTTTTATAGTCTATGTTACTTTCGGGTATATTGGGATCATTCTGCAAAAATTTTACCAAATTGGCCCAGTGGTTTTAGAGTATGTACGTTACATACATTCATATATTCATATATACTCATACATACACTCATCTTTTTTTATGTAGATAGATAGGTATATAGATAGATAAATATATAGATAGATAAATAGATAGATAGATAGATAGATAGATAGATAGATAGATAGATAGATAGATAGATAGATAGATAGATAGAAAGATTTAAGAAAAAATTGTATATATTTTATACACCTGTGAGTGTATATGTGAATGTGTATCTACGAAATATAATGTACTCACGTACTCACTTTACTATCATTTGTGATGAGTGATATTGAAGGTTTGGCATAGCTGAATTTACCATTCTTTTTTGTATTAACCTCCACTTACGCAAGTGGTAAAAAGGCTAAGAAGGAATCATCGCTTACCTCCTAGTGTTTATATATTCTTGCATCAAATCGAATTCTGAGTCGATTTAACTATGTCCATCTGTCTGTCTGCTGGCTGTTGGCACGTCCACATCCACAATAATTGACGAAGCTCTATTAAATTTGGTCTGAGTACTTATTATAATCCTGAGAAATTTCTTATTAAAAATCAGCAGTATATTAAAGGATATAGACTAATGTCTGAGGCAATCCCTATATTCAAGGGAAAAACTCAACAAATTAATATGAAGGTTATATATACTTCATTACCGATTCAAAAATAAACAAAATCGGTTCAGTAGAAAGAAAGTTATATCCAAAAATATATTTTTTTATTTTATTAATTTATTTTCTATTATTAAGTGTTCCTATGATATATTTAAGAAAAACTTGTATATATCGTATATATCTGTGAGTGAATGTGTGAGTTTGTGTGTAGGAAACATAACATATTTGCTTTACACGCATTTGTGGTGGAGGGTATTGAAGATTCATTATAGCCCAATAAAGCATTCTTACTTGTTTTCATATCTCTTTTTTTGCTATAATTTTTATAGTGGAAAATGAATAGAAAAAAAATTCAATTTGTCTGCTACAAAATTGTCTGCATATGTGTGAAAGTATATATTTGTGCAAATGTTTGCAAGAGAGTAAAAATAAACGTTGTAAGTTGTAAAATAACTATTCTGCAGTTACAATCATTTATATTTTAATATACTTAACATGATCTTGTTATAGAAAAGTAAAAAATGAAAGAAGGAAAATATTAAAAAAATAAAATAAAATCTTTCCTTATTTCATTTATTTATTTTTATTAAACGTTATAAAAAAAATAGTTAAAAACGTTTTAAAAAACGTATGTTCCATTTTAATGGTTAAGATTTTCATGGCATACTTTTAGGGGTTGCTTTTCATGTTGAGTGGGTGGGTGTTGGGAAACAAAAGTAGTTTTAATGGTGTTGGTAATATGTATAACTTATGGTTTCCGGCACTTGGCTACAAATTACATTTTAATATATGAAAATAAAGGATATTATGCAATTTACTCGTTATAAAGAGAAACTGATTTCAGTTCATTTATGTTCTTCTTACTTGTTGTAAATGTGTTAGTGATAAATACGGTTCTGTTTTAATAGGAAATTGAATGAAAACTCAACAAAGAAATGAAGTGAAAATATTAAAGGAGTTGAGATATTTAAATGTCTCAATGAGGTTAAAAATGTAACAGATATTTTATTATAAGTTCTTAGTATGTGGAAGATGCCAATAGTATATCCTACACAGATAATTTACCCTACACAGACTATTAAAACTAAGATTGCAAAATATTAAAAAATATTTCTAATTGTGTGCTGTTAAATAAAAAATCTTGGCTTTAGAAAACAATATGATAAAAAGAGTATATAAACTTTTTCATTCCGTGATTGAATATATTTTTTAAAGCTGCCAGATAATTTCACAAAGTCCAAACTCAAGCAAGTCCATTGGGATGTCACAGATTTATTTAATTTTTAAACACATGAAACACTGTGCGAGCGTTGTTTATTAACTTTTCATAGCTGCTATTTAGAACCAACAATGTTGTGTAGGATTGTAGGATTTTTTAATATTAATTATTTTACGCTCAACAAAACATACGTATAATTAATATCAATTATTCTTATAATAAATAATAATATTGCTCATACGCCCACATTCAAAATGCATTTAGTTTTAATGGTCACAAATAAATCATTTTCTAAATCTTTTAACATTTTATTGCATTTTCTTTCGCCTTCACTTTAAGTTTATTCATTTCGCAAAACACATTTAAAATAATGATTTATTTTAATTACATTTTAGACAAAACATTTTCAATTAATTTTTATTTGTTTAACTTTTTTGTGCTTCAGAAAAAAAAAAGAAAATGTTCAACCTGTCAATATTTCATGCATTTTCCTCATTGATTGAGTCATTGTAAAGGTCATTCGCTTATTTGTCGTCTATTTTGTATTCATGTCACTTAATTATTTCAACAATTAGTGAATGGCGTTTTTAATGCTAAATTTTCATTAAATTTTGTAAAATAATTTAAAGAAATTTTAGAATTTGTGAGAGAAAAATTTGAAATAAAAATAAAAGTTTTTTTATTTCATTTTGAGTGGGTTTATTATACCCTACATCATCACAAGTAATGATGAGGGTATATAAACTATGTCATTCCGTGTAAAACATCAAGAAGAAATCATCTCAGATACTATAAAGTAAATGTATTTTTGCATCAACTCGATGTCTTAGTTGATGTAGTTATGTCTGTCTGTCCATCTGTCTCTCTGTTGGAAATATTATGAAGGTATCTTGATGAATTGATCATGTTCGGTCTAATATCTCAGGTACCTTCCATGCAAATGTCCTCCCGAAATAATGTTTTAAGCTCATAAAGGTCCTAAGTGATTTTAACGAATCGATTGGCCAAATTTTGTGATGGTCGGTCAATTGCTTCTCATAGATCTCAAAATAACCCCCATCCAAATATCATTTTAGGGGCATAAGTCTCACATATACTTTAGTATTGTAATAGTATGAGATTAAATTATGATAAATTTAAGCAAAAATCGATGTGCAAAATTATCCGAGGGGCGGTTCTTAATTTCTGGTAGCTTCTATTTAACCCCCTTTAAAGGCATTAATTTCCAAAAATGTTATTTTCGCAGTAATGTGCTGCATACTTTGCCATAAATCAGAAAATAAAATTATACGAGGGTCATGTGAACTTTTTCGCATTTATAACCAATATTGCGGTGTGGGGTATTACATAGTCGGACTTGACCAACTTTAACATTTTATTTGTTTCTCTTTATTTATTGTCTAAAATGTCAATGCTTCTCGTTACGCTTTTAGAAAATTTCGGTAGTAAATTAGACCGTCTGTCTAGTTTATAGAGGGTGTGATAATTTAAGGTAATTAATTTTGTTTTATTTTTATTTTTATAAATAATAAGGAAAATAATTAAACTTACTTATTTATTTTATGCGATTTTTTCTCGATGGCTCTACAAAGTGTTGACAGATTTTTGTTGTATTTTTAGTTTTACAAATTTCAATTACCTGCAAAAAGAAAATGAATAAAAATAAAATAAATTAAATAAATTTTATTAAATGATGCAAAGAAATGGGGGCGTATTTTTATTATGTTTAACATTAAAAGTTTTTTTATATAAAAGTTTTCAAGGAAATAATTTATGTTCAATTCATATTTTTGTCTAATTTATTGTGAACTTAATTACATTTTTTAACTTTAAAAGCTTATTTTGTTGTCAATCATTATTTTTAATGACAACTCTATCGAATGTCTCAGATAAAAGTTATATAGATTTTAAAGCAATTACTTTCCAGTTAATATTAATCATACGCTAAGTATTCCCAAAAATCTTTTTGAAATACTTCTATAACTTGTGATCTATAAGAGATATTTAATTAAGGTTTCACATTATTAAGAAGTTGATACGACCGAGCAGACGTGTTAAACTTTCTTTGTAAAAAATAATTTAAATAATGTTTATTTCAGTAAATATTTTATGTTCAATGTGTTTCCAAGAGAAACTACTTTTGAAATTCTTCTCTAATTTGGGATCTGTTAAAGATATTTGATTCAAATCTCACGTGATGAAGGGTGTGACATGACCGAACAGATGGAAGGATTTTTCTTATCAATAAAGTGATGCACAGTGTTTCATATAAAATTTGAAATGGAAATAATTTTGTAACTTCCGAACGGCTATTCCGATTTCAATAAAGTTGATATTGTTTGTCTAACTAATTTCATACCAAACTTAGTTAACATCTTTAACATCAAATTTTGCATATAATGGGATTTTGTGATACTTAATTAGTAACTATTTATATTAAGAACTTCCTTAAAAACTTTTTGATTCCTAAAAATCCTTAAAAATTTTTCCATTTTGGTTCTTGTACTACTCAAGGACTTGTTCGCCATAGTAACACATTGTGAAGTCTAACGAATGGTCATGGAATTTTTGGGGAAATTTCCTTGATTTTTTGTAGAGCTTTTTGTTAAAAAGTATTGGCTTTTTTGCCACGACTGCATTTTGACTGCAATTGCATCCTAAACTTTTTTTGAAAATGCACCATGTTTTATATCGACGGAAGAGTTCCTTCTGTGCTGTTAATAACATTGAAAATAGTTTGACCGCAGACCTTAGAATGCTTGGCTAACTTTCTGAAGGACTAAATACACACTCTTTTCTGGTCACTCATTTTAATCAGGTAAACAATAAATAAACAATAATTAACATAAAGTTGGAATTAAAGTAATAATCCCCTTATCTAGTATTTTGTAGGATTGATAAATATATTCTTTTAAGTATTGGTTTTAACATAATTGCTCAAGTAATAAATAATGATTACCATTTGAACGCTTCAATCTCATAATTATTATCAATCATATGCCATCAATTGATCAATTTAAAAAATTTAAAAAAATCATAAAATTTTTAACATTAAAAAAATGCAAACATTTTTAAAATGTTTAAAATATCATTCATTTAATATAAAATAAATTTCCTATAGAATTTTAGTTTTTTCTAGTTTTTATCCTCTTTTTCCTGATATCAAAACTTTTCAAAATATTTTTTTTTTGTTTTTGGGGTTTATTTCTCTTGATGATTTATTTTAACAACAATTAGTTTAACCAAATGAATTGTGTATTAATAAACTTCCTTATTGTTTTATTTGTTGCTATTATTTATTTTTATAGTATACAACAATAACAACAACAACTATTATAAACATGTAAGAATGTAATATTTGGCAATGCCGAATCTTCAATACACTCCATCACAAATGTGTGTGAAATAAGTACATCATAACTTTTTCATTCTACTGAGCCGATTTTGTTGATTTCTGGAATGATAATGATGTACATATAACTTTATATTATGGTAAAACTTCATTATAATTTTTCAATTTATAATTGATAATTTTTCCAATTTTTTTTTTTTTGCTTGAGCTAAGAGGTTGATTTAGATATCGGTCTATATATTTTAATATACTGAATAGATTTTGCTGGTTTTAAATAGGAAACTTTTCAGAACAAAAACAAACATTCAGGTCCAATTTCATTGAGCTCTGTCATTAATGGCGGATGCGAGCTTGCCAAAAACAAATAGACAGACGGACATAGGTAAATCAACTCAGATTTTGATTTGATGCAAGAATAAATATATATCATGGGGTCTGAGATGATTTCTTCTGAGCATTACACACGGAATGACAAAGTTAATATACCCTCTTCACCAGTTGTGGTGGTGGAGGGTATAAAAATATGAATGAAAGTAATTGTACAAGAAGTAAAAATGTTTTATTCTGTCAAAGCCCGACTATGTAATACCCTACACCATATTGTTGGTTGTAAATAACTTTAAATTTATGAACGGCCCTCGAATAATTTGCTTTTCTTATTAATGCTGATGTGTGCAATAGACTTCTATTTTACTATCATTTATGTGAAAAAGTTTTAAAAGGAATTTTTCTGTAGGGTAATATGGGTGTTAGAAAAAATTAGGGGCCGTTCCTCGTAGAATTTCGCACAGCTGTTTCGGCTTATATTTATCTCAATTTAACTGAACATTTTTATAATACCCACGATATATTTAAAAGTGGTGTTGGAATTACTCTTTCTGCATGTTACAAATAACTGTACAAACGCATTATACCCCCACCACCTCTGATGGTGTAGGGTATAAATATTTTCTATATTTATTTAAAGTGTGTTTGTGTGAGTTTATTATTAATTGCTTTTTGTTTATGGCAAAAATTACAATCTTTTGTTTAGTTTTTTGTTTGTTTGTTGTTTGTTTTTTTTGTTGCTTTTTTATTGTTGTATTGAAAAGTTTTTTTGGTTATAAACCGTAAATCATGTTAACGCTTTTTATGTTCTTTTTTCCCATATAAAGGCTTTAGTTATTGGATAATATTTCATATAAATTTGCTATTATACTTTGCTGGTATGAACTTTTTTTGTTGCATTTTTATTTTAACAATTTTATATATAATTAACTTTTACCTGGTGTGCTTTGCTGCACTTTCTTCGATTCAGAGAAAATTTTCATAAGTTAGGAAGTGTATTGAAAAAATTTTAATTTTTTAACTCTCGCTGTAATGGTTCTTTAGATATTCGATAGTCAAGATTTGCTTTATATGGGGGTACCTCTTACCCTGATACTTTGCGTCCTACATTTTGTTTAGTTAAACAGTTTATGGAGAAAGTGATTGGGAGCAAAATTTTCTCTGTTATAGTTCTTAGATATTCGATAATAAATATTTGCTTCGTATGAGGGGTACGCCTCCCCCCTCTCCTAACCGTCCTAAACTTTGTCCGGTAGAACAGATCCTAGGAAAAGGATCTTTTATGTTTTTTGATATTCTTTAATTAATATTTGCTTTGTATGAGAGGTATCCCCTGCCCCTGGTTTTACTCGTCTTACATATTCACCGATATATCAAATATTTGAAAAAGTGTTTGGGGCCAAATTTGAGAACTCTTGCTTGTATAATTCTTAATATATTCGATAAACAATATTTGCTTTGCATTTAATTTTCCTCAGGCCTGGCTCTAGCGGATCATTTCAAAATTTGAAAATTTCATCAAATTTGGCTCAACCGTTTTGGAGTCCATACGTTACACATATACATACAAACTATTTTATATATATAGATATACTTTATATATACATTCATATACATTCACTTATACAAATTTACAAAAGTTAATTGTGTGAATGAAAATTTGTAATTTAATGACCTCAATATGTTTTATAATTTAAAAAGCAATTTATTTTCTGGATAAAGCAAAGATAATGATTATATGGGAAATTGGAAAAAAGAGGGGAATGAGAGATAGAGGAGGAAGGAATGGTAAATAAAGTGAAGAAAGAGAAAGGAGTTAAAGAAAAAATGAACTTTATTATAAAATTATTTAAAAAATATACATTTTATGCTTTAAAAGAGTCAGATTTTATTGACCAAAAAGCAATTTTATATAAATTTAAAATCAATTAAATTAAAGGTTGTTAATTTTTAGTGATATTTTCATCCTCTTTTTATATTCAATTTCAACATCTTTTTTAAGATCGAAATATATTATTTTGTTAATTATTATAAATTTGTAAATATCAAGTTTAAAGTGCAAATGTATAAAAATGAAATAAGTTTCAAAATTTAAAATTAAAGCAGCTTAAACCTTATTTTGTTCTTTATTGTTTCGTCAAATTTCATCTCAATTGTAAGTCTCAGTAAAAAGTTATTGAGACTTATATAAAACAACCACTATATTAATATTAATCATACGTAAGGAGTTTTTCAACATATATTTGGAAATAAGTTTAAAATTTAAAAATCACTGAAGATATTAAAATAGGATTTTACTGGATTATAGCTAAAATGATTTCCAGTTGATTTGTGGAACTAGATATACCTAATAGTTCAAGGTGAGAGAGGCTTACTTCGGACAAGTACAGTTTTATTTTATATTTTTTAAACAAATAAAAATTTAATACATAAAATTAATATTTTTTGTTTAATTTAATTTAATTTAATTTAAAATCAAAAAAAAATCATAGAAAAATTGTTAAAAAAGTTTCACCAAAATATTACTTAATTAATATTAATCATACGCCTTGATATTTTCGAAATATTTCGTTTGGAAAATGGATATAATTTGAGAATCACTGTAGGTATAAGTAATATTTAGTTTGATTTTAAAGGAAATATATTTCAGTGGAATACAATATTTTCAATTGACAAGGCAACTGGTGGTAAATCAAAGAGAGATTTATACATGTTAAAATGATATTCGGGAATGGGTCTTCGATCCTTGTGAAATTTAACACATTGTTTAAGAATATTTAAAAGCTTATTTGTACCAAAACTCATTAAAATGGTTTTACATTAAGAAGTTTTTTGGGTTCCTAATATCTATGATGGTGTAGTGTATAATTGAAAATATCAACAAGTAAGAATGCGACCATGGCGAATCTAAAATACTCATCACCATCATACGTATAGACACCAAAATTTATAGTTAAATTCTATTTTAATCTGATAATTAGTTTATGAAAAATTCACAAAAGTTTTTGTTTAAATTTCTAGATTTTTTTTCAGATATCGGTCTATAATTTCTTTGCTGCCAGACTAACGTTGCTGGTTTTTAATAGCAAATTTGCTTAGCTTAATAGCAAAAAGTCTGGGCAAATTTTATTAAATTGACATTGATAATGTGACCCTAAGAATGTTTCCAACAAATAGACGTCATACACTTGTGGTGGAGGAGGGTAAAAGTTGCATAATCTTGAAAAATCTTAAGCGATAAATGTTAATATATATAAAACCGGAATACTTAATGCGTCATAACATTAGTTATAATTTTGATTATAAGTTTTTCTTTTTTTGCACTAAACCGATTTTGATAATTTTTGCACAGATAATACCCAATAACGTTATTGTTGATACTTCATTTTGGGATACCCATAGATATGTCACGTCATTGCGAGATAATTTAATAGGTCACTAACTCAATTCTTATGTTAAAAAATTTGCTCATGATTTTGATTGTCATAGTCGGTCACTCAGAAAGAAGATTAATGATTCTTTAAGTCCCAATATATACTGGTACTATGACCGACTTTGCATTCACCTATTTTTGGCCTATATGAAAAATACCTCTTTTGAGGTTACTAATCTTGTCTGACTCTTGAAGCTACAGCATGTTAAAGTGGATCAAGGAAAACATGAGAAGTATAAAGGCTGATTAGAAAATTAACAAATAAATCATTTTCAAAGATAAAAGTTATCATTCGCCCAAATTGGGGGTAGAAGATTTTCTGTTTTGAATCTTGTACAACCTATTGCGTATGAGTAATATAATTCGGAGAGTAAAAAATATATTAATCATACGCAATAGTTGACAATATCAGTAAATTGTTCTTATAACTTTTCTAGATGGAAAAAAATTGCTTAAGAAGTTTTATTTAACTTTATGTTCAAGAAAAAAGTTATTGTTTTTAATGGTTTAATATTTCTACAAATTATTTAAAGTTCATACATATATGAAATTATCTTATTTCCCTCTAATGCATTTGAGATCATTCTGTTAAAACTTTCCTTTATTTCCGATATAAATTTGGATTTAATTGGAACAAATTTTGACTCATCCTATGTGTTTCTAATAAAACCAATAATTAATATTACTCATACGCCTTTGTAAGGCCAATAGTTACATACTCACTTAATAGATATTAAGGTTTTTTCTTCTTCATTTCTTATAATTAAAGAAAGAGAATAATATAAAAATAATTTATTTGTATATGTATGGGTTTTCTAACAAATACGCACATATAAATATTTAATAAGAAACTAATTAAAATTGACAAATTTATATTAATGAATAATTTGTAAGAGATAGGAAATTTTTGGAGGAAAAAGTGCAGAAAGGGCAAAGACTTTAAGGGTATTAAGAAAAAGAGATTTAAATAATAAATAATAATTTTAATATATGATAATAAATTAGAATTTAATTTTAGATTTTTTTTATTAAAATGTTTTGTCATTTAAGTTGTGTTTCAAATTCTAATTTATTTTAAGAAGAAAGATTTTAAAATTCTTAACTTAACATTTTATTTTTCATATGATTTAAATTATTGTAACAATTTAAACATAATAAAAAAATAGTTTTATATTTTCACCAGTGATACCATTCTGAATTTTTCGGAAACCCTTCTATTTATATTTGTATAGAACACTTTGTCAATTTGCTTGAAGAGGTGATACATCTACGTTAAAATCTACGACATTAACAAGAGCCTAATATTTCTCTACTGGTTTGGCTCCGGACTGTTTGGAGAGCATGACTTTCTTGGTGCAAATACCATGTTTTTGTTCTTGTATCAATCAAGGCTTGTTCACCATAGCGTGAACAAGCTCCATGATAAGGTAAGCATATCTTGATGTAAATTTCGGTATTTAGAGAGCACAAATTATTGACTTTTCTGTCACAACACCATATTGCTGTTAATGCCAACAACTTTTTGTAAAATTGTGAATGCTTTTGGATTCTAAAGTTTTCTTCAACATTCTCTCGAGCTTTAGCCGCATAAAATTTTTTACCAGGAAGTTTCAATAAATTTTAAAGAATCTACGTTCTTCATCCATTATTTGGAAGGAACATATTTTTTAGAAATCTTGACTTTAAATTTAATGCTCTGTTTTTTGGACTCGAAATTCCCTCCATCAATAATTATGACGAATTTCAATAGAATTATGTCAAGTTTAAAAGTCTTTTAAGTTTAAAGTTTTTTCCGATAAGAGACTTAAATGGCATCAGTAGCAGAATATGATGAAGGAAAACGGGAGCTATAGCAAAATATGAACCGATATTTGTCAGATTAATAACATATAGTTAAGATAGTTAGAAAAGTAATTAAGACAAATCTAAACAGAATTGTTCATTATTTACTAGTTTTATAAGGTCAAACATGTTTTCCGACAAGGTGCCTGTTTTTTAACAGGAAACTACTTAGGATAATAACAAATTATGTGGGCGAATTTCATGGACAATTATTCTAATTGAGAAAATATTTCCAGACAGACAGATAGACAGGCAGACAGACAGACAGACAGACAGACAGACAGACGGACAGACAGACGGACAGATAGACATAGCTAAATCGTCTTAGATTTTGAATATTTATATTTGATGTAGTCTGAAATGATTCTTTCTTTGTGATGCATATGGAATGACAAAGTTAACATATCCTTATCATAACTTGTGGTGGAGGGTATAAAATTAGTAATAAAATCACTTGATTTAAAAGATTGAATGTAAAACCTGTTCTGTTCTCACTCCTTATTCTATCTGTTCAAAATATTTAATATGTGTTTATTTATTATTATTGAAATTTGGCCAATATTTATGATTTTCTTCTTTGTTGGATTTTTATTTTCAATTATTTTTGAAATATTTTTTTTATTATAATTGATTACAATTGTGAGGTGAATTGTGTTTTATGTATTTTTCTATTAAATTCCAACCAAAATTGAAAATGTAAAATTTATTTTCAAATAATTTTTATGGGTTTTCTCGTGATGATTTTATTTTTATTTATTTATTTTTACACTGATTTTGAGACCAGATGTGGCATCATAAACAAATTGTTGTCATTGTTTTTATGTTGTTTTTGCGCTATCTGCTATGTAATTGACGTAACATCTGCCAAGCTTTAATAAAAATATTGATATTTTCTTGTTTTTTCTAAATTTACAAAAAAATTTAGAAAATATTTAATATATAAATTTTTATATCAATAAACTTTCATAAAAATTTATTTTAATTGAAAGATAATAATTTTTCCATATTCAAGATTTGATTTGTTGCATTTGACAATAAACAAATGATGGAATTCTCTATTGAAAATGCATTTTTATTAGAATTTGATTACAATGTATGAAACGAAATAAATAAAATATTAAAGTATAAAACAATCATAAAAGAAAATTTATATGTTAAATGCAAATAAAAAAAATTTTAGATGAAAAAACTTATTTTCAAAGTAAAAAATATCACTATATAAATTTCCAATTTGTTTACTTTAAAATACTTTTTGAATTATTTCAATATTTCGCTTAACAAAGAAGTTATTTAGATTTTTGTTAAACTACCACCTAATTAATATTAATCATACGCTCCCAATAACATAATTGAAAAATTGCTGGTAGCTGTTCACTACTGCTAGAAATTAAAGAATTATTTCTTATGCAATTTAACTTTATTTTTGCTAATATTTAAACTTTATAAATAATTTAAATTTTTTATTTATATTTAATTTTAATATTCAAGTCGAAATTGCATTTGCATAGAGATCTTCTAACTATAGTTCTTAGTCAAAATGCATTTTTATTAGGGTGACATTACATTGTGTTAAGTTATACAAATAAAACAATTTTTAATAATGAAATCTTAATGGAAAATCGTTATGTCAATTGCTATTAATCAATTCAAGATAATAATCTTATATTTAAAAAGAGCAATTTTTATAGAAAACTTACACTTGTATAAAATTTATTTCTTCAAAAAAATTGTCTTATTTGTTCATTTTCAAATGCTTTTTAAATTATTTTAAATATTTCCCTTAACAAAAAAGTCATTCGCATTTTTGTAAAACTATTCCCAAATTAATATTCATCATACGCTACGTGTGATATAAAAACAAAATTGTGAATAAAATACTTAGTATTTAAAATTTTAAGGGAATTTTTCTAAATCTAATTAAATCCTATTTAAGTTAATATTTAAACAAGTAAGAATGCTATATTCGGCTATGGCGAATCTTAAATACGAAAATCGACTGAGATTTTGACTTGATGCAAGAATATATACATTATGGGATCTCTTTTCAACTTTTTAGTTTTGGAGACAACATGGGGATTTATTCTTCAACTTGAATCAGTCTTTCTTTCGCTATTACTTAATTGGAAACAATTTGATGGCATAATAATAATAATAATAATAATAATAATAATAATAATAATAATAATAATAATAATTTAATTTCAAAAATATAAAATTACAAAAGGAACCTCAATTTGTTTACTTTCAAATGAACTATAAAATACTAAATTATTTCCTTTAATA
Source organism: Cochliomyia hominivorax (assembly GCA_004302925.2). Taxonomy (NCBI): domain Eukaryota; kingdom Metazoa; phylum Arthropoda; class Insecta; order Diptera; family Calliphoridae; genus Cochliomyia; species Cochliomyia hominivorax. Next base: position 76,563,603 of record PYHX02000413.1, on the reverse strand, counting down.
AAAAAGTAATTGCGATCTTTCTAAAAAATCAATAAAGCAAATAAAGATTTAGTACTTCAAAGTTTTCAGATTTTTTTCTTTTGATTGAATTTTATTAAAGACAATATTTCAAATCAAATTTAGAATTGTAGATCAATTATTACATATATTAAATTACACTTAAAATTCTTTTAAATAAAAGAACTTTTTCTGTATGCAAAATTAATGCCAATTCAACTTCAGAAAAAAACTTTAAGCCGTCAACTTTTAAATAACTTTCAAAATGTTTTATTATTCCCTTTAACAAAAAAGTTATTATAATTTAAATAAAAATATTCCCAAATTAATATTAATCATACGCTCGGTATGGTTAAATAAAAAATTTGCTATGAGAAGTAAAGTTGTTCTAAAACTACAAAAAAGTGTTATATTTTAACAAAGTTTTAAAAGTATCCATTAAATTTTAATTTTACTAAATATTTAAACTTAATTATTATTTTAAATTTATATCACGTTTTACAATAAATCAGATGCTATAAATTAAACATAAAATTTATTATTATTAGAAATTTATTACAATGTATTTAATTAAATACAACATGTAATCATTTATATTATAATCTTAATGGAAAAATCAATATGTCAGATACCATTATTCATTAATAGATAAATAGCTTAAATTCAAAATGAAAATTCTCCAGATAGAAATTGAAATTTAATAAAATTTATAGCATCGAAAAATAACTTTACTTCTTTGCTTTAGAACGGTTTTTAAAAGATTCAGTTGTCTTCCTTAACAAAAAAGTTATTATGTTTTTTGTACAAATACTCCCTAATTAATATTAATCATACGCTGCCTTAAAAAAAAAATAAAAATTGCTGCTAAAACTTAAAAATTTTTAGATTTTAATTTATTTAGTTTCCCAATTCATTTAACATGATCTTATTCACCATTTTAGATATATTTTCAAATGAAATTTGAATTTTACTTTAATATTCCTGTTAAAATTTGTTTAGAGATCAGATATCTATAATTCTAAGTCACAATAGATTTTTATTAAAGTACTTTTACAATGTATTTAATAGCATCATCAAAATAATTATTTATAAAATAATCTTAATAGGAAATCATTACGGAAAAAGCTTTTAATTAATATCAAACAAAAATTTTATTGTTAGAAATTAAATTTTCATGTAACAATTTTGTTGAAATAAAATTTATTGCATGATAAAATAGTCTTATTTTTTCACTTTAAAATACTCTTTGAATTATTTCAATATATCACTTAACAAAAAAGTTATTAAGATTTTGGTAAAAATACTCCCTAATTAATATTAATCATACGCACCATATAACGAAATTTAAATTTTACCTAATTTTGATAAGTTTATAAACTTAAAAATACGTTTTAAATAATTTCCCGTAAAATGTACTCGTTTCCTATTAGAAGGATATCTGGAGATCTGCTGATAGTTGAAGTATGGTCGTTGGATCCTTGATCAAACCTTGTAAAGGACTATAAAGAAAGTAAAGTTGCACAGGTATTTATAACCCCAGCATCGGAAGTAAATGCTGATTTGCTCGCGAATCATACATCATCGGGGAATTAAAGGTCAATCCAATTCAGTGGAGAACTCAAATTCAGATTTAACAGACCATGATCAAATTAAAACTATAATTTCAGTCACACGTGATGATGAAAATGTGAGCAAAATTATTGATTAAGTCAATTTTATTATTTCGAAGAAAACTACCAAAAAGAAGCGACTGTCAGGTAAAGAGCAAAGTACAAGAGACCACAAAGAGACCATCGCCTCTTTGGGGTCTCTTGGTCGATAAGAGAGTACGGTCTCCGATAGAAGATACAGGAGGTATGTGCAATTAAGGAAGCCATAATCTGGGTCAAAGCGAATCAGTTAAATTTGGGGTATAGGGGTCTATATATCTTTACAGATAGCAAAACTCTTATCAAGATCATTTCGTTCAAGAATATTTAGGACTCACATCAAGTGTAAAATTGCCATCAACGAATACTCTAAGTTTGGAAGAGTATACATAATATAGACACTAAGATACCAAAAACTTATTAAATAAAGAAACAAGTACCCCAGCAACCACCGCTGGAAGGCTCTAGGATGCGAGTTTGTGGAATCCAATTCCTTTTTAGTGCATTAAAAACAAATCTAAAAGAGTGGTGATAGCAACAGGCAGGTCACTGTAGGCAACAGTTGCTAGTATTACAAAGACACATTTAAAACGTATTGGAGCAGTCGATAACAATGAACGCAATGCATTGAAATGATCAAGCACCTCCTCTGACATTACCCTACCTTAACCGTAAGATCCCAGATGGACATAGCCCAACTAAAGGAAATAGACTGGCGGATATTAAGAAAGTTCGAAGATGATACGTAATTCCTCTACAATTCTATATGGTATGGTATGCTTTTCAAAACTGGGAACGCACAACATGCCGAAATACCAGCTCAGTTGTATGCCAATTTGCATGAGATATCCTAAAATCTGTACGCCAATTGGCATGGGATGTCCTAATAGGGTTGGTCTCCTCTCTTCAATCTAACCTAACTTAAATAATTTTATAATTTAAATTAATAAAGAGGTGACAAGATTTTCTATTAAAATATGCCAAAATAAATATTAATCATACGTTCCACTGGCAAAATTCGTAAAAGTTCGTAAAGCATTTATTCTTTGGTCAAAATATCACATTATTTAAAATCCTTTTCACTATATTGTCAATACTTCTTATTTAAAGAAAAATAAATATTTTAAATATTTGAAAAATCTTGTTTTTTTAATGAAAAATAATTAATTAATATTAGTCATACGCTCCTATGTCTTAAATTCGAAAAATGCTGGTGGGTCTTTGATTCTTTTGGTTTTAAAATTACATTTTGCAAAATCCACTTATCTATATATAAATTTCTTTTTAGTTTAAAACTTAAAATAATTGTATGATATTGAATGAAAAAATCTGAACGAAAATCTTATTATTAAACAGAAAATTTTCTATATAAACATAATTCTCAAAATAAAAAAATGGAACTCAAACAATTCTTTCATTTCTTCACTTCAAAATTGCCTTTAAATTGTTTTGTTGTTTTCCTTTACAAAAAAGTTATTATCGTTTTCAGTTAAATATCCACAAATTAATATTAATCATACGCTCTGTATAAAAAATTTTAAAATTGCTATTATTTCTTCAACATTTTCAAATTTAAAAAAATTTGTTTCTCAAATCCATTCACCTTTATTTCAACTATTTAAAATCTATCTAACAAACTTATTACATTTTAAATTCTAAAGTTCTTTGAACTTTTTAAACCCAAACAAATTTTTGCCATAAATCCGTCTTTATGAGTTTGTCTGTAAAATGTATTTTTCTTTAAATCTAATCCTCTGTAGGCTTAAATTTTATATGTCTGCCAAGTTTCAAGTATCTTGTAGACATCCATCAATTATATAGTTTTTAATTTATATAATCTATCTTTAAATCTTATCTAAAGTTCCTCTTAACCACGCTTTTATTTCTTTTAAATAAATTTTATTAAAATTTAAAATTTTTCACATTAATTTTAGTTTATCTTTATTTTTTTGGTGGCACTAATTTCAACACTATTTGAAAATTGTATTGAGGCTTAAAATTGCTATTTGAAACGGCCCACAATTTATTTATTTTGCAACTTTTATGGGTTTAAAATTTTATTTTTGGTCTTTCAATTTAAATGTCCAGTTGGTTTTTCTAAATTGAGTTAGATGGAAATTATTTATATGTCCACACATTTTACATACGTAGGAAGTATAAATTTTATTATACTTTTGAATATATTTTTGAATAAATACGTTACTTAAAAAGATTAGATAGTTTGGTTTATTCGAATACGATGCTTTTGAAATAAATAATTTATGAAATAATTTCATAAAATTCTTAAGAAAATTAGCTAAAAACTTATTTTCAAATTGAAAATTTTCTATATAAAAATTAGTTTTTTTAAAATTTATAGTATCTAGAAATATCCATATTTCTTTGCTCTCAAACGGATTTTAAACGATAAGGATGTTTTTCTTAACAAAAAAGTTATTAAGATTTTTGTGAAAATACTTCATAATTAATATTAATCATACGCTCTCAATGTGGAAATTTTAAAATATTTGATAGAACTTTAATACTTCGGGGTTATAACAGATTAATTTCTTAAGTCGTTTTATTTGAATTAAATCAATTAATGATTTTTTTTTAATCATGAATAAACAATTTTATGAAAAAGTTGGTAACTAAAGTACAAGGCAACATAAGTATGTTTAGATTGGTCCAAAGGACTTAGAAGACTTTGAATTAGTATAACAATTAATCGTTGAAATCATTTCACAGTCCCAGCTTAATACAAGTACAAGTATTAACATTATAAGTTATTCGCCAAGCAGGCACATGTCTGTAAACTGATACGATAAAAATAGAGGGATCTAATCTCTTGATCAATTTGGTTCATTAAGGAAAATAATAAAGTAAAGCTGTCACATTTTGTTGTCTAGAAATAACGTCCACAAAGCAAGTCCATCTTATAAGATTTTTATTGCATTTTTGCTTCTTTCCGGTTTGTTTCTTTGCTTTGTTTTAAGTTCCTGTATCAGTATATGCTTCCACTAGGAAGGTGATTGATCTGCAGTAGCAGGTTTTAGGATAATGGAGCTGCCATATTTTGTTGTCTAGAAATAACATCTTCCCTGTTTTGTGGTGAAGTGGTAGGGAACTTTTCTAATCGTTGAGAATCACACTTTTTTCCCAGCTTCCTTACCTGCGCCACTTTCTGAACTTTCAGTGATTTTGTTGTTCTTTTCCAGTGGTGAGGGGGTTTCTTGGATATATTTTATTGGATGGAACAAATCGACTTAGTTTATATAATGCGACGAATTTTTTAAATTTTGTATTCTACTAGAATTTGAATCTGGAGCATTTTGGACCACAAAGCAACTACACCGCCATCGTTGGTAAAATATTTAGATTTTGGAAAACTCCTTATATATCTTAAGTTGTTTTTAGGTTAGATAACAATGGTGATTTAATTATGCCAAAACTGTTAAGCAATGCAGTAACTCAGTTTTTATAAATCTAATATGACAGGAGCTCATCATGATTCATGATGATTTGAAATATCCCAGTAGGTTGTTAAACTTTATTCCTGATAAATCTCTTTCTTTGCTGGGTTTTCGAAGAAAAGATGGAAGATCATCTTGTCATTTTTCATGTCATTTTTAATACGAAAATGGTCGTTGAATGTAAAATTTGCGTGTTTATATAACACCCAGTGACCAGTGACCAGTGATTGCAGATATCAATCTAGATACGACTATGGGTTATAAGTTCACGACAAGTCCATGGCGATCTTACATGTATCTATACATCTTCGTTCGGTTAATAGCAGAAGGTGTTTGATTGTGGAAATTCTTCCTGTTTACTTATTTGCCCGCTCGTTCTTGGAAAAAATTGCCTTTTTCGAAAAAAGCTATACGTGGAAAAGCCAAATGCCCCTGCAACAGAACTCAAAAAGAGGTATAGATAGGACCAATCAACATCCAGAAAAACTGATATTTAAAATGGAAGATAATACCTATAGCATTTTTGGATCATAGATAAAAGACATTCCCCGGAAAATAATTATATGTAGAAGATTAGGAAGCTTCTGTAGGATATTTCTTAGGTTTCTATTGTGGCCTAGTTGTTGAAGTAACAGAGTACACCTCTCAAAAAGATCTGGTGTCGAAACTGAGAGATACCAACCTTGGAAGTTTCATAAGAAACTTAAATACGATGGCATAGGAACAAATAGATTCTGATATGACAGGATCTACTCGATCATATTGATTTAGTTGTTGGTGAGACCCTTCGCGAAGTGGCTCAAACCAAAATTGCTCGGTTATGGTTACGCTTTCTATGTGCTGTCGAATTGCAACAGAAATCAATAAAAGTGTGAGAGAGGATTGGATAGTTTCAAATACCAAAACAAGTGGGAATCCTGTATCCAGACAATTTTAAATACAAATTGCTACCTGTATCCGCAAAAGGTATATGAGGGCGTTGTTTTGCGTATTTACTCAGTGGCTTGGTCTTCTATAAATAAACTTAAAAAGAACTCAGCTCTGGTGTGTGTAAGTAATTTTAAATATTTCCAGCGGAAATACGGAAGTTATTTCTAAAAAATTTATGTGGACCCACTCCCGCCCGTATTGATTTTTATAATTTTTGTTTTCTTACGCATTATTATTGTATTACATTAAAACAAGTTGTCTCAAATGACTTTCATAACATTCCCAAGGAGGCCAATTTAGGGGCCTCTTCTATTCGTCTATTACCTCGTCCATTACCTTCCAAATAACAAACTGAAAACTTTTTCTTTTGAATATTTTTTTTACAAACATTTAAAATCAAATTGTAATTCCAACAAACCAAACTTTATTTTTTATGGCCGCAAACAATAAATTTTGATGCCGTTGACTGGACAACACCTGTTTCATTAAAAAAAAAACAGTGGGCTCAAATGTACAGTGTAATGTCCAACATTTTGAAATTGTTTTTGATTTTTTTAATTTCAGTTTTTTTAACTTTTTGACTGATATGATTTAAAATGCGTGGTTAAATTGTAACGGTTAAATAAATACCACTACAAATACATACACACACATATATATATACATGGATACCAAACTGTATTAATACCTTTTTTATGAGATTATTTGGTTTGTTGCTGTTGTTGTTTTGTGGTGTATATTTTGTTATGATTGTTTGATCTGGTTTTTGGAATTTTTTTATATTAAACAAACAAACGAACGAACGAACATATATGCAATTTTATAAACAAAATGCCACTAGTTTTTTGTAGACATTTAAAAGCCAAAAACAAACTAAAATTATGTGACATGAATTAATCATATGAGGCGCTGTTTTTTCTTTTTAGTTGATTTTTTTTATTGCGAATTTTTATTTTGTTACGTTTTGTCACAGTTTTGCTCTGTATCTCCATTTAAATAGATAAAATGTGCTTTGAATACAGAATTACACTTTTTGGTGGGGATTTTTTTAATTTATGTATTTTTTCTATAATATTGAAACGTTTTTAATTGCAGTTTTGGGTTTGTTTGTATAACGATGAAAAATGTATAAAAATAATGAATCAAAAAAATTTCATGAAAAAAAGATGTTGTTCAGTTCTAGTTTAGTTCTAGTTCCAGATAAAAGTTCAGATCCTAGTTCAGATCATAGTTCAGATTCTGGTCTAGATTTTATAACTATGTATAGATATACTTATATATAGACAAAAGTTCAAATTTTAGTTTAAATTGATGTTCAGTTATGTTTCAGTTCTAGTTCAGTTCTAGTTCAGTTCCAGTTCAGTTCCAGTTCATTTCTAGTTCAGTTCTAGTTCAGTTCTGGTTTAATTCTAGTTTAGTTCTAATTCAGTTCCAGTTCAGTTTTAATTCAGTTCCAGTTCAATTCTAATTCAGTTCCAGTTCAGTTCTAGTTCAGTTCTAATTCAGTTCCAGTTCAGTTTTAATTCAGTTCCAGCTAAATTCTAATTCAGTTCCAGTTCAGTTCTAGTTTAGTTCTAATTCAGTTCCACTTTATTTCTAATTTAGTTCCAGTTCAGTTCTAGTTTAGTTCTAATTCAGTTCCAGTTCAGTTCTAATTCAGTTCCAGTTCAATTCTAATTCAGTTCCAGTTCAGTTTTAATTCAGTTCCAGTTAAATTCCAATTCAGTTCCAGTTTAGTTCTAGTTCAGTTCTAGTTCAGTTCTAATTCAGTTCCAGTTCAGTTTCAGTTCAGTTCCAGTTCAGTTCTGGTTCAGTTCTTGTTCTTTTCTTGTTCAGTTCTTGTTCAGTTCTTGTTCAGTTCTAATTCAGTTCCAGTTCAGTTTTAGTTAGGTTCAACTTCAGTTCTAGTTCAGTTTTATTTCAGTTCCGTTGTAAGGAGTGAGATCGGAAATTTTTTAATTTTTACCGTTTTTCACAAAAAAACTTTTAATATAATTATTTTTATTTTTTTCGAACAAATTGACTTTGTGAAACATGTCAGTTATTATGTTTAATGACAAAGAACTTATTATATTTTTAGTCTGATTAAAATCGGGAACCAGAAAAAATGCGTACAAAAATTATAAAATATTTTCAACAAAACCCAATTTTGTCCTACAAACAGTTCGGTTCCGTTCTAAGGAGTGAGTCTGACGTGAAACTTTTTCCATTGTTATTAAACTGTACCGTTGATAGAAAAACAGGTCCACACGATGTTTCTGAAGTCAAAAGTTATAAAGTTTTTTCACATATCCGATAGAAAAGCAGACTGGCTAACTCTATCTTCGTGATAATTGGATAATTGTTAGAGTTAATACAGTTTTAGAAACACATAAAGCTCAAAAAGTTCCTGACAGGAATACAGCTAAAAAATTAGAGGCCGAAAACTGAGCACAGTAATTGAATAATTAAAATAATGTTTCTGCTGCATAATGGATGACGAAACGTATGTTCTAGTAGATTTTTCGCAACTTCCCGGTAAAAAGTTTTATATTACTGGTCCATGAGGGAATGCTGGAGAAAGTGTAACGACCTAAAAGCAAAGAGGGAATATGTAGTTGCGACAAAGAATCCCAACATTCCTTGATGTAATTAAATTACATCAAGCAATATTTACAAAAAACCTGCTTCCATTCATAAGGACAAATTACAAAAACTGCCCGGAATTAAGACCAGTGGAGAGTCATTGGGCTCTTATTAAGACAGAGATAGCCTACCTGTTCTAGCAGAAAGACAGAAAACACAACAAAAAGGTTAGTTGAAGGGTTTCCGGAAAAGGTTGACAATTTTGTCACTTGTGGTTAAGACTACGATAATATTTTTTGCTAATTGTGATTTAAAAATCAATCAATTAAGAATAAATAAAAACTATAAGTTTAGTGGTTTCATTTTATTAACATATACGTAAGTTGAGAATTATTCGATCTCACTTCTATATTCAATTTATTCTTAATAAACATTTTAAAACTAGAAAATAAATACATTTTACTATCAATTAAAATTTTGAATAGTTTCTTATAAAAAAAAACTTTTTCTATAAAAATTTTACTCAATTACCTGATATTTGTGTAACTCATCTTCAGGCTATTGAAACCCAAATAAATGTCTTCTAATTAAAACAAAATTTAAACTTTTGTTTAGTCAATAAAATTTCTCTAAATATTTTTTCTTAAGCAATTTTTCTTACAAAAATATAAATTTGCAGAAAAAAAGTTTACATAAAGAAAACTTAATATTTTGTATGGCATAAGTTTACATAGAAAATATATGTAAATTTCAGTTGCTAATTTTAACTAAATTTTGTTATATTGATACCCTACACCATCACGAGTTGTGGAAAGGGGTATATTAACTTTGTCATTTCGTGTGTAATGCTAAGAAAAAATCATCTCAGACTCCATAGTGTATATATATATTTTACATCAAATCAAAATCTGAGTCGGTTTATCTATGTCTGTCTGTATGTGTGTCTGTCTGTCCGCCTATCTGTTGTTGGCAAATTTACATCCGCAATAATTATTAGCGCTCAATGAAATTTGGCCTGAATACTTTTTTGTGGTCCCGAAACCAGCAAAATCGGTTAAGTTAATGTTGAAAAATATAGACCGCTATCTGAGGCAACTTAGAGTCCAAACAAAAATTTTAGTAAAATTGTCATTTAAAAATCAAAAAATTTCAGTGAAACTGTTCCATAATATTAGGTTGTGTGTATTTCATTAACATTCCAAAAATTATCAAAATCGGTGCAATAGAAAAAAAGTTATAGCCAAAAATTTAACATTAAGTTAAGGAAAACGGCTATAAATTATATACGTCTGTGTGTGTATGTATAAAATATATTTGTACACATATTCGCATGCATTTATGGTGGAGAGTCTTGAAGATGTGGCATAGCCGAATATAGCATTCTTACTTGGTTCTAGTTATTTTCTTAAACTACCAAACACAACAACTGCTGCTGAATAATTTTTCTTTAATTCTAAGAAAAAAAAACTTGCTTCCAAGGATTTATGTGTGAGTTGATGTTTGCATAAATGTGTGCGTATGTGTGTGTATAGGTAGTAAATTTTCATATTCTTATATGTATGCATAAGAGGGTTGTGTGAGAGTGTGTGTAGGTATTATATAATTTACAAAAAGGAAGAAATAAAATAAAATACCATAATAAAATATATTTTATTCTTTAAAAATAGTCTTGCATTTAAATAAACTTTCTAGTAGCTTTTTACCATATTCAACGTCTGCTACATCCACTCCACTCGTATGTTGTTCTACGAGAGTACAGTGGGATATGATCTGAAAAATTTTGGAAGTAATATATTATATTTTCAGCACTTGATGGAGTTACATAATCTTTTTTTGAAATTCATTGAGTCTGGATTACTATGGTAGTTCAAAAAGCACTTAAACTGCCAAGTAGTCAGAATGCCCCCAATTCGACATGACCATACATCAAGTAAGATAAAATAGTCTAATAGGTTGATGTACTATATCCATTCCGTCTCTATAAAGTATCTAAGTAGATCATTTTTTTAATTTGTGATATCTCTCCAAGAGAATCCAGTATGTAGTTGTCTAGGAATCTATTCCTTCCGATCGCTTATGTCAGGCAATCATTTAAGAAGTGATAAACACTTTCCTCCATCTCCAAATTATCAAAGCTGCGATAATATTCATTATCAAGTCTATTTGCATGCCTTCCTAGCAAACAGTGACCCGTGATTACTGAAAGTAATCTCGATACATCCCTACGTCTATTACTCTGGAGTTGTTCCGAGAGCCCCCTCTACATGTAACTTGTTCAGACTATCTATCTCTAGTCTGTTCTAGAAACTATTTGAAAATACTGCTTCTATTATGACCAATTGGAATAACAATTAAATCCCTGTTAGGTATGTGGAATGTGGAACTTTCCCTGGCTAACTCATCGGCCTGCTCATTGCCGAAGTGGTCCCTATGTGCTGGGATCCAAACTAGTGTAATGTCAGATGTCCGAGTTAACTTTGTCAGCTCAGACTAATAAGTATTTAGTCACGTGAGCTTTTAGTGACAGAAGCTCGCATGCAAAAATTTCAGCCCGAAATACACTGCATAAAAAAAGTATTTAAGAAGGTATTAGAGCTTTCTTACTTTGAGTTTAAGTGGCTTGGTTTCTAGTTCGTATATGAGCCGTTTTCTTCAGGAATGATACACTTTTCTTCTCTTATTATGTGAATTTCCTTTGAGATCTGAATAATCGTGAAAAGTTTTAAATATGTTTGCAAATATATTGTAAATATAAATTTTTCACTTTGCCCCTGTAAAACGTTAAAAAATTCTCAACTGATCATAAGTTATAGCTCTTCTCCCAAAAGAGTTCACTTTTGTCCCACTGTTTAGTATAATGAATTGTTTTAAGAGAGAGAAAAGTCTCAACAAAAAAAGTTGTTGAGAAAAAAACTTTTACTTAAAAAGGATATATAGAAGGATATAATATATCCTGCTTTGTTTATATATTTATAAAATACTCATACATAGAAAAATGTATAGAAATGAAGACACAATATGGGTGAACGCAATTTTTAAATATAAAATTGCATTTTGACATTAAGAAAAAAATAATTTCTTTTGAGTGTTTAATGAAAAAGTGAAGAAAATATAAAAAAATACAAACAAATTTTAAGGAAAAAGCTTTTGAAAATTTGGTTATTAAATTTTTTATATAATAATTAAGAAAATAGATTTTGAGAATAATGAAGTTTTTAATATTTTCGAAAAGATTATCAGGCATCAGGCATAAAAACGAAATTAGTATCACAGTTTTTTGTTTTGTTTGTATTTCGGACCTTGTTTATTTTCGGTTAAGTTCTAGTTAAAGTCTAAGTTCAAGTTCTACTTCAGATTTCAGTTCAAGTGCATTTCAAGTTGAAATCAAGTACAATTCAAGTTCTGTTCTATTTTTCTAAAACTCAATTCTTGTTAATTTCTAATTCGGTTTTAGTTATTGGGTTCTATTTAAGTTTTGTTTTCAATTCAAGTTCCAGTACTAATTCCGGTACTATTTAAAGGTCCAGTTCAACTCCAGTTTAATTCAAGTTTAGTTTTATTTTAGTATAAGCTCATTTCATTTCTAATTCAGTTTTAGTTTATTTAAATTTTAGCTCAGTTTTATTTTCACTTTTAGTTCCGCTTCCAAAACTGGTTCTATTTCATTCTCAAGTTCAACTCCAGTTTAATTCAAGTCAAGTTTTATTTTAGTATAAGCTCATTTCATTTCTAATTCAGTTTTAGTTTATTTCAAAATTGGGTTCTAGTTCAGTTTTATTTTCACTTCTAGTTTCGGTTATTAATCTGGTTCTATTTCAAGTTCTAGTTCTGGCTTTAGTTCAAGTTCATCTCTAGTACAATTCAAGTTCAGTTTTAGCTCAAGTTTTGTTTATTTCCAGTTCAGTTTTTATTCAGTTTAAGTTCAATTCAATTTAAATTTCAGATCAGTTTTATTTTCTGTTTTAGTTCCAGTTCTACTTCTGTTTCTATTTCGGATTCTAGTACAGATTTAAGTTCAGGTCATGGTTCTAGCGAAAGTTCTAGTTCAGCTTTGGTTCAATTCTTATTCGGTTTCAGTCCAGTTCTAATACTGTTTTCATTCAGATTCCAGTTTTTGTCCAAGTTACGGTTCTATTTGAGTTTTTAGTTAAAGATTTAGTTCCGGTTTTGGTACAATTTTTAACTCAACAATTTTTAACTTTTCTAGTTCAAGTTCTTTTTCGGAGTTTAGTTCAGGTCAGGTCCAGGTTATAATTAATATTTTAGCTCAGAATTTTACTGAATTTCACATCCTCTAGATTCAGTAGCATCAGTAGTTTATCGCACACCGTGTTATTGATCAAATTGCTCCTGTGTTAAGGCAACGTCCTCATAATAGTCATAGTGTTGCTCTGTCTGCTTCATAGTGAAACTCACAGCCATCACCTGTAACCCTTTTTTTTGCTGCTTATTGACTTGAAATGAGGCGGTAGTCTTCTGCTACCCTTTTCTATTGACCTTTCGTAAGAAGATGATAAAGGCTGACAAACTTTCTTGGTAACTGACGAGGATTCATTATCTCCTGACAAGCTTTTCTTAACGATGAACTTAACGGAAACATTAAGAAAACTGTTACATTAGTGATTAATGATTTCTTGCTACCGCGATGAGCTCTAAACGTCCGTCTTATGAAGGACCTGGCGAGTTTTACGGATCAGTACATTTGAAAACTAACAAACATTTCCCTCAAAACCCCTTGATTCTTAAAGTGGTTTTATTCAGTTTAACCATACGAGACTTTGAGGTCTTGAACTAAAAGTAACGTAAATTGTTGACAAAGTTTTGAGCTTATATCAAATAAGATCATCACTGGTGTTTTTTATGTATTTTTTTTACTTTTATTTAAAATAAGTAACCGAAGGCGTATGATTAATCTTAATTATGAGTAAAATGACAAAATCCTCTATAACTTTTGTAATTTTTAGTAGAATTGAATTTTTTTAAATGCAAATGAAAGTTAACAATTTCAGCCTTTAAACAAATGAAGCTTTTGTTATATTACAATATTTCTTCGTAAGAGAAATCTTGTGGAAAATGAAGTCTTTCTTCGAATTATGTATTCACCCATATAAAATATTTATATTTCATTTAAATTACTATTTTTTGCCTTTTCTTATTGTAAGCAATTGTTTTATAGACATTATTCATGAACAAATAAATAAAACAAAAATTGTAGAATATTTATATTACACACTCTATTTTCTATCTTCTGCTCTTTTCTGCTGACTTTTTTATTTTGCACATAAAAAGTCTAATTTAGTTTATTTACTAAATAAGAAAAAAACTCTCAAATAAATTTTCTTAACTTTTACATACAAATAAATCAGAGTTTGGAAAAACTCGAAGCAAAATCTATATTTTCAAATGATCTTAAGTTTTACTCTTCGTTGCGAGGATTAATAGAATTAAACTCTTTTTTAATTGTTATATTTAAAAACTAATTTTACTCTTCCTTCAGCTAGACAGGAGTACGTTTCTATATTTGTAAAAAGGTTGCAAACATACATTCTTTTTCCAGCGAAATAAAAAACATTTTTGACTGCTATACACGACTTCAGAACAATTTATGCGAATTAGTCATTTTTAAACTCTTTTTCGATTTTGCTTTTTTATATTTTTATCTCTTTTTAATTTTTATAATTTTGTAATTTTTTAGAATTAAACTCTTTTCAGGAAGTGATAAAAAAATAAATTCTTTTTTTAAATTTAAATTAAACTTGGAAAGATCCGATCTTATAAAGAATAAAAAATCGCTGTTTTCTATATTTTCATATTTGTGTCTTGAATTCCATCATTTTATCATCTTTTGGAATTAAACTCTTTTCAAGAAGCGATAAAAATAAAACTCTTTTTTCTCAAACTAAAATTCAACTTGAAAGATCCGATCTTATGAAGATTAAAAAAAGAGTGGAAAACTGTACCTTGAAATAAATGCAATTGCACGTTAAAAGAAACGTATGTAGAAGATTTCAGCAAAATAAATTCATTAACATAATTTTCTTCCTCCTCACTCCATTCACAATTTCAAGTCTTCTCCTATTATTCGCTATAAACTAGGCTGCAATATAAATTCATAACTTTTTTCATTACGCAAATAAATTTTATTTTGTGAATAATAATTCGTAAAAATAAAATTAAATATGAAAATATTTGAGAAAAGTTTTGACAACTAATGAAATTAAAGTGAAATTTAATAAATTTGTTGTTTGCGTTCAAAAAATTTATGGAAAATAGTTTTTTTCTGTTAATTGTTATTTGCTTAAATTAATTTTATTATAAATAATTGCACTTAAAAATTTTTGCTTGGAATTTTAAATGAAAGTGTTGGTATTTCAATGAAATTAGTGGAAATTTATTTATTTGTATTCTGGAATTTGAAGGCGGAATAAAGAAAATAATATGAAATATTTTTATACAAAATATGTCCGATGATGTTTAAATATTCTAGGAAATTTTGCTAGAAAAATTTTGATTTATAAGAAATTTAAGAGAAATTGGTAAAAATTATACGTAGCGTATGAATGATATTAATTCAGGAGAATTTTAATAAAGTATAAAAACAAGGGTAATTATTAAAATTACTGAAGTTTTTAAAAGGAAAAACTACTTAGCAGATTTTAAACTAAATCAAACTAAATTATAATTGATGTGAAAAAGCATCTAAAGACTTAAAAATCAGGAAATATTCCAGGAAAGTAATGTTGAAATATACTCTTTTAAAGCAAACCGAATTCGAAACAAATAATAACATTATTTTACGGCTTCTTCAGAAGTCATGCAATGGGAAAAGATTCCCATTTTACCATACCAAAATATCAAAAATCCTAAATGTTATAATTCTGATAATACGTCGGACGTTAAGCCTCTCGATGTTTGGTACCGGGTGTGGAATCATTACCAATTAGGCGCTTCCAAGAATACTGGATATTCTTTTACATCCCAGACTTAAGTATCATATATGTCAATGGGTAGGAGGGGTCAGAAACTTCTTTCTTAGCAAGTAATTTCGTTGCCCGTTCTAGGGACATCATCATTAGGTCTTTGTCTGGCTTGAATTCAAGCCTTTCGACCGTTCTTAAGGCAGTTTGCCTTTGAATGAATTCCTTTAGCAGAGGGTTTTTGTGGCTGGTTGCTTTAATCACCATTGTAGCAGACAAGAGCTTTGGGTTACCTGACTTTTACCAATTTTCACAGGAATATTATTACAGCGTGCAAAAAAGGTTTTAGGTCCGAATTTGCACCGGCTAAGGCTTTGACGATATCAAGCCGTTCTTAAGGCAGCTTGCCATTCAATGAAATCCTTTAGCAGAGGGTTCTTGTGACTGGTTGCTTTAATGACCGTTGTGACAGACAAGAGCTTTGGGTTACCTGACTCTTACCAATTTTCCCAGGAATATTCTTACAGCGTACAAAAAAGTTTTAGGTCCGAATTTGCACCGGCTAAGGCTTTGACGATATCATTGAATGATATCGTAGCTTGTTTGCTTTCAGCCTGTTTGTTGTTGCGAACCTGGCCAGTTGCTAATGTCGTTTGTTTTGATATTATGTTGTATGTGGTATTTGATTCCAACGCGTAATGATGTAAGGCGATAAGCCATCCATGCAGTAAAGGCGTACAGGGATTAGGCAGAGGATGCTTACAACCGATCCATGACCTGGCGTAGGAGGTTAGCGTTTAGCGACTAGTTGACTTTTACAACTTACTAGTCTTAAAGGTTTGCGGCGCTACTACCAATCATCAATAGGGGACAGATAGGAGAAAACGGGTTAAAAAGTATGAAAGGGATGTCTAGTTTGGTCCGCAAGTTTGATAGTTGGGACAGGTATACAGAAGAGGTACAATATCAAGTGAAAAATACCCCGGTATCGAAACGCATTTTGCGTTATTATACATACATATAAGGCAATTTATACAACGTACCATATACATATGACATCTTAACTACTACAGTACTGGCCAGTTGGGGGCATGTAGTCCTTCAAATTAACTCGTAAACACTTCTAATAAAAACACGTTAAAACTTTTGAAGACATCTCTAACGTTTGAAAAGTTATAGAATTATTTCCAAAAAAAAGTCATTTTAGATTCATTTTGCGTATAATTAATATTAATTCATGATAAAAAAAACACTAAAAGTTCAATAACTTTTTTATTTGTCACTTTCACATAATCTTTCAAAATTCTTAAAACAGCCTCCACATTCAGGTATTAACTTACAAAATTATTTTATTCTAAAAATATTCAATTAAATCCAAATATAAAGCCTTAAAGCAAAGAAATACTTGGAAAAAACTTTAATTATACAAAGTTTAATCTAGAAAAATTCAACATTCAATGGAAGAACCTAATAAGTAACTATGTAACAGATACATACAACTTCACTAGTTTTTAAGAATTTTTGTTCAACAAAAAACCCTAGAGGCGAATGATTAATATTAATTTGAAGGTTATTAAACTTATTATTCAATAACTTTATTATTTATTGCGCTATTTTAATAAAATAAAATTCTGGGAATAGGTAGCATTAGCAGCTATATATATAGTAACACCTAGAAAAATAGATTAGAAAATTTAATTATTATATAAATCATTATTAATATTATCATACGCTTAACATCTCTTTTGCGATTTAAATTAGAGCAGTTGAAATAATATTTAATAATGAAATAAGTGTTTGAAAAAGAAGTGAACTAGAGCTGAACTAAAACTGACCTAGAACTGAATGTTAACTAAAATCAGAAAATCTGAAGTATAATCTTTATAGAATGTGAAACTGGAATCTAAAATAGAATCTGAACTAGATTATGGAGTAGAATCTAAAATATGAACTAAAACTTGAACTTGAACCTAAACTAGAATCTGAATTAGATTCCAAACTAGAATCTAAATTATAATCTGAATTCTATCTCAATATAGAATCAACACTTAGAACTCCAAAAAAATTTTGAGCTCTAATTTGAATTAGAATCTGAACTGTCCGAAATACATTCTGATTGGAATCGGGATTTGGATCTGAAATTTAATTTGAACTGGTATCTGAGCAGAATTTTATAGTAGATTTGTCAATACACTAGCTTAATTACCCGTTGCGCTTTTCTGCATAAAATTTCTCCTCAGTCCGAGCCTCGAAAAAATTTCACAAATTACAATGTAATTTTAACAAAATTTAATGCCGTTAAAAATTTATTTATTTTTTGCACTATATGGGGAGCAACCTCTTCCCTTGATCATACCGTCGTCTTATATTTTGTCTAGTAGAACTGTTTGCAAGCAAATTTTAGAACTTCCGCTTTCCCCTGGTCCTATCGGTACAGTTTGTTTCATTAAGAAGGTGATTAGGACTAAATTTGCGAACTTTTGCTGTTTTATTTCTTTAGATATTTTATAGTTATTATTTGCTTTGTATGGGGGATCTCTTCTTTTGGTTCTATCGTCTTATATTATGGCCAGTAAAAAAAGTCCTTGGAAAAGTAATTGGAGCCAATTTGAATACTCCGCTTTCAACACTTTTTTTTCCCCTTGATCCCATCCGTCTTATATTTTGATCAGTAAAAAATTTTTTTCAGAAAGTGTTTGAGATCGAATTTTGGAACTTTTGCTTTTAGAGTTTAGATTTTTGATAATCAACGTTTCTTTGTATGTGGGACACCTTTCTCCATGATCCTAACAGTTTAGTGAAAGTGTATTGGGAACAAATTGAAGACTCTCGGTGTAGTGTTTTTTAGATATTCGATTATTAACATTGTCTTTGTATGAAGGCTACCTCTCCCCCTAATCTTTCGTCTCCCATTTGGTCTAGTAAAACAGTTCCTTGAAAAAAGTGGTTGCGATCAAATCTAAATATTCTCCCTGTTATATTTCTTTAGAGAGAGGCACCTCTCACCCTCGTCTTATCGAATTTAGGACTATATGCAGTAGCTTAGCTGTATATAAGTTCCAAATAAAATACAGATTCATTCTATACATAAATTATCAACTAGTACCTCAACTCGAACCTGAACTAAAGCCTGAACATTTATATAAATTTGAACCTGACACAAAGCTGAACTACATCTGGAGAATGTTTAATCATATTTAAATATTGTAAAAAAAGAGATAAATTTTTTCTATATATTTAATTTCGTAAATTTCCCTTAAAGCAGTCATATTTTATCCAACAAAGAATTCTTTCCTATTAAATTTGATTGGCTTCTTAATTTTCATCACACGTTTTAGTGAAACATATGTTTCCAGACACTTAATTGTATCCAACAACAACAGAGTATAGTTGTCAATATACATACAAATGCGAATACGAGAGTATGTTACCATTCCATAGAGGAAAAAAATCAAGATAGAAAAAAAAATTATGTGGACATGCATTAAATAACAATGTTGCATGAAGAATAAAACACCATTGC
>PYHX02000413.1:76482896-76544470 GCA_004302925.2 Cochliomyia hominivorax | reverse complement strand
TTGGAAGAAATCTAACACCTTGAAATGAATTTTGATACACTAAACATTATTAAGAAACATGTAAAAATAAACAAAAAATATAGTTTAAAGATGAATAGCTGTAGCCACAGTGGGAGGTAAAAGTAAAAGCACAAAATTATTTTCTTTGATTATATTTTAAGATAATTAAATTTATGTTAAGAATTTTTAATTCAACTAGAAAAGTTACTGTTCTACAACTTTTGGAATTGAAAGCTCTGTGTTTAGGAAGTTCTACCAACCAGAAGTTTTACTTGTTCAAATCACTGGCTAAAATAGTTAGATCATAAATATATTAAATCACATAGAAAATAGTTATCGGTTTGAAAATTATATAAGATTATTTAAAAAAAGCTATAAATTATTTATCATTGAAATACACGGATACATATTCTTATAACCGCGTTGAATTGTTTCTCTATTTATGTTCTACATGATGTTTATAACATACAGAAATGGTATTAATGGTGGAAGATATTCATCTCTCTATTATGGATGAAAAGAGATCAATATTGCATATTCCAGCAAGATAATGCCGTAGTGCTTGCTTTAAATCAGTCTAAATCACAGTGCAACTAACACAGCATAACTTTGTTGGACTGGCGGTCTTACACTCAATGTCTGGTCTTAAACTCAATGGAGGATCTTCTACCCATTAGTAATAATGTTTTATAGGTTATGTAAGATCAAATTAAAGAGAGGACACCAAATCCCATAAGGATGCCTTTAAACGGTTCTCATACACCTAAGCAGGTGTTTCGGCTTGTGTGCACTCCCCTTGTGGAAAAGCGTCGCATACCATATACGCAGTAGAATTTCGTATCATGTAGGAATTAAATGCCGTAGCCTTATATCTTAGAGTACTCTAGCAATCACTGCCAAATTGTTTGCCTCCTCATTCCAAATAACTACTTAATGCCCAAAATTATGTGAACTCATCTTAAATTGGAGTATTAACTGATGCAATTTACTTTTCAGGATAGTCATAAGCTGGTATTCACCTTGGTCAAAATTATGCGACCTTTAATTGCACCTACATCCTCTTATGAAATTGTAAAGTTTCCCCAGACGGAGGGATAAATAATTAAAGCTTACTGTTATGAGTTTTAGCATAAAATTTTAAAAATTGTCTTCAATACAGGACTCTTATGAAATTCCCAGCTTTTGATTCCAAAATATCCAAATATTTTTAAATAAGACTACCAACCTAAAAGGACTAAAAAGGTAATGACTGAAAATAGGTCAACATTTCATTTAGTAGAGAATTGTAAGGTTCTCTTTGCATTTAAAATTTTAACAATCAATCAATCAATCATAAAAAAATTTGGCGAAAATGCCATTGAGGTCTACCGCCTATCTGCAATTGTAACACATCTTCCAAGTGTCAGTAGTTTCAAAAATACGGAATGTTTTAGTCGTTTAAGTTATGTTGTTATATGGTTTGGTTTTTTTGGCCGATCCTCCAATAATTTGGCGCATCGGTTTATAATACAACAAGACCAATTTTTACTTTACATTTATTTGGTTTGTCGCTTTAGGCTAAAAACCCCATTCCGGGGGACATTTGCGAAATAATCCATACCAATTTGAATAGGTATCATCCTTGAACCAAAATAATAGTATACGCCAAAATTCCACTAAGGTCTTGTAGGGTATAAGAAATGTTTAGGGAGCAAGAATATTCCTTCATTTCATAAATATTTGTCTTAATTAAATCTCCTTCACTTATTTAACCCCTAATGA
Source organism: Cochliomyia hominivorax (assembly GCA_004302925.2). NCBI lineage: Eukaryota > Metazoa > Arthropoda > Insecta > Diptera > Calliphoridae > Cochliomyia > Cochliomyia hominivorax. Next base: position 76,542,709 of record PYHX02000413.1, on the reverse strand, counting down.
CTTTTAAATACAGTCTTCTCTTTTTTCAAAATTAATTATTTTTTCATTTATTTGCTTTGATTTTTCAATTTAATTTTCTCCAACCCCTTCCCCATCAGTTTATAACGAATCCCATTTTTCATTAATTACTTCTTTCGCCCACTGTTTAATATTTAAACTTGCATAAGACTTACTTACATGTTGACACGTAAATCATATAATGTGAATATGTGTGTTTTTTTATTTTTTTAATGACATGATTTCTTCTTTACCTTCAGAACAGAAATTGTGTTATATGTGGTGACATTTAATGTGAATTTCCAGTGAATTTATTTTAACACATGTCTGCAAAAATGTTGTTATTGTTCTTCACATTCTTATATTTTACTATAAAACGCTGCTGGTTTTTTATTTTTGTTTAATGTTTATTTTCTTTAAAAAAATGTCTATAGAACTGAAAGGGAGAACAAAAAAATACCCCCAAAAATGGAACAAAATTCATGAAGAATGACTGAAAACATGAAGAAGAAGAAGATGATTATTGCTTAAGGCTTTTTTGCTGCTGCACATCATTGTAGAACATTCGGAGAGATCAACTCAGTAGAGAAGTCGCTGAAAACAAGAAATAACGTCATATAACCTGAACAGAAAGAAGAAAAAAAGAGTTTCTTAAGTAATTTACCACTTGAATTATTTCATCAACGTAAATAAAAATAAATCTTGGTTAAGAAGAAACAACACCAAACACATATCCATACGTACGTACATTTAATATGCACAGACACATTAAAAAAAACAAATGAGTGTAGCAGAACCTGTTAGGACGAATCAGAAGTACACTCCAATAAAGTAATTTCAGTCAAAGGACTAAAAAAGTCAAGAAACTAGTCTATAGAATAGACTAAAGGAAGACTTGAAAATTGTTTATAGAAGTGACTAAAAACTATACTATAGAATAGACTAGAAACTAGTCTGTAATTTATAAAATAGTCAACTCTCTTTAGAATAGACTAAAAACTAGTCTATAGAATATACTACAAAAAAGAGTATAAAATAGACTTGAAACTAGACTATGGAAAAGACTAGAAAATAGGCGATGAATTAGAAACAAGTCTTTATAACAAGCAAGAAACTCGTCTACAAAATATACTGGTATCTAGTCTAAAAAATATACTAGGTATTATTCTATAAAATAGACTAGATACTAGTCTACAAAATAGACGAGATCCTAGCATATAGAGAAGACGGGATATTAATCTATAAAAAAACGAAATACTAGTCTCATAAATAGAGTAGTTATTTCATTAACTACTCTATTTTTTAGACTTTAAATTGACTAGAAACTAGTCCAAAAACAGACTAGAAACTAGTCTATAAAATAAACAGAAACTTAACCAAAATAGAGCAGAAACTCGACAATAAAGTAGACCAGTTTATAAAAAAGACTAAAAACTTGTCTATAAAACAGACAAGAAAGTAGTCTATAAACTATTTTTAAAATAGACTTAACATAAGTCTGTAGCAAATACTGTAAATTAGCGTTTATATTCGTACTATATTAGTCACCCTATTTGCCTATATACTCTTTTATAGATTAGACTATAGCTTCGACTTTGTTTTCGAAAAAAGCCTTCCTCAGTGTTACCTATAGAATGATAAACTAAACTATTAAGACTTAGTAGGTCTTTAGACTATATGAAAATCTACAAATATTTTTATATGCACATATAACCTAAAATGTAGCAAAACAAAAATGTTAATGGTTTTACGTGGAAACAGGTCCGTAGTGTATAAAAAATAGCTTTAGTCAAATATATTGCAAAAGCTATAAAGACATACAGACAAATACACACACTTTTACATAAATATCATAACATAAGCTTCAGTGAACTTCAAATGTTGTCTTAGTTGTAGTAGAACAACAACAGCAATAAAAAAAGATATAAAATATCTTTATTATCACCAAGTTACTTTTTAAGCTGGATATTTTCTTTTTTCGCCGTGATAGACTTTCTGTCAATTAAATTTTAAAGAAAATTAAATTTAAAACGGGATGGTTTTTATAAATATTAATAGACAAAAGAATTTAAGGGTTCAAGATATAAAAATGTTGTGAATGTGACAACATTTGTTGTCATATTGACAACCAAAAACGTAAAATTGAAATAAAAATCAATTAAGCGGGGTTTGTTTAGAAGTATAAATATAATTCATATAATCCACAAGGATTTCTAAATATTTGGAAACTAATTTTTATTATGCCTTTAAGCTAACTTATTTGAGAACGGTGTGGTGTAGTAGTTAACCTGTTTGTCAACAAAACAGGATCAATCAACGTCAAGTAAAAACCATGAATACAATTCTCTGAAATATTAAAAACATTGGAAAAAAAGCTTGCCAAAACGCCTTGAAATGAATGCGGAGAACGCTTATAAAAAAAGTTTCTCTATTTTCCTACCTTCTAAGGAAAAGAGAGCAAAGTATCCTTAGACTGACCAATAAAAATTAGTTTTTATGGGGTAAATCTCCCTGTGGTCTTCACCTCGTAATTTTTTCCAAATAATTAGTACCATTTTTAGACTATAGCTGTAATAGTTATTTTTCCACAATTCTAGCTGCCTATTTTTTTTTTTAATAAAACGGTAACTTTTATTTGCGTTTTATATAGGAGGTAACTCCAACTCCTCCAGTTAAGGGTTAAATAGAAAAGTTATTGAGACAGTATCCTGCAGTGATCTCTCTTGTGTTTACTTATATTTGATATCGTTGTATTACCCCAAAAGAACAGTCATCTCCTGTTCGCCGGTCTGGTATTAGCTTCTCCAAAATAGACCTAAAAGGAAAGAACCCGATAATCCTTAGTTCTTTAAGTGCTAGACAGACTCATCCTTTTCGCATGTACTATCAGAACAAAATGTCCTTGTATGTTTTCTATTAAATGTGTATAACTACATAGTACTTTGGATGTTGAGCCTAGGACAAATAACGCGCAAACTTCGATATGCTAACTCAGTTAACCATCTCCTCTGCGCTATCGTCAAGCACCTCCTTAAGGCCATATTTACCCGCGCCATCTGCAAGATTATTTCAGAAACAATTACTTTGACCAGGAATCCAAATCAACCAAACCACCTAATTTCTCGCCCTTTAGTTCAAAAATATCCGATATTCAGCCGTTAATATCGATGCTTTATCAACATCTGCTATAGATGGGATATATCCCGATTTATGATTATACCTTAGTCATATGGCTGCCCTCTTCATGACAAACCACCTAATTTCTCGTCCTTTGGTTCAAAAATATCCGGTATTCAGCCGTTAATATCGATGCTTTATCAACATCTGCTATAGATGGGATATATCCCGATTTATGATTATACCTTAGTCATATGGCTGCCCTCTTCATGACAAACCACCTAATTTATCGTCCTTTGGTTCAAAAATATCCGGTATTCAGCCGTTAATATCGATGCTTTATCAACATCTGCTATAGATGGGATATATCCCGATTTATGATTATACCTTAGTCATATGGCTGCCCTCTTCATGACAGTGATTTCGGCCTTTAGGATGCCACAGTCAACCATAAGCCTAAAAGATATTTTAACTCTGCCTTAGGAGCCTTCAAAATATTGGAATTATTCTGAGAAAATTTCACTGAAATACTGAAATATGCTTTTCCTCGATTCTGTATTTTCTTGCATGATTTTATTTTTTATTGAACATCTCTCGTATTCTCATTGAATAATGACATTATTCATTAATATATGTATGTATGATTATGATCATACACATGTTATTTATTCATAGTATGAATATAAAACATTATAAAAGTTAACAATATAAAGTTTAAACCAAGAAATTTGTAACCCCTAATTCCCTTTCTTTAAAATAAATCACGCTCCTGACTCTTGTTTCCTTTAATGTGTGTAAAAATACACTAATGTAAAATATTGGCAGACAAGACAGCATACATACACACTCACAGAAATAAATGCCAAAATAATTATAAGTCATTTTTATTATTGTTTTTTTTAACATGATTTATTTTCATTGTTGTTCTTTTAATTCTTAAAAATTTATTTGATGTTCAAATTCAATGTCTAAAATTATTTAGCGTCTTTATACCCTACACAATCAAAAGTAGAGAATAGGGTATATTAACTTTGTTATTTCGTGTGTAACGTTAGAAAGGAATCATCTCAGACTCCAAAATGTATATAAATATTTTTGCTTCAAATCAAAATCTGTGTTGATTAAGCTATGTCTGATCTGTCTGTCCATCTGTTCGTCTATCTGTTGTTGGCACGCTCCCATCCACATTAATTGCCAGGACTCAATACAATTTGAGCTGAATGTTTTGTTATAGTCCTGAGAAATTTCATATTTAAAAGCAGAAAAATTGCTTTAGTATATTATAGACCGATATCTGAGACAATCTCTAGTTAAAATCGGTTCAGTAGCAAAAAGTACGTAGGTACGAAACATAACGTACTTACTTAACATGCATTTATGGTGGAGGGTATTGAAGATTCGGTATAGCTGAATTAATATTTTAACTTGTTAGATTTCACCTCATTAAACCAACAACACTGTAGGAGAGGTATTATGAGTTTATACATGATCACTTCCTAAATCGATTAGACCATGTCCGTCCAGTTGACTGTCTATACAAAGCTTGTTCGCAAAGTATAGGTCACAGTTTTGATATCTAAATGAATTTTAGCAGACACTTTTACTTTGGCCCAAAAATGAGATCTATCGAAATTGGTTATGATCATGTGCCCCCGGAATGGGGGCTATAAAAATCCTAAATATAAAACGATTTTATTAAAGCTCATAATTTGCATAATTTTTTTGTAGCAGTCAATCGCTACCAAAAATGTGGTGTAAGGTATTACATGGACTGGCTTGATCGACTGTAAGATTTTTACTTGGTTTAGATTTTGCTTCATTTCTTTGTTGATATTTTTTGGTTTGTAACTTTGATTTAATAATGTTGATGATCGTCATCAACATCAACATTAACATCATCATTATCATAAACATAACCATAACAAACATAATTATATTTATAATTATAATAATTAACATTTTGTTTGTCATTATTATAACTTATGAGCTGCTTAATATCATTATAATGTCGTCGTCTGACATTATTAAAACACATCATTATAACTCCGTGGTGGAATATCATTAAAAAAGTATTTCATAAAAAATACCTTTACGTTCGTGTTTATATCTCTTTTTTATCATTTTTTTTAATTATTTACACTTTTAAAAGAAATAATTTTTTTTTTTCAAAAAGAAAGACCAACATTTTGAAGTGTATCACAACTTAGCGTGAAGTTTTTCAAAATTGTGTGGTATCAATGATTTATAATCTGCTTCTGGCGGCATTGATCTTTTTCATTCTCATTTTTTGTTGTAACTCAAACTCAAAACTGTGAAATATTTATAGCTTAAAGCTGTTAAAAGCGTGCCCGATGGATTTTATATATATAGAAAAGAAAAATGAAGAAAAGAAACATTTAAAAATAAAAAAAAGTTCAAAATACAACAAATAAATCAATCATAGACCTAATAGCAGGGAAATATTTGTACATATGGATTTAAACATAAAGTGGTGTTATTAACATAAGAGATCGGAATGATAAATCTCATATTTATAATTTAATTAATTATAACTAATTTAAGTTGTCTTTCATTTATCATTAAAATTAAAAATTCTCTGCGGGATATTTTTTATGATCATTACAAAAGGGCGTTTATAGATCCACGTTAATTGTTGTAAATGATCATAACTTTCATAAAACCAAGTGGAAATATCGGAGAAATAAATATATATCAAATTTCTTATCTCTTGTAAAAGGATCATATAAAATGTTTATCAATTGTTAATATCAATAAAAATATTTATAAATATAACCCTGTTTGTTTGTATGCCTATTTGTGACTTATAAAGCTTAACTACTGGCCCGATTTTGCTGAAATTTTTACAAAATAATCCTAATATACCCGAAAATAGTATAAGGGGTAGAAGAGCCACCATCATTCAAAGGAAATATGGATTGTCGAATATTAAAAAAAACATTTCATCGACAATTTTCAAACTTGGTCCCAGTAACTTTTCCAAGGAACTATTTTACAAGACAAAATGTGGTGCGGATAGAACCACTACACCGAGAGTTTTAAAATTTGGTCCCAAAAAAATTTTCAAGTAACTCTTTCGCTGGACGGAATGAAGAATAAATAGGATCATGAGGAGAAGTGTCCCCCATACAAAGAAAATATTGATTATCGATGAACTTTTACAGCAAAAGTTCTAAAATTCGACCCAATTACTTTTTCAAAAGACCTTTTCTACTGGCCAAAATGTAGGACGGATGGTGAGGGGTACCACCCTCTTTATAAGGACGGCAAATTTTATCATTTTATATTCAAGTCCTTTAAAACATATTAATTTTATTCAAATCACATATCATGCACATCGCATTTTAGGATCAGCATAACAATATTTTATTATTTGCCGAATTTGACAAAAATTTCATCACTGAATTATTTTTCGAATAAATGTATTTTCAGTCCAAATTGTCTGTGCTACGATTATTTGTTGAATTTGGTATCTGGATTTGATCTGACACAAAATTTATTTGCGCCAAATAATCAAATTTCCTTAATATTGGTGTGTTTAATGTATTTTAACTCCAGGAGTGGATTTACTATTTTCGTCTGTGGTCCAACATAATATAATTGTCAAAATGTGTCAACTTATTTTTAAAATTGTGACAGAGTGTTTACAACGTTGGGTAATAAGCCGGACAGACAGACGGACGGATATCGTTAAATCAAATAAAAAGGTGATTCAGAGTCGTTTAAAGACAAACGCTAATATATAATATCTCTTAATGATATCTTACTTTGATTTGCGAAAAACATTGATGTGACAACATTCTTACAAAGCTTAATTTACCTGAATTATGAATTTGCAGCCTTTTTTGGATTAAAAACATGAACGCGATATCAATTTATTTATTGTCACCTCACAAAAAAGTTTTGGCAGTTTATTCTTGGAATCTGGATGGATTGAATATAGTTCACTTGGAAATTAGAGCTGCGCTTTGTTGGCAATTTTCTTCCATGATCATAGTGTGATTAAGAATTGTTTCATTAGAGAATAAGGTAAATAGGTTTAGTGGCAGGAGACTACTAGCGCCCTTATTTGGCTTCATTGCAATGATAGAAATTTCGTATGTACGAAAGTTGGAATATAGAAAGTGATGTAGGAAGTTTACCATCCATCCATTTGGATCGCTTCAATGCATCTTATTTATCTTACTTACAGTTTTACAATTCTGGAGAGTTTTGTGTGTCGCATAATTCCGATCTCATAGCATGTAATTTTACCAAATGTTTGTTTATTCCACCAACTTTTATCAGCCGACCAATCTTAAGGCTTGTCTTTTAGAAATCTAAGAGGCATTGGGTTTTCGAAGCTTATATTCTGTAACACTCAACCTTTGCTACTCCATTATCTTTTTGTTCGGGTATTCATGCGATTATAATTTAATCATTTGGAATTTTCTACAACTTAGATCTCCCCAAATTATCTTAGCAAATTTAGCTTATATTTCAATATTATACAGAGTGTTACGAGCCGCCTTAATCCTTGGGAGCACTGATTGGGTTATGAAGGACTACATATTTCCCATTTTCATCAGCAATCACACCTTTCTATTTGGGTACCCTAAATAGTAATTGTTAATCGCTTTCTTGCATGAAAGATCTGCACTCGATTTCTTGTTCCTGTCTGAATTGACTTTATCCCCGTTTTACGAAAAGGAATAAGGAAAGCTTCCTGGACTTGATCCCTCCTCCTCTAGTATGGTCGAAACAATGTTGTATGAATAGTTTTCTAAATCAGATGAACAAGCCAATATCTCCTTACTCATGGTCCCCTGAGACTGAATTGAGTATATAAATACATAACTACATACTTCAGCTAATTCGTTTCCTTCTTCAAGAATTTTTTTCTATTTTTATTTCTATGCAGTCCATTAATTTCGCTTTTTCTATTAATGAATCCAGTTTAACCTTTTCAAAGAATCAATTCTTTCAGTTCTTATTGTCACACTTAAATGTTGTTCCTGTTTTTAAATATCGATTGTTTAAAGTAAATTTTTGAATTTTTTTGTTCATCAAAAGAATGACGTTTTCCCACAAGACCAAAAAAAGCGAAAAAACAATCATAACAAATATATCAACCCACTAGTTGAAAATGTAGGTCACATAGTTTTTTTTTCCTAAAGACTTCGCGTTTTTTGCGATAACTTTTTGAACAAACAAATAAACATAGCTTTTTTTTAAGATAAAACATAAATACTGAGAAATTCCTAAAACAAATATTTTGTAAGATGAGAAAGAAAAAATATATACATAAATGTTAAACTTTAAAAGTATTAAATTAAATTTAAAAGTAAATAAATAAACAAACAAAAATTTTAAAAGAGTTGTATTAAGTTGAGAAGCTTTATGAAAGCAATGGAATTAAAGCGACAAACTGCAGGCGACAGCAAGAAACAATAAAGCAGAGAAAAAGTTCTTACATTGCAAGCTTACACCGTTGCCATTTTTTGGAATAAAATTGGATAATTTTTTCTCAATTTGGATTTGTTTTTGTACAAACACCAGTAAACCTTTAGAAAAAGCTTTAAAACTGTTCACATTAATAAAATTAAATGAACTTTAACCATAATTCATCAAGGATTTTCTTATGCTTAATCAGTCTAATTTCTTGAATTGATATTGTAGTTTTCAAGCTAAAGTTTTAGTAATATTTATACTTAAAGCTTTTTTTATTAAATTCTACAAAGTGCCATAACCAACGAATTTTGTAAGTATTTTAGCATTTTACATAAAAATAGTTATTTTAAGGCTTAAAAATTATTTAACAGATTATTAAAGCTTTCGTTGTTAAAGTTCTTTAGTTCTATATAATTGTAATGAATTCCTTTGTGATTTGTGCTAAATATTAAATTAAAGCACATAAAGCTTTAAGTGTTTATTTCCATTTTCCTTTTAAAATCAAGGTGCAATGAAAGTTTTTGTGAATACTTGTATAATTATTTATAGTCTTTAATTGATGTACTCAATCTTTATATAGCTTTTGCAACAACAAAGCTTGGAGCTTTTTTGTTTCAATGTTTTCTTAAAAATATATTTATATAATAAAATAATTTACAAGGTTTCTAATCTTGAAACCTCATACATTTATATTATTTTTATTGTGTAAAGCTTTTGTACTGTTAAAGCTTTAGGCTTTTCAGAACTTGAAGAAAATCACCCGAAAATTGTTTTCTACAATTTTTACTATTTTAAAAAGAATTAAATTCATGCACGAGATATTTTTTTGCAAAATTTTCTTCTCTTTAGTACTCTCTTAAAGAGAATTGTGATTCTAAGCTTTTTGTTATTTATAAGATGCAATTTTATTTAAGTGATTTTCTTAAATCATTATTTTCTTACTAATTGAATTTCAGCTTGTTGAATTGTTGTAGAATGTTCTGTTATGCTTTTATAATATTAAAGCTTTAAGCTTTTCTTAGCTTAATAAGCTTTTCTTAGTTTTCTTAATAATAGATTAATTAAATTTAGCCATCTTAAAGGCAGCTTTGACTTTATTCAAGCTTTAAGCTCTGTAGTTTTCATTAGAATTACATTAAAAATCTATGCCACTTTTTTGTGCAAATTCCTAATAAAACAATTGCAACTAAATTGAGACAATTTATATTTGTTGCAAACAGAAAAACTCTTATTTAAAAAATAATTCATAACAATTGCCTTCGATATAAATATAAGTCACGATTTGTTATTTCTTCATCGCCTCCATCAATCGTCATTTAGAAAATTTTTGTTATTTTTTTGTTGTCTTCTTAATTACATAATAAATCGTTTTAAAATTCAGTAGAAAATACGGAAAAAAAATAATTCAAAATGACGCTGAATGATAAAATCTACAGATAACAAGTAAGAATGTTATATGCGGCTATGCCGAATCTTTAATACCCTCAAGTAAAAACGTTATGTTTCGTACACTATACTCTCCAACATACACCCACTGGGAACACTTAATGTATCATAGAATGTGATATATTTTTGGATATAACCGATTTTGATCATTTAATGAAGTATATATAAGTTAAAATTTCTATCTAATTTGTCGATGTATAATTTTGTCGAGAGTTTTTCTTAATTCAAGATTTTGGCTTAAACTAAGAGGTTGTCTCAGTTCTTTTAATACACTAACCCGATATGGCTGGTTTTAAATAGGAAATTTCCTCTATACCGCTAATACTCAGGTCATGTCAGCGTGCCAAATAGTATTACCATTGGTACGTGTTTAGTCGGAAATTACGACTTTTTCAAGTGTGAGTTTTGTCCTCTCTTTTATAATTCGTGAAAAAAATTAAATTATGAACGCTAAAATCCTAAAAATTTACTCCACAAAATCATAATGGAAATCGAAATAGTGACCAATTTAAGAAAAAGCTCAGTTAATATTCAAAATTATTTCAACATTAAACGGGAAAGAGTGCAAATTCGCACTTTAAAATGTAAATTTCTAGTGAATTAAACATATGGCAACTTTTGTATCGCAAATCGCCTTTTAAATGTGACTTTTTGAAAAATCTCAACGGTAACGCTGGAGCCAACAACAGACGGGCATAGCTAAATCGACTCAATTTTTGATTTGTTGCAAGAATATCTATACATTATGAGAGAGAGAGAGATGATTCCTTTTTTAGCGTTACGCTCGAAATGATAAAGTTAACATACCCTCTTTACCGCTAGTGATGGTGGAGGGTATAAAAATATATTTTTTATTTTTATGTTTTATGGCTGGTATATTCTCATAAATAAGTTATTAGAGTCAAAAAAATATTTGTAAATATTTGTAATATAAATTAAATAATTAAATACAATTATTTTTGCAGTTACAATACATAAATATAAATTTTTTATTAAATATTCGAAAAAGTTAATTTGATTTTTATTTAAAGTTTAAATTAAATTATGGTAATTGCATAACTTAAGGCGGTTTTAAAATAATAAAATTTACAGCTTGTTATTAGGCGGTCTATGGGGAGTTTTGTATTTTGAAAGGAGGAAAAGGGTGTGATGGAAATTGTGAAATGTTGTAAAAAGTTTTAATAAGATTATTGAAAATTAGTTTTTTATTAAATTAAAGTTTTGCAGATTAAAAAAGTATTATTTTAATTATATAAAAAAAATTGCTTGGGATGATGGATTAACATAATAAATTTCACATAGCAATAGTAGACTTGCATTTTTTAATTCAAAAGGGGCCGTTTTTATTTTTTTAGAATGTTCCTACAAGATTTGACACACTGTAGTTATTATGTAGTTATTATGAAGAAAATATGAAATTAAGGGAAATATGTGGATCCAAAAAGGAGCCGATAGCTCTTTAGAAGACTACACTCAACATAATTGTTTGCCCACTGTATGGAATAGAACACCCTTAGGCGTTCAAGCACTTCATCGTCACCCGACGAGAAAAAAAAATACATGTTTTAGTTCCAACAATACCCTTTATCGCCACCAAAAGTATCATAAGGACCTACCTTTACAAAAGGTATTTACGGGAGTAGGCGTGTGCAGACACACGTCCCCTGGAGCACAATATACTTAGTAAAGTTATCGTGAGTAGTTTACAGAAGTGAAAATATGTTACCTTCCAAAGTTTAACTATATTCAAATTTCTAGTCGAGAGATTAGTAAACGGAATACACTGATACATATTCCTATACATATTTTCACTATTTTTGTTTAATTTTTGCTGTTCACTTCCAAGAGAAAAGTTAATGTTTTTCAGTTGGAGGCAACTTAACGGTACTTTTTAAAGTAAACAAGATTTTTTCTTAGTCTCCTTGGTTGCTTTATTCATGTGCTCAAATGTTCTAGGTGATTTTTCATGTAGAATATTACTATAAATGAAGACGTGAAAACTGATTTCAAAAAAATTTCCAATAATAAAATCTTATGAATAAATGTTTCTTATAAATAAAAGTATGTTTTTAATGACAAGATCTAAATTTTACTGCTGAATTTGCTAATTTAATCGGTAAACTACATAACGTTTAAAGATGTCCAAATGAAGTGCGATTACGAAATGATGCAAACAAAATTTTTTATGCAAACACTGAACCAAACAAGGTAGTAAATTTAACGAAAAACGGTGTAGAATTGAAAAGTAGGTTAGAGATCAGCCTACGAAACGTTTATTCATCATAACGAAAATTTTCGTTAATTTTTCGTAAATTCTTCTAATTGGGGAAAAATTTATAGTGTCACTATTTGAATTCGTTAATAAAAATAAGGTTGATTTGAATAAAAATTATTCAATTTGAATAATAAATTATTCAAATTGTCAAAAATTGATGAATATCATTATTACTACCATATTTAAGTTAAATTTACGAAATTTTAGTTGAACTGAGCAAAGAATTACGGTAAATTGTTGTAATAAATTAATACATAAACTATTAAGGGCCAGGTTAAAGAATACTACCCACAAAAACCAAATACTGATTATATAATATCTTAAGAACTGTAACAGCGATAATTTTCAAATTTTGTCCCAATGACTTCCACAAGGAACTATAAGAAGGACAGGATTAAGGGAGAAGTAGCCTCCACACAGAGCAAATATTGAATACCGGCTTTCTATAGATCTACTACAGCAAAAATTTGGTCCCAATTATTTTTTTAATACACAGCGATTTGTGATTTTGTGAAATTTCTCTCAAGATCTAGGACTGAGGAGAATTGTTGTGCAGCAAAGCGCACCGGACAGAAACCAGTTAAAGATAATAATAAAATAGTGTAGAGAACGTATTAGACAATTAAAATTAGTGCATTATCAATAGGACGGTGGTGAGCGGACCGTCTTGTATTTCTAATGAAAACTTACTTACATGTTTGTTGATCAGCTGATCATTCAGCTGCATTTTCATGAATTCATGCAAAATATTCCTTTACTTTCAATCATATTAATTAGAATGTTCTTTAAAATATTTTCCTCCTGTATGTATATCTATATTAAGTTTAAAGTTTAGTTGTTTTAATTTTATATTTAATATTACGAAGAAAATATACAAAATTATTTGACGAAAAAAATAGTTAAATTAACGAAAAATTTATTCAAATTAAAATTATTTTAGTATGTAAAATCAAATAATTTTATGTGTCATTTTACTTACGATGAGTTTCTTCAATTTTTAATAAACATCTGTAGGTTTAACGTATTTTTCGTTAATTTAATTGTTTTAATTAAATTTCTGTAAGTGAACTTGAAAAAAATTCTTCAATCTGAAGAAAAATTACGTTAACAAGAATAAAAATCTGTTTATTAAACACTTTTTTCCTTAAAGTTATACGAATTTTTTTGTTAATATTGCAATATTACGATATTTGGTTCAGTGAAGGATATTCCTAAAGAGAACTTGGTCGTAAAATTAAATGTACCGAGTAAGGTATTAGAAAACCTACCAAAGTGAATACAAAATTAACAAAAAGGCAAAATAATCCTATAAAACAAGTATTAACCCGTAACAGATTGAATTCTACAAAATTAATCTTCCTGAGGCTTGCAAATAGGTTGCCTACATTTTACCAAGATATGAAATCACAAAATGGAAGGAGGCAAAGTGTTAGCAAATTTACAGAAAGTCTGAATAGAGAAAATCGTCTAAAATTCCCATGAGAATACACGAAATCGACAGGGGAGTGTAAAAAGGTTATTTTCTGTAAAGAAAAAAATTAGACTCATACTTATGCTTTGGACATGATTTGTGATCAAACGATATGCGGATGTGAAAAGGTAATGGTTTGAGCGGCATTCTTCGGCAGTTGGCAAATCAAAAATTTACTTTCTTTCAACAACTGGAAAATGCTCTACTCTCTTTGATGGATGAATATATGGATTAAGATTACATATGTCAGCATGATAATGCTGCGATACATGTTTCAGAACAGTCTTAATTTTCGTTTTCTGAACACAGCGTACCTGCCTTGAACTTGCCAGAATGAATGGTCCCTAAAGTTTTCTTCAAATAATGCAAATTTGAGAGAATATTTATTCCGCTCTTCTTAGAAAATTAGTGGAATATTATATTAGACCGCCCATAATTAACAATGCTAAAGAGACTTATAAACTTTAATGCTTTAATAGGAAAAAGTACCACGAAAAAAGATCCAACGGAATACTTGAAATTATTCCCATTTTACCTATACAAATTGGGTTTTATCGCATTACAAATTCAGACCCAAAAGTTTTGAACCTATGTCCTTACTTAGCTCTGGAAGTTATTTCATATTGAAATAACTCCCAAATAAAAGAAATATTAAGAACTAAGTTTTCACTAAAATAACTTTTTCTGTGTAACAGGACTAAAAGGTTTTCTAATCTGCGGAGCTTTAGAAAGCAGGGTTTGCTATTTTTATATCCTACACCACCATAGGTGGTGGTGGTATAATGTGTTTGTGCAGATGCTCGCAACAGACAGAAATAATAGTCCACACACCGTTCGAATCAGAATCACTTTCTGAGTCGATTTAAGCATCTCCGTCCGGCTGGCTGACTATGTAAAGTTTGTTCGCCAAGTATGGGTCGAAGTTTTGAAGCCATTTTAAAGAAATTCGGCACGTACTATTATTTTTGCTCAAGGACGATGTCTATTAAAATTGATTATGACCGGTCCATTATTTCATATAGGTCTTATATAAATGTCCCCCCCGGAATGAGATCATTATAAAACGATGTCAATCAAATTTGGCAAAAAAGTCTTATTATACTCTACAACGATGTGCCAAATTATATGTGGATCGATACATTATTTTTCATAGGCCTCATACAACCACCCTTCCAAATATCATTTTGAAACTCATAAATCGTACATATACGTGAGTATTGTAAGAATATTTAGAATATAGAATATTATTATTTAGATAAATATAGGTCCGGTCCATATTTTTTATAACTCCCATATAACTCTCCAGAAAAAATTCATTTGCAAACGCATAAATTTCACATCGATATTACAATCTTAGAAATGTATTGCACACATAAGCATAAATAATAAAGGCAAATTATACGAGGGTCGTACAAAAATTTTCGTTTCAGTCATTTACAACCAACAATGTGGTGTAGGGTATTACATAGTCGGGCTTGACTGACTATAATATTTTTCATTGTTTATTTTTTTAATATTAAAACCCCTCAATATTGGGAATTATTTCATTTATGTCTTAGGGAGTTATTTCATGTTCTCCTATTGGGATTTATTTCGCGGTGAAATAGGAAAATACAGGAATATGCACCGGTGTATATTTTAAACTGAAATGAATTTATCAAATACAAAATCAGAATTGAATTATTCATGTCAGGTTATTTCGATCATATTCTTTCCATATTTCTTTTAAATTCTTCCAAGTAATTAATCGAAATTTAAGACTTGATAAGTGTGTCTCATTGCAAGTCACTTGTTTGATTATTTATCAACCCCATATACTACCAAAAACCGTTTAAGTACAATCGATGACGTTTTTTCTGCTGTTATTAAACTTTAAATGACAAAAACCCTGAAATTGAAAAACAACAATTCCACAAAAAATAGTGTGGACTTAGTTCGCATATAACACTTGAGTAAAGTAGGCAAACAATTGTGGAACCATGTTGTAAGATAAACAGAAATTAAAAACACTGAAAACGGTGATACAAAACAAGTAAAAATGTTATAGTTGATCAAGCCCGACTATTTAATACTTTATAATACATTGTTGGTTATAAGTAACTGCTACGAAAACTTTATGATCAACCCTCGCATTTTTTCTATTTATGCTTATGTGTGCAATAGATTATTATGACAGTAATATTTATGTGAAAGTTATACGTTTGAAAAAGGATTTTTCTGAAGTGGTTAGAGGAAATTATGGACTGACCAAACCGGCCCACTTATTTTGGATTTTTTTTAGTTTCGTTATAGAATATTTATTGGTTAATTGGTTAAAATCGTTTTATATCAATAGGCATCGTCATTGGGCCAAGACAATGGTATGTGTCAGATTTTATAAAGATATCGCCAAAACTGCGACCTGTTCTTTGTGAACATGCTTTACATGGACAACCAGCCGAACGAACTAAGTGGCATGCGATCTACTCAGTATCAAACACACCTATGGTAGTGTAGGGTGTAAATACAGCGAAAAAAAACATTAAATATCATAAAAAAGAAACTCAATTGAATACTTTTCAAAATTAAAATAAAAAAAAAATAAAAATACCACAACAACAATAAAAACAACATTGACAATTGTCATGACAGCCTTAAACTTGACATTGACATTGAAAATTCAATGGCGACAAAACATGTTGTATGGTATGAATTGGTTGGAATGGAACAGCAGAATATTATAAGAAAATGAAATGCTTAAATGTTGTCAATTATTTGTTGTTGTTCTGGATCTTTTTTCTTCAAGAATTACACGTCTTCTTTTCATTTTAGTTCTTATCGGCCTGAAATTAAAAGAAAATCATTTATGCGGGGTTGGGGAGTAAGGTACTAGACTAAAGATGAAAAAAAAATATGGAACAAGTTTTTGTAATTTCTTCATATACAAAAGTGTATTTTTTCATAAAATTAATGAAAAAATTAAGAAATGGAAAAAAGAGCAAACAAATTGTAGAATTTTAGTAAATGAGCGCTGGGAGATGTGGAAGAAATATAAGATAAACAAATGAGAATAATTAGTTCGCATTGGAAGTTAAACTCTCTACTGGGAACAATTGCGAAATTACTGAATCAACCTCAAGTAAAAAGAGTCATCAGTAAGTCACTATCATTTGAAATCATTACTCCCTTGAATTTGTATCAGAGCATCATAGGGAATTAAAAGGTCATTATTAAAGGTTCTTAACCAATACCTTGAGATAAGAAATTGATTGGCTCTATATCGGTAAAGCCGATACAGTAGATTATTTCTTATTATTTATTCAAAAAAATATTAATTATTCCCCCGTTCCTTCCAAAAGTTGAAGCAAAAAGCCTCAACATATCATTGTATTCCTGGCACATAAGATATTGTAAAGACATATAGAATAAGAATATATAAGTACAGTTATGTCGATAGTCTGCCCTCTGGGTGTAATATTTGGTTAATTATTTCCTAGATGGTATTACTGCATATCTTTATTGGTCTGATTACATTTAATAAATTTCAAAATAAATGGTTTGCGGACACCTGCAACTTTTTCATTCCCGAGTTGTAGCGCCCCATGATTCGCTTCCATTCAGAAGGGTAGAATTCATCTTTGCATTGTAGGTCACAGCTTTCATGTGTTTTCCAAATTGGATTTAAATGGACAAAAGTTTTCCTATTTCTTGATGTTATGCTCCCAAAATAACGGAATTGACAAACATCTTTAATTTTTCGCCGTTACGCATCGTAAGTTCGAAGATCTGACTAGCTGTGCTTTCTATATATTATACTTGTTTCTATTGTTGTATCCAAAACAATATTTCATAGAAGTCCTGATGGGATATAACAGCATACTTTTTAAAACTTCCATTTGTCCGCTGGAGCATTTTCCGTGATTAATCTTACAAAACGTATTGCGGTTTAAGCACTACAACAGAATTTTCTTACATCTCATACGCTCCAAATCACAAATGTGGTTGAGTTTTTTAAAGACTACTTCGAAGTGTATAAAGCATATAAATCATAGACTTTTGATCTGATCAATAGCAGACTTATAGAGTCTGAATCGAGCTGCTTCTGCTTTAAAATTAGAATACTCCGTTAGTAATTTTGTTTTCCTACGCCATATTCTTAGTTTATTCTCACATTTCCAGAATAACCGAATTGTAGGCATAATAATGTCCACGCTAGAGTGTGATCATATTTAAATATCTAAGCAGAGAATTCTATCAGAGACCTGGGGAATTTATTTCCCTTGAAACTTTTATCAAACAGCAATACGTATCAAAATTTATTGTGTTCTAAAAATTCGTTTAAATGTGAGAGGTTGACATAGCTTATTTGACTCAGAATTTGATGGCGATAGATTAACGGTCTTCATATTTTTTGTTATTGTACGAACAATAAATTTGCTGCACAAAATGACTAAGAGATACATTATACCTAAATACATCATAGTTTGCAACAGGTAGACTTAGATAGGACTTATTCACGGCTATTTATAAACAATGCCACCTATATTTTTCTACATTACCATGTGTCGTTTTCAAAACTTAGTAAATTCTGTTATTTTAGTAGCATTTTGAATTTATCACATATTTTCAGAAAATGTTGACCAGAAAGTTACAAAAAACAACAAAAAATGTCCAGTATGTTGCTTAACAAATGTGCTGTATTATTCTCTTCTAGATATGTAGCATATGTCTCAGGAACTTTTTGGAATTGACAAGTTTTAAGTGCTGCATGGAATGATTTTCTTCTATGCTTTTTTAAATTACTGTCAATTTTCTTAAATTTCCAGTATCATGTGAACTTTTTTGAATACAAACGTTACTTTCGAAACAACAAAGTCTTATTTACCTGTTTTTTTTAGTAGAGTGAATAAAAAGTAAATAAAGTTCATAAAACAAGTGACAAAGAAATTCTTTGTTTAGCGCAATAGAAAAACAAACTATAAAAATAATATTTATGTAAAAAAAATAAAATTACAAAAATATCTGTAACAGTTGATGTAATAACAAATATTGTGGGAAGATTGTATACAAATATACACAGATACCAGACAGATAAATTGGCATGACAGTTACGTCAAAACAAAAAATGGAAAAAAAAACATTTGTAATAAAAATATACCACCAGATGGTGGAGGAAATCTTCATTGAGTCTTTAACAAAATGAAAATAAGAATAAATTAATGAATACAATATAGAATTAATTTATTACTCAAGTTAATGAGATCTAAAATTCCAGGATTTAAGATAAAATGATGCAAAATACTTTTGTATAAATGTCCAAATTTTCCTTTCTTTAAGAGAAAACTTTCCGCGAAGAGAAATCGTCTTTTTTACCACCATTGTAATGAAATAATATTATGATTATATGACCCATATTTTCTTTGTAGAATCAAAATTTTTATCCTGTTAAGTTCAAACTACACTGACTGGCAATGTAGATAACTGCGTAGATAACTTTATAATTCACCACAAATCGGTCAATCGTTTCATTTGTAGCTAATAGAGTTTCTTTACCCATATCTTAAACCCTGACATCTTACGCTTTGATGACCTTATTTATTTGTGCCTGATTGAATGTGAGATATGCTGAGTTTTACCAAGCCCACCCTCTAAGATTTCTGGTCGTCCAGTTTTTATTTGAAATCAAAATACTACTTGTCATCTATGTAGAGTTGTCAGGTAAAGTTATGGATTCCATTTCAGGTGTCAACATTGCACAGATACTCTTATTCCACAGTTCCGGTGAAAAAAGCACTGAGATCGAAAAATTCTCAACATACTTATGTGGTTATATAATCACTACACTGAACCAAAAAAGGTATTAAATATAATGAAAAAGGCTGAAGAATTGAAAAGAACAGGTTAAATATCAGCCAACGAAATCTTTATTCATCATAACTAAATTTTCTTTAATTTTACGTAAATTCTTCAAATTGACAAAAATTCGTTAATATAACTATTTAAATTCGTTAATAAAAATGAAATGAAATTATTGAAATTGACGAAAATAGATTATTTATATTGATGATTATTGTTCAATTTAATTTAATATTAAATTTACGAAATTTTAGTTGAATTGAGGAAAAAATAACGTTAAATTGTTGTAATAAATTAATACATAAAATATTAAGGACCAAAGGAAGGAGTACTCCCCATACAAAGCAAATATTGATTATAGAATATCTTACGAACTGTAACAGCGAGAATTTTCAAATTTGACTCCTCGAGGAACTGCTTTAGTGGACAAAATGCAAGAAGGATAGTATCAGGAGAGAAGTCGCTACCATAAAAAGCAAATTATTGAATATCTAATAACTTTTTTTAATTCACGTCGATTTGTGAAATTTCTTTCGCGATCTAGACTGATGAGAATTTATGTGCAGCAAAGCGAGTTTTAGATAATAATTAAATAGTGTAGTAAACGTTATAAAAACTAAAAATAGAGCAATGTCAAAGGACGGATGTGAGCCGACTGGGTTTCACTGCTGATGAAAAATTACTTGTATTTTTGTTGATCAGCTGATTTTCCACTTGCATTTATGCAAAATATTTCTTTAATCAATTATTTTCATTATATATATCTATATTCAGATTACAATTTCTTTATCATTTTTTGCCAGAAAATAAAAAAAAATATTTGACGAAAAAAATAGTTAAATTAACAAAATATTTATTCATATTAACTTCCATTTTAGTACGTTGCATTGAATAAATTTGTGTGTTATTATACATACGATACATTACTGCCGTTTTTACTAAATATCTGTTGATTTAACATATTTTTTATTAATTTTTTTTACGAAATTTTATTCAATCTAACATCTTTTACTAAAAATATTTTGATAACATTTTCTTTAATATATTTAAAGAAACTTCTTCAATTTGAAGAAAAATTATGTAAATTTTCATAAAAAATTATTTGTTTAACTCCTTTCTTCACTAAATTTCTACAAAAATTTTTCTTTAATATTACCTGTGACATTTGATTCAGTTTAGTGATGAAACTATGAACCATTGTCGGAAATCCTTAAATTAACATTTTTTTAGTATTTTCTGGCTCTTTGATCGAATATTAACTTCACGTCCGTTTAAAATCTATTATATTTTTAGATACATTTCTTGTTCTCTTAAATTCTAATTTAACAAGAGTCCAATATCTCTCCACTGGCCTTAGTAGTTTTGAGGATATGTCTCTCTTAGTTCAAATACCAAATTGTACCTACACCACTCAAGGCTTGATTAGTGCAATGATAGGATACTTAGCCTTTCCAAAATAAGTGGACATATTATGAAGCAGCCTTTTCTTCTTATGCCACTACAGCATGTTGGTTCCCACACCAAAAACTTTTTGGGATATTTTGACTGGTTTTGGGTTGTAAACGCTCCCTCAACATTCCCTCGAGCATTAGCAACATACAATTTTTGACCAGGAAGTTGCGAAAAATTAGCCAGAGAATCACCTAAACAAAATTCTCTGTTCACAGACAAGTTCCCCTGGAACTGTTTAATAACACGGTAGACCTTTAAATGCTTGGGCAACTTTTTGTGGTATCAAGTTGGATTTTCAGTTTTTTCTGTTCAATCACTTTTATCAGATTAACAATATATTCAACTGACAAAGATAATTTGATTAAAAGTGGGATCAAAAGTGATCCCACTTTTAAAAGTTAGAATGAAAAACAACATTTTTGTTTTAAAAGTTTGAATGAAAAATGTGTGTTAAGATATTTTTTTATCTCAATCCTTAATTTAATACATAACGTTAACCTATTTTCCTCAGTTAAAGCTGATAAAGATGTCCAAATTACTTTAAGTCCAATTACCCAAGTGACATTTGACATAATTCAAGAACCAACGTTTGAAAAAATCGTAATTGACATAAAATAAAACTTCAAGTCAACTGCAATACAGTTTTTTATTTATTTTTAGTTTTAATATGTCCTCAAAAAAACAATCACTATTCCCAAATAATTTACCAGCCATAATAAAAGCCTCAAAAAAATAAACGACTTGAAATATTTTGACAGCTGTCATTTACATAAACAATGTAATTAAATTTTTCGCTTCCTAAAAAACAAATAACTACAAAATATTTTACAATTATTTAACGTACAAATTTACATTTAACAAGATTATGAACTTAAATAAAAAAAATGTTGTTTTTTTTGTTCGGACACATTTTAATTGTAAGTTTTTTTTTTCTGAAAAAGAGCAGTTGAAATTGTTGAAAATTATTAAAAAAAACCTTCTTAAAATTTTAAATAAAGACAAGATTTTTTGTTTATTATTTGTAAGAATTTAATTTTAAGTAGAATTTTGAGTATAAAACAAGATTTTGACATTAATCATGTAATCTTGTTATTTAATTGTATTTTCACTTGAATTCAAGTGGTCTAAAATATTTAGCATGAAGTTTATGGAGGAAATGAAGTGTTATGGAAGCCTACAAAGGAAAATATTTAAGTTGGTAGCAAAAGAATGTTTGTATGTGTATGGAAGCTACTGGAGGTAGTGTTAAAATCATATCGATAAGACACACAGTGGTTCCAAAACGATATTTTAAAAGTACCTCTTGTAAATTTAGAACCATTGCACAGTGTTTCAAATGAAAAGCGAAATGGACATATTGGTTTCCTATAATGCTTCAATAGCCAAAAAATAAAAAGCATTTTCAAAAGAACACATCCGATATGAAAGCAGGTCGGATAGCTCAGTGCTCGGACTGTGGGGAACAATGCTCAAACATTTTCTGACAGAAACACTGCTAAAAGACATTACGGAAATGGTCCTGTTTTCTAGAAAATGTCCTTGCTGCATAATGGAAGAGAAGTATATTCTGGCAGATTTTTCTTCCAATTGAAAAATTTTATTTTGCTTATGCTCGAGGAGAAAAGTGTAGAACCCAAAACGGCAAAAAAGAAAACGACATTTATTACAAGAGGCTCTATAAATACCGAAATTTTAATGAAGAAATATTTTCTAAAAAAGTGTGCTGCTTCCATTTATAAGACTTCATAATGTGTCCATTTATAATTGGCCAAAGTTGGTTTCATGTCATAATGGTTATCAAGCCCATGAGTGGTACAAGAACAATAATGTGATATTTGTACCAAGAGTAGCAAATCCTTCAAACTGCCCAGAGCTAAGACAAATGGGTTCTTGTTAAAAGAGAATTGTAGGGCACGAAAAAAAGTGTCCAAAAGTGTGTTAAATTTTAAACGGAGATGGACCACCTGTTCATGCAAAATAAAGGGAAGTACAATAAAAACGTCAATGAAAGGGTTTCTGAAAAAGGTTCAAAATTTCATCGCTAGTATGGCACACAGTGGTTTCAAGACAATATTTAGAAATAAGTCTTTTTTTTTAAACGTTGTGATACATGAGATGTTTTCGAGTAGTTTTGAGGAACAAATGCTCACCATTTGGTCAAAGAACTCATACATTTGTAAAATATATTTAAAATATCCTAAATGCTTCAACCTTTACAGAATTATTTCCAAAGAAGTCAATTTGGAAGCACTGCGTGACTACAATATTATGTGCTATTTATAGCATTTGCTATAATCTGAAATAGTGATATATTGATCACTTCCTTTAGCTGCCTAATTAATCGTTATATTCTTACTCTCTACCTCGTATTTCACCCTTCCCCATCTTCTCAATTTTTAAGTAAATTTATAACATGACTTTAACTGTCATGTAAAACAAATTGTTTATTGTAAATAAATACAGTTTACAATACCAAAAACACACACACACACACAAATTTATAAGTCTTTACTTATTTTGTTTATTTTTATTGTCCAAACAAAAAAATATTAAAAAAAATAAATATTTAATCTTTTTTTTTTAATTTTAATGACTTCAAGTTAAAAATTCTGCATAAAAGTTGGGTTCTCGTTTTTTATTCCTATATGACACGTGCCAAGATTAAATGACATGGATACCACTAAAATATGAAGGGATTACGATTGTTAAATTTCCTCTGCAGTTTTAACTGAAATGAGAAGTAAATAAAAATGAAGTAAATTAAAATAAATGTGAATAAATATGAATCGTTATAAGTAGATAATTTTTTTTGAAATAATAATCAAACCGGATTATATGATGATCTACAGTTGAGGACAACGAAAAAGTTACACTATATTAAATACAAAGGTAATTTAACTATTGATTTTATCATCATACACTGAGCCAAATATTGTAGGTAATATTAACGTAACATTTTCGTAAAACTTTAGCGAAAAAAGGTGTTAAATAAACAGATTTTTATTCTAATTTTTATTTTCTTTAAATTCACTAAAAAAATTTAGTCCATATCAAAAGATATTTCATAAAAACGACAGTAATTCTATATACTAAAAGGAAGTAAATTTGAACAAAATTTTTGTTAATTTAACTATATTTTTCATCAAAACAGTTTGTATATTTTACTGAATATAGAAATCTAAGGAGGAAAATATTTAATAGAAAATTCTTATTAATGTGATTGAAATTAAATGAAGGCAGATCTGCTGATCATTAAACATGTAAGCAATTTTTCATCAGAAATAGTCGCCGGTCGGCTCAATACCGTCCTATTGGCATTGCACTACTTTCAGTTGCCTATAACTTTTTTACACTATTTCATTACTATTTAAAACTAGCTTTTACCTGGTGTGCTTTGCTGCACAAATATGTTCCTAAGTCCTAGATCTCGAAAGAAATTTCATAAATCAACGTGTATTAAAAACAGTAATTGAGACCAAATTCTCGCTGAAGTAGATCACTAGATATTCGATAATTTGGTTTGTATGGTGGCTATTTCTTCCCTGATCGTAACCGACTTATATTTTTCCAGTAAAACAGTACCTTAAGGAAGTCATTGGGATCAAATTTTAAAATTCTCACTGTTACAGTTCTTAAGATATTCTATTATCAATATTTGCTATGTATGGCGAGTACTCCTTCCCTTGGACATTAATATTTTATTTACTAAGTTATTACAACAATTTAACGTAATTCCTTCCTCAATTCATCTAAATTGTTGTAAATTTTACTTAAATATGGTACTAAATAATATGAATAATATTCGTTAATTTAAAGAACTTTTTTTGTTAATTTGAATAATGTATTATTCAGTTAATATATTAATTCAGTAGAATTGAAAATTTTACGAAAAATTAACGAAAATTTTCGTTATGATCAATAAAGGTTTTGTTAGCTGATATTTAACCTATTTTCTTCAATTCTACAAACTTTCGTTATATTTACTATCTTTTTTGGTTCAGTGTACACAGATTATTTCACTTATATATTGTTTTTGAAGATATGCATCCATCATTCAGTATTCAAAAAACCGTACAGTTTTCTATAGTCCTTATAATAGTGAAGAATTTTATGCCTATAAAAGATTTTCTGTGGAATAGTCTGATAACCTGGTTTCTCTGAAAGAAGGCGGCTACTGAAGTAATCATTTTCATCAAAAACATCAGTAGATAAATAAATTGAGTGTAATGTTTTTCACGTTTCAGAATTGTTGATTTTAATGCAGAAGACAAGGAGAATTCTGATCAGTCGAACATGTCTGAAGATGTTCTTTAGCTTATTGTCAGGTATAAATAGAACTTGCATTATCATAACCTGTTTCTTAACAAGCATCAAATATAGCTCGAAGCCGAGGAATGTGAATGCCGCAAAAAGAAGTCATTTATGCATCGTATACAAGATAAAAATATATAATTTTGTTTCTATAGCTGAAGCCGAATATCCATGACACCACGATTATTTGGATCAAAAGGTTATTTTGTATTATGAGTTGTTGGGATCAGTCGGGCTATCACAGGTGATCCGTATCAAAGAAAATTTAATATTTTAAAGGAAGCAATAGATAAAAGCTTTCAGTAAATCTGAGCTTTCGGTAAAATCTGTTTTAAAAACAGTTGATAAGAATTCTTCAGACCTCGACTTTTCTGAATACGAATTAATCCTGGAAACTCTAACTAAAATACGCACCAATGGATTATTTTCAAAAAACGTAGAGTTTTCAATGAATAGTTTTCAGAATATTTGATCAAAATATGCTGCAAAATAGCTTAAGCTAATGGATGAGAATTTTTAGCACAACTGCCTTATAGCTCAGACCTTCTGCCTTATATGCTTCAGAATAGAGTGCCTTCATTGGATTTGTATAATAATTTCACTGATCAACAAATCATCAGCTCTGGAATAAGATTCTTTTTTTACTTCTAATTTTTATTTCCCCAAGATTCCGAAGATAAAATAAACGAATATATACATATCTATTTGAGCTAGTGTCCCAGTTTGATTACTTCGCATTTGTGTGTTCCAGTCTATAGTAATTCCAGTATAGTCATTAGTCTTTCATCTAATACTATCTGATACTTTTCATTTAATCGCTAGGATTTGTTGGCCAATTATTTTCGGGTAAAAATTGCTCTATGTATTTTTTTCCTTTGCACATCACGAGGGTCCAAAAGTGAACGATAAGGGTAGTGATTTCTATATAGATATTACTTAAACGTTCAAATGATTGCCATGACTTATTTTAGTGATTAATGGTATTCTCATCCAATCCCTTAATTTTTCAGGCGACAAAGCTTGATATTTCCCTCTCGCATTATTAATCGCTCTTTTAAGAATCGTATTTTGAAGAAGATGAAATAAATGATGACTGGATACAGCCCTCTACGATTTCAATTCAGAAAGCAATTTTTCAGATAGCTTCCACATAAATAGCTATAAAAATATTATAATATATTTGCCAGGATTGATTTATCATTTAACCCACTTCCAAAATTCACTTATGGTCACACAAATGTGATTATCATGATAATATATTAAAAAATAACGTTTATACAAAAATAAATCATAAAATGAATTTCTAACAGGGTCGGCTACAAAAGTTCTCATGCGCCATGTGTAAGGTATCATATAATCGACTATTATACTCTTACATGTTCTTAAAAACGTCCCTTATTACAATTTTTCTGTTTATTTTTATATTTAATTTTATTTTTATTTTTCCATCATCTTTTTTTTTAACTTTCCTATCTGAAACTTTAATCTTAAGCTGACACTATTTAACTTAAAGCTAACTTGGTCTTAACTAATACAAAGTATCTAACAAACAAAATATTTGAACAAAATTCTAACAAAATATAGTCAAAGTCCATACCATGTAACAATTTAGTCAAGATTTTTATCGAAATTCAACATAATACAACAACATTATGGTTTACAATAAAAACTATAAACTTCCTGTATGAAAGACATGTTGCCAACGAACTGAACAAGCAAGAAACTAACCAAACTACCGGCCAATAAATATATAATTTTTATAGTTACAATACATAGCAAAAAATCTTTAATAAATTTATTAGTTATAGTTTTTTTTGCGTTTTTGTCTATAACATTGAAATCGCATTCAATCTGGTTTATATTATTATTTTGCATTCAACACATACAACTAAATGTCTATAGATATATAAAAGTGAATCTGTGTTTATTTGTCTATTTGTTTGTTTGGTACTAATAGAAAGCTAAATTATTGGACCGATTTTCACACAATAATCCCAATATACCCGAAACTAATATAGGCCATGTTGAGGGATGCCCCTCATACTAAGCAAATATTGATTATGGAATATCTAAAGAACTATAACAGCGAGAATTTTCCAATCACTTTCCCAAGAAATTGTTTTTCTGGACAAATATAGGATAGGACCAGGGGGAGTGATAGCTCACCATACAAAACAAATATTTATTATGAAATTTCTAAAGAACTATAACAGGAAGAATTGAAAAATTTGGTTCCAATCACTTTCTCAAGGAACTTGTAGGATGGTTAGAACCATGAAGAGGGGTATCAGCCATACAAACAAAATATTGGTTATCGGTTATATAAAGAACTATTGAAGTGAGAGTATTAAGTTTTTAACTCAATTACTTTCTCTTGGAACTGTTTTACTGGTCTAAATATTCCAATCACTTTCTCAATGAATTGAAGAATTAATGTGGTGGAAGGATAGAGAACAGATAGGAACGTAATACTTTTCCAACTGGAATTCATAATTTTAGCTTCAATAATTTTCTATAAAACATTTTTACGTTGGAAAATGAATGGCAAATGTGACCATAAAATTAAAAAGGAAGTCCGACTTTAGCAATTTAACCTGCAATTTCCAAATTTTGTCACTTTCCTGTGAAACAATGTTATTGGAAAAATTTTTAACGAGCAGAGTCAGTTGAATTTGAAAAAATCACGTGAATTCTTTTAATACATTCGTGATTTGTAAAATTTCTTTCGAGATCTGGAACTGAGGAGAAATTTTGTGCAGCACAGCGCACCGGGTAGATGTTAGTTTATATTATAAATTGCAATTGTCCACATGCTGCTCTTAATGTTTTTTTCTAGTTTAGCATATAAAATTGCATTTAAACGTCGATTGTTTAACTGACTGCATAAATGTTTAACCGTTAGTTAAGCTTATGGACATTTGAAATAAATTGATCGGCTTAAAATTGTTAGCGATTAATGGTCAAAACTATTTGGTCAATCTGTTTATATTTTGCTATGGATTTTTTGTTTGCTAATTTTTTTGGCATTTTAATTTTTTTAATTCTAAATAGCTGAAATACCAGAATAAAAATACAAAAAAATAAATTTGAATATGATTGGCAGCAATTTCAAATGGTTTACAGTTGCGATTTAGATTTGAATGATTTGCAGGGATTAGAATAATTGAGATTTTTTTAGAAGATTTTTCAAAAATACACACAGAAAATAATCAATGGAAAATTAATTAAAATAAAACTTTTTTCCAATTATGATTTTGCTTTATAGATATAAAAAGTTAATTCAACATTGTTTTACAGTAAATATAGTTTCTGGAGAATATTCTTGAAATTTTACTACTTAAAAGTAATTTTGAAAATTTATCGTTGTATATTTTCCTGTATTGATATGGAAAGATTTTAATATGTACAGTATTATTTCACCACATATCAACTATGCTCAACGTGGATTTTGCTTCATATTTCTTTTTCTGTGTCTATGTTATTTTAGCTAAGTACTGGTAATTAGAATTATAGCAGATTTAAAGAAAATCCAGTTACTACTTTTGAAAATGACAGACAGTTTGAATATTGTTTGGATAAAATTGTTCATCCGACAATTACCGCTAATCAGACAGAACACATTATAGAATCTGACACTTAATAATCGGAGGTAGTGTTGCGAAAGTATAGTACTGGAGATGATTTACATTTACAGCTTAATGTTATTCCCATAAACTAAAAACCCCAGTTTGACTTCAAAACAACATCCGGTGCTATTATTTAGCTTTCTTCCGGTTAAATTGACATCTGATCTTTAGTGCTGATCAATTTGTCAAATACTTACATCTGACATCTGATCTTTAGTGCTGATCGTCCCTTTGCTGACGTCCTTTATGCCGATTCTTTATTAGCAAATTCATGGAAAGAAGTCAAAAGAAAGTTCGCCATACTAAACCACCTTCAAGCTGTACATTTTTCCGAGCAATTCAATCAACAGAAAAGGGAAATGTCATTGAAATCACTTACGCTTTGAAGAGAATTATCCCTGATTATTTTATTATGATAATATTGAAGAATTTATGAAATTTAGGAGTGAAATACCTGACAATGATTTCTAACCTGTCAATGGGAAATCTGATCATACCCTGGGTAACCCTATTGCTCGACAAAAGATTTCCAGGCATTTTCACTTACTCCTTGAATTTTCATCTATCTTTGGAACCTTGACTGACTGTTGAAAGCCATTGACATATGAATGTATGGTCGTTTAAGCCCGACAATCTTATAGACTACACTATATTGTTGGTTAAAAATGGTAGTTACGTATAATTTGTACATTATTGCGAAACTAACATCTATGTTTAATTTAAAAGTTTTAAAATTATTTTTTTTCTAGTCGGTTATATGGGAACTACGAACTAATTATGAACTGCACCTCGTTTTTTGCTTATATTTATCTTAAATTGAATTGCTTTTACGATACCAACGTAAAGTGATATTAAAAGAGGATTTATATGGGACTTATGAGAAATGATTTACCGACCCTCGCATATTCTACCTTATTATTTATTAAAACCCCATTCCGAGAGGAATATATGTATGGGAGGTACCTGAATAGTTCGAAATAACGATATGTACCAAATTTTTTCGAGATATATCGCAAATTGCAACATATTCGCAATGTTTACATGGACAGACAGGCGGACGGACGGACAGAAAGTGATTCTGAGTTGAACGATATACTTAAAGCTGGGTCTAACACCATTTTTTCTGTATGTTACAAACATCTGTAAAACGCATAATACGCCAAACAACAACGGTGGTGTAATGGGAAGCATTCTAGTAATTACCTATATCTTTCAGATATACTCAGTGTTGATATTATCAGGTCGGATTCTTTGATTTATAGAATCTATTTACTAAGCGCAGTTTAGATATGAAGAAAAACATCACATTCTCAACCACAGTAAAGTTTTACCAAATAAAGTTTTGAATATGAATATAAGTTATACAACAGACCTACAAACAGACTCAAATTAGTTCGATTATTTTCTTGTTCGAGTCATTCGGAAATTCATACAAAAAGATTTTCAAATGGGGTTTGGATTTTCAAAAAATAAACTGACCCTCGTGGTTTCCCTTTCAAAATCGATTTAGCTATGTCCGTCTTTTGATATGGCAGCTCATATTATATCTAATAGTTCGAGCACTGTGAAATTGTGAAATTTGTAAAAGCAACAAAATCGTTTAATGGATTAAAAGGTATAGAACGATATTTGAGATAACCTCTTAATTCAAGCAAAGAACTTTCCTAACTTTTCAAATTGTGATACTTAAATCTTAACTTATTATTTGAGTTAAGTGAAATTTGAACGGATTATTTGTTGTTGTCATGAGAAGGTCCATATTTAAAATCAGAAAAACCGGTTAAAAGAATTGAAAGATGTGGAATCAAGCGAAAACTTTTGTAAATTTTTCAATTACAAATCGACAGATTCATTCATTCATTATTCATTTTAGTTCAAAAATATTTATGAATAAAAAATCTTCAAAGTGATATTAAGAGGAGGGTTGGTAATGGATTCATATATAATGTGGAACATCATTTTAGAATATCATAAGACTTATTCATGACATTTAAGACTTTTCACAGGGATGATGTGAAATAATGAACCCATCAACACCAATTTCAATTGGCATCGTCCAAAGACCAAAATAATGACATCAATATATATCTAAAACCATGACCTGCATTTTATTCACTATGTTTATATGGACAACCAGCCAGACAGACGGACGTCGTTGAATCGACTTAGAAAATGATTATGAGTCGAACGGTATACTTAAAAATGGTGGTAGCACAGATTTGTCTGTCCGTTATAACTTTGGCACAAGCGCTTAATAGAGGGTAGAGGGTGTAACAATTTCGTTTCTCTCTTTTCGGTTATCGCTGGGTCTTTAGGTGTAAGACTCAAGAGAATTAATTGTAAAACGTGTTGAAAGGTGAAATACTGTAAATATATTCTTTAAAAAATAGAATGATGGAAAGGGAAAGGGAAGGACACCTATAAAACATTTTTGGAGATATTTCCAAATTTTAGCAAATTTTCAGTTCTTTTATGAAAATTAACAGCAGTTAATATTTTAAAATCAATAATTGTTATTATTTTTTCTATTAAATAAGTTATTAAAATAATCACTAGTATTGGGTGTAAATGCTATTAATAAGATTTATAATGTCTAGTCTAATGTAAACAACTTGTCTATTTTATAAGATTTATTACTTTTTAATTTATTTAAATTGTTTATTTTATTACTGATTTATTTTTATTTCTATTGGATTCTAATGAGTTCCTTCACACGTATTAAACTCTTTTTCATATGATTTCAAATAAATTTTATTCATTATTGTATATTTTTATACACTATACCACCACATGTGTTGAAGAGGTTATATTAAATTTGTCATTCCATATGTAGTGCTAAGAAGAAATCATCTCAGATCCCATAGTGTATATTTCTTCATAAAATCAAAATCTGAGTCGATTTAATTATGTCCGTTTGTCTGGAAATGTCACGCTTAGATAATTTTACGAAATTCGTCCACATTATTTGTTGTTTTCCTTGGCAGTCTTCTATTTAAAACCTACTAATTCGGTTCATTAGCAAAATAGCTATAGACAAATATCTGAGACAACCTCAAAATTCTGAAGAAAAACAGTTCTAGTTTTTAAAACAGCAAAATGTAAATGGATTTAAACAAAAATTAAACTTAAACTTCTTCATCATTTTACAAAATTTCATCAATGGGATCATTAAAAAAAGTTGTAGGCCGAAGTATCCAAAATTTTGATACACCCCAAAAATCTGTGTGCCATATGGGTTGCAAGTTTTAAGATAACTTAATGAAATTTGCATTATATTTATTTCGATACAATTATAAACCCACAGAAACAAGATTGTGCTGGGGTCATTCTTTGACCTTGCTCTCATATAACGTCCCTTCCCGGAATATAAAACTTTAACCAATTCTATTGAAATTTGGCACAATTAATTTACTAACTGTCATAAATATATATGATTAATTAATAATGGATATAACTTCCATATAAGGACCCTTCCTGAAAAACGGATTTCGATTCCTTTGGAATTCGGCACAATAATTTTTCTAAATTTCTTTTATGTATAATAATAACATGAATAATCTCCGTCCATATTTTGCTGTAGCTCACTTCCTTCCTGGATTATATTTTAAGCTTATAAAACTAGTAAATAATGACTAATTCTGCTGAAATTCGACACAATAATTTTTCTAACTGTTTTTAATATACCAATCTCGGTCCATATATAGCTATTGCTGCCATATAAGGCCTTCCCGGAAAACATTCTGGATCTTAGAAAACTAGTAAATAATGACTAATTCTGTTGAAATTCGACTTATTTACTTGTCTAACTGTTTTTAATATATGTCCCTAAGCCGACTAATATCGGACCAAATTCTTCTATAGCTCCAGTATTCCTTTCCGAAAAATGTATTTATGCTGATTAAACTATTATATAAATATGAACCATTTAAATTCAAAATTCTTACGATTATTTTTCCAAATGTCTCGAATATATAGAACTTACTGGGCGAATATCGGTTTATGTTTTACTACAGACGCCATTTTATTCTCATTCTAAGAAAAAAAACTTTTAAAATTTTGGAATTTGAAACAATTCAATTGAAAATCGGCACAATTATTAGTGAAGGGTATTGAAGATTCGGCATAGCCGAATTTAGCATTCTTACTTGTATATTTTTATTTTGCAAATCTAATTTCAAACGCGTGCCGCTTAATGTTATTTTTTTATTATTATTTCAGAAACTGAAATAATAATAATTTTTTTCTAATAAACATTTTTTTTTGAAAATAACGATGCATAATTAATCCCTCTTTATGTTTTGCCATAAAATTATTTAACATGTTTATTTAATTTTTATTGTTTTTCGATGCCAAATGCACACTCACACACACAACAAACAACAAATTATATACAAAATTTGTATAACACTTTGTTGCTGGTGTGATTTATAAAGTAAATTTAACAAATAAATTGTTAAACAAATTTTAATTTTTTTTAAGAAAAATTCATTAAGTATTCAGAGGGTGACACTTGTATTTGAATTATTAAACAAGTGTAGATTTTGTATTCAAATAACCCAGAGAACATTTTAAAGATTGGGAAATTTAATTAGATATTTGAAATGTTTGTTGGGTTTTTAAATTAATATTAACATGACAAATTGTGGGCCGATCCTCGTTGAATTTCGTTCTGTGTTTTGTACTTCTTTAAACGTATTTCTACTGAATATTATCATTATAGTTACACCTACAAGAGGTTGATTTTTCCTTGTGGATCTTATATTGGTATTGGAAATTTTCGGTCGGTCCTTATGAAATTTGAATATACAAGGTTTTCTCATGCTACTAACATGGTTTCAAAATGAAAGGTGAAAAAGGATTTTGGAAAAAGCGTCGTATATGAGAGCTAACATATATATTACAACGATCCTCTTAGGTTTAATAATACCCCACCTTAGTTGGTTGAGGTGTTATACATTTGTGCTGGTGTTTTTAAAGTACAAGAAAAAATACTCCTTTATAAAATAGAAGTAATTTAACGATGTCCATCCGTTGTTGTTGTTACAGCTATAAAAAATCAAGTTTGTTAAGAAATTGTATAACT
The DNA here is from genome assembly GCA_004302925.2 of Cochliomyia hominivorax. NCBI lineage: Eukaryota > Metazoa > Arthropoda > Insecta > Diptera > Calliphoridae > Cochliomyia > Cochliomyia hominivorax. The sequence goes on along the minus strand of PYHX02000413.1, from coordinate 76,508,648 downwards.
TGTATTGGTAGAGGTTATAAATTTTCTATATTGAGGTAGAATTAACATAACATTCAGACAAATGCCGTATATCAAGTGGTTCTTGCTCAGATGTAGGATGTAGCTTAGGAACGCTTGAAGGCGGGACCAGTAGACATTGGAATTATTGCTTCATCTTGATGTGAATTGACCCATAAGTACTTTTGTAAATCTTACTTATTTGAGATATCTCTAGCAGTCCAAAAGTTACATAGTTTTTTCCAAAAAAAAAAAAAAAAAAAAAAAAAAAAAACTTAAGTGGTGTAGAAATTATGAAGACCTAAAATACCACTTCTAAGGGATTATGTTTCTACACGCAGAGAAAAAATATTTTTGTGACAAATAAGAAACAATATACTATTGTTATCAGATAATGTTAACGTAACCAAAACATTTGTTTATTCGCATTGTGATAAAAATAGTTATTTTTATCGTCACTAAAGTATTGTTATCACAACTAAAAATATTGTTTTCAATGTCTAAATTTAAAATACCTTCTAATAACTTGACATGATATTTTCTATAATAAATTTATTACAAATTATAGCTAATTTCCTCCTATCACCCTTTTTTGACTTAACAAACATATAAGTAAAATAATAAAATACTTATATTTTTTCCTCTTTAGAAAAAATCCCATAAAATCAGTCAAACAGTTTTAATATGTCTTTATTTGTAGCAAAAACTTTCGACAAGTTGAAAAAAAGTATTTGCAAGAGTGGAAAATTAAATAAAATGCCGCCTTTTACAATAAATAAAAAATAAATTTCGTACACATAAAAATATATTTTATTATGCAAAACGTGAATTCAAATGTTGTTGCCGTTGTTGTTCATTCACTCTATACAACATTTCTTTTCATATGCCCTTCACTACCACAAGCAATAAAGAATAGTGTTAAAAGTCTAGCAATTATTGTGTAACATGAAAAAGAACTTGTTCAAGATCTTACAATTTAGAAATCATCAATCATAATACACTGAGTTTGTTTTGGGGAAAACATTTATATTGTTGGACAGAATCGATTTTTTTTAAACAAAACTCTACCGTTGGATCGGCGGGATAGTTTTACATGAAATTTGATGAAATGATAAGAATTCAGACTGATTACCGTAATTTTTAAACGGTTTTCCAAAATTTTTTTAAATTTCGAAATATTTTACCATCTTGTAGTGCTTGAAAAGGCCTTAAAAATACACTCACACGTTTAAATTATCTCATACAGTATCTCAGATATTCTTGTAAGATCTTAAGTCGATATTTTCAAGTTTAATCCCAAAGTGTTATAACGAACTTCTTGAAATTGTTTTAAGTTAAAAAATTAAATTATTTAAGAATGTTATAAACGGCTGTATCGAATCAAAAATACCCTTCTCCACTATCTGTTTAAAAGTAATTGTTAAAACAGTATACAAATTTGAATTTGTATATTAAAAATCCACAATCTATGCCAACAAAGCAGTTTAAGGTGTTTAAATTTTTACAGCTATAATTTCAAAGATATACACATAATACCTGATAATGGAATGACCCTGATACTTATTTGCGGTCATAAACATACTACCAAATTGGATGTACATATTTTAGACAGATAAATAAATAATTATGCCAAATTAAACAAATATTTAAAAATTTTAACATCTTGAAATACTTTTCCGGGATGAGGCCTTAACTGGTCATATAAGCAATATTAATTCGCACCAGAAAAAAAGTAACTGCCAAATTTCATTCGAATTAATGTAGATTTAGGAGTTTTGTAAGTTTAAAACCATATTCTAGAAAGAGGGGTTATGTGTGAGCTATAATTAAATATGGACCGATATTCATTCAATCAGCTTTTAATAAAATAGGTTTGAATTTAAGATTTTATTCAAATCAAACACTTCTTTGCGGGGAATGCCTTATATGGGAGCTATTGCAAAATAGTGACCGATATTCGTCATATTAGTAATATATATTAGAAATTGCCGAATTTCGAAAGGAATTGGTTCAAATTTTGTTTAAACCCATTTTCCATGAAAGGAACAAATAGTGGCATCAGCGCAATTTCATTTGTACTGATATTCTATTATATCAAAATATGTGTATGTGGGGAACTTTTAGAAAATCATCTTTAAAATTTATGGCACATCTATTTTGAGTCTTATCAAAATTTGGCATATTTTATCTCAAAACACTGTTTCTACTCATCTGATTTGGTTGATTCTTGGTACGAATTCCGTTTAAATCTGAATTTTGAGTTTGCTACAGATATCGGTCTATAACTTTTGTCCTACTGTACAGATATTGCCGGTTTTAAATATCAAAATGAAAATGGTTACTATCAATACCGTTTCGTTAGAATCGGTTTATTACTACAGCCGTGAGAATGTTTCCAACTGACGGACAGATAGATAGGCCACATCGACACAGATTTTGATGTGGTGCAAGAATATACATACATTGTGAGATCTTAGCAATGTTTCAATAACAAGTCCAAAAATGTACAATTTTGTATTGAAAATTCTAGAAATAATACAAAGAGATTGGTAATGGGAACATTTCTACATACCTCTCAAAAACATTCAATGCACAGATGTTGCCTAATAAGAGAAATTTCCGATCGTATAAGATTCAGCTTTAATACATTTTTCAAAACATTGTATCATACTAGATCGCTTATTAGCAATTTGGTCGTTCAAATAATTATATCAAAATATGTGCCATCATTTAAGAACAATTAATGGTTTGATAGACATTTGAAAACATGTTCACTTACAAAACATGTATGTTGATATTTGCTTTATCTTATATGCAACTTGTCCTTTATTCAGCTCTCTAACAAAACATGTGTGTTGACATTTGCATTATCTTCTATGCAACGTGTCCCTTGTTTTGTTATGTTGTATAAAACATGTATATTGCAATATGTTTGTAGGTATTTTTTTTACGTAAAGTTGGTATAAATATGTTCGTTGAACAACACTACTTAACGAATTATCCGCTTGAACTGCTACCATATGTGTAGATGTTTTTATTTTGAATGAAATAGTTTCTGTTAAAATTTAATATTAGACGAAATATTTGATATTCTTTCAGGATGATTTGCGCATGATCAAAATCGGATATGATAATGAACTATAAAAAAACTTGCTCATTTGAAATTTAGAGCAGAATTGATTTTATTATTTGAAATATATCTGTAATTTGGATTTTTATGAAATTTAACATAATGATAACAAACCTTTATAACTACATGGGCGGGGTTATAGGGGTACATTGGATATTAAATTTATTTAAACGCTTTCCAAATCTTTTCTTCTTTATCTAGAAAATTCCATATTTGGCTTAGCCTATAACCCTCTATCTACATATTATAAATAATTTCAATAGGTGCAACCATATTCATTATGACCAACTATAACATTTTCACCTGCTTAAACAAAAACATTTTTGTATACAAAAATATATTTTTCTTACAATTCTTTTATTTTCCTCCTTTCTGAAAACTTATTGTATTGCAATACGTACAATTTTATTTTTCTTCTCTTACTGCTTGTGGTTGCTATTTTATCACGTGACTAATTTTGAAAGCAGTGACATTTATGCATTAAGAGAAGCAAAAGAAACAACAACAAAAACATTATTATTTAAACATATTTAAATTGTATACCAACTAAAATTATTTAACTAATTTAATATTTAACGATTTTATTTCTTTTCTTTTATATATTTACAGGTATGTCTGAATAAATGTTCGGTTTTTTCTTTGGCAGCACGTAATTTTTTTAAACTTGTTAAGTCGTATTCTTTACCACCTCCCCTCGCATTTCTATGCAAAAGAAGGTAAGAAATAAAATTTGCAAATTAAAAAACACAAAAAAAAAAACGAAATAAAAATGTTATTGTTACAATATTTAATTGGATTGTGTAATAATTCGAATATATATAACAGTTTGTTCAGTGTTATAAAAAACTATATTAATGCTGTTAGATGAGAAGAAATATTGTAATTATTTTAAACGTTAGAAGAATAATTGAGCAGACAGATGTGCAAATTTTTAATAAGTAAATATATTTGTTTATATGAGTTTGTAATTAATATTCTTAAAGCATTTTGTTAGATTTCTTAGTATAACAGTTTTAAGGAAAACTATTTATAATATTAAGTGATTTTTAATAGGAAAATAAACAACGTTTCAGGTTTATGAGAGGGAAACAACCGATAGTTATTGAAATAAAATATACAACAGGCTCGAATTAGACTACATTTTAGTCACCAAAGAGACCTCGCGGTAATCTCTATACAGAGTAGATTATATCTTAGGTAGCGGCTATATTATAGCGCCGATAGATATTATATACAAAGACTATATAACAGTCTAAATGGCAATTTTCACATCGTCTCAGTAAAGACTATATTATAACCTCAATATCAAGACTACAACATATATAATAAACTATATAACAGCCTCGATCCAAACTCCATTACAGTCTTGATAAGGATTATATTATAGTCTAAAAAGACACAATACTACAGGATCAAAAGAGACTATATTATAGTCTCTAAAGAGACCTTGTTATTATCTTTATCGATAGAAGATTGTAGAGAGGATTTAGACAGCGGCTATATTATAGCATTGAGAGATATTATATACGAAGACTATATTACAGTCGATAACAACTTTATTATGGTCTCAGTGAAAATTATATTATAGATCATATGGTTGTCTTAAAACAGTTTGTATTATAGTAGACAACAGAGGCAACTTTTAAGTGTCGCCAAATAATTTGTTTTAATATAATGTGGTCCCTATCAAGACAATATTGACTCCATTAGGGCAACAACATATATAGAAAACTATATAACAGTAACGGCACATACACCATTGTAGTATCGATTGAAATTATATTACAGTTTAAAAAAGATGCTATACACCAGGATCGAGAGAGATTATATTTGAGTCTATAAAGCGATCTTGCAATTATCTAAAATAGAAGCTATAGTTTTATAGGAGCTTTGTCACAGTTTCAAAAGACTACATTATAGTCGATGCTGTCTCAGAAGGGACCGTAGTTTAGTCTCGATGGAGGCAATGTTATAGTCTCTATAGACCCAATATTATAGTTCCGATAGAGACCATGTTATAGTCTCGATGGAGACCATGTTATAGTCTTAATAGAGACTATGTTGTAATCTGTGTAGAGATCAAGTTATAATCTCGATAAGGATTATATCGAGAGATATATTATTTTGATATTGATATTATAGTCTAGATAGAGACTTTTATTATAGTGTCGATAAAGACAATGTTATTGATATTATTGTCTCGGTAGAGAAATTTTTATAGTATCGATAGATACAACATTATAGTCTCGATGGATATTATATTATAGTCTCCTTATTATCGTCTCGGTAGAGACTTTTTATAGTCTTAATATAGACTAAATTGTCGCCTCAAAATAGGGTCTCTATTTTTGTCTAAATAGAGACTATAATATAGCCCCGATAAAGACTTTAATACAACCCCGTAATGGACTATATAATAGTCTCGGAAACGACTTTATTACAATCTCAAATAATACTTTATTTGAAATGAAATCAATTGCCAACCTTGATAGGGAGAAAAAAATAGTTTTTATTAATTTATTAAAAAAACTGCTAAAAAAATTTCCATTCAAGTGCAATTTGTTGCAATATTTGTTCACTTATTGTTATTATATTATTGTTGCTACAACATACTCTTGCTATATTTGCGTGTTATCTTATTTCTGTTGTTGTTGTTGTATTTTTCAGAACATGTAAAGTTAATTTAGTAAATTATTTTGTCATTTTATATTGAAAATAAATAAATTGAAGTGGCTGTTTGTTTGTTGGCGTGTGTATGTGTGTGCAGATGTTGTTGATGGGCGTGTGTGTATTTAAATGACTGAGTGACAAACTAACTATGTGCATTGTATGTTAGCAAGTGTGATTGTTTAAACATTAGATAAGATAATTATAATTTAAATTGTGTTTTTTTTCTATTTTTCTGAATTTTAAATTAGTTTTTGTTTTTATACTTTTCTGCTACATTTAGCAAAGTTTGTGATATTTTTAGTTAAATGAAAATTGAAATAGAAAACATGTAAGAATGCTATATCCGACTGTGCCGAATCTTCAATACTCTCCAACACAAATTTGAGGGAAGTAAATATGTTATGTTTCATACACACATATACTCGTGTTGGTATAAAATATATAAACAGGAACACTTATATTTTTAACTATAATTTTTTTTCGACTGAACCGATTTTGATCATTATTGAAATAATTATGTACATAACTTATTATGATAATTAAAAAATTTACGAAAGTTCTTTGCTTATACTAAGATGTTGTCTCAAATGTCGGTTTATATTTTTTAATAAACTGAACCGAATTTGCTAGTTTTAAATAAGAAACTTCTCAGGTCTATAACAAATACTTAGACCAAATTTCATTAAGCTTTGTCAAGCTTTTATTATGATAATTAAAAAATTTACGAAAGTTCTTTGCTTATACTAAGATGTTGTCTCAAATGTCGGTTTATATTTTTTAATAAACTGAACCGAATTTGCTAGTTTTAAATAAGAAACTTCTCAGGTCTATAACAAATACTTAGACCAAATTTCATTAAGCTTTGTCAATTTTTGTGGATACGAGCGTGCCAACAACAGACATACGGATAGACAGACATATCTAAATCGACTCTGGTTTGGATTTAATGCAAGAATATATATATACTTTATGGATTTTAAAATGATTCCTTCTTAGCGTTACACACGGAATGACAAGGTTTATATACACTCTTCCCCAGTTGTGGTGGTGGAGGTTATAAAAAATATACATTTAGATTTCAATTACAATTTGAATTGTAATATTTTAGACTCATACGTATGTATGTGTGTGTGTGTTTAACAAATTGTTAATTTGTAGCGAAATTTTAAGATCGATGTTATTGATTTTAGCAATTTTATGTTTTGCAAATTAAAACGGAAGCTAATGAAGTTGTAATGGGAAAATTAGAATTTTTTTCGACGCGACACAAATATGAAATAGAATATTATGTGTGATTGCAAGATAAAATTATAATTTTGGAAAAAGAAACAAAAAATATTTGATATATTTAGTTTTGATTGAAACATTAAACAGCTCTTTCGGTGCTATAACAAAGTCAATATCAAAATTGAAGTATAAAGATTATAATATAGACCAGACCATGGCTATAATATAGTCGATATCGAGATTATAGTATAATGTACAATAATACTATAATATGTGAAATTTAATCTATGTTCGTGAGACCCATAACGAAGTCAATATCTTTATGAATCTTTAATTAATTCTACATCAAAACTATAATTTTCATATTGTGACTAGAATGTTGTAGTCTATAAATTACAAAGAACAAAATAAAGTCTTTATAGTGAATATAATAGTCTATAAAAAGTTGGTTTTCATTGAGTGAAATAAAGTTATTATGGAGACAACAACATTTTAACCGAGAATATTATGATCATTATTGACATTATAATGTATTCCTCATAGAGACTAAAATATACTCTTTACTCGAGACTTTAATATAATCCCAACGGGGGCTGTAGTTAAGTCTTTGTACCGACCATCTTTTAATCTCAATACAGACTCCATAGAGATTACAATAAACCTCTACCGATAATAGAATAAAGTCATTGACTACAATAAAGTGGCTATTGAGACTTTAATGTAGTTTTATCTGGACTACAATTAAATCCTTTTCAGTAATTTAATATAATCCCTATCAAAGCTGTAGTACTTTGTATATCGTGACCTTTATAAAACATCTATGGATGCTATAATGCAGATACTATCATTGACTAAAATAATGTCTCTATCGATAATATAAAAAATCTCTATATAATATAGATTCAATCAAAACTATATTATAGTCTGAAAGGCAAATATAGTATCTATCCAGACTATAACTGCCTTTCTGAACGCGATTATTGTAGTCTTAAAATAGAATATATTTTAATCTCAAAAGTGCCGTATAGTAGTCTAAATGGGGTACGTACATGCTAGGCTTTACAGGTCCTATGATAAAATCTTGATAGAGGTTATAGTATAGTATCGATAGAGATATGTTTCCGACGGAAGCAATGTTATAGTCTTAATAATACAGTCTCTATCGAAACTATAGTACAATCCCTATTAAAACTATATTATATGCTCTACAGAGACCAAGTTATTCTCTTCATTTATACTGTTTTAAGCTTTCTATAGAAATTGTAATACAATCTAAGAAGTGAGAATAAATAACTCTTAACATACATATATATTAATAAAACAGAATCACTAAACTTACAGTTTTAGTTTTTTTAATTGACTTACAAAAAATATTTTTTTTTAGTTTTAATCACTTTCGAAAGTTGTTTTTTGGAAACCCTCTCTGCTCTTCAATTCTCTTTCAAGCGCAATTTCTCTTTACTGGTCTTTACTTCGGACAGTTTGGAGGATTCGTCTCTCTTGGCCCAAATTATTGTTTAATTATTAATTATTGTTTTTGTACCACTCAAGAGTTAGTTTACTATAGTGACTGGATGCCAAATCGGGTCAAACGAAAGTGGACACATAATGAAGTCTAATGAATAGAGACAGTTTTTATTTTGAAGTAAATTTCGGTATATAAAACTCGTTGTAACAAATGATTGGCTTCTTTTGCTAAAACTGCACACTCCTTTCCTTAACATGAACTTTAGGGAATTTGAGTGCTTTTAGGTCGTAGACTTTTCTCCAACAATTTCGTTTTCTATTTTTGGATTTAGAAACACCTTGTGGACTATTGTATTTCTATCAACGGATTAATTCTACCGGTACTGTTTAATTACATTGGAAACAGTATGACGTCAAAACTTTAAATGATTTGACAACTTTTTGCGGGACCGATTTGCGTATTGTTTAAAATATTTTTTCTGATCACACATCTTAATCAGATTAAGAATATATTCATTAGTTTGACATTAAACATTATAACTGTTATATTTCGCAAATGCAACTTGATCAAAAAATATCAAATAATGCTTGGTTTACGAGTTTGCATGAAAAATGTGTGTTAATAAATTTTGGATCTTACTCCTTATTTCAAAAATATTATAAATTATCCTCATTTGTTTAGCCTGACAAAATATGTATCCAACATTGACAATTTTCATAATTGATGTATGATTATCGGTTTCAGACTCTTTTCATCTTTCTTAATTTAAATTTAACATCAAATTCTTTTAAACTTTTTTTTTATTATTTTCATTAAAGAAAATAATAATAATTGAATAATTTATTTTCATTATAATTTTATTATCCAAAAAAGATTGATTAATTGCCAATAAAGGAAATCGTCATTCACAACATTTTAATTTTTGTCATCTTGTGATGGAGTGTTAAAAAGGGTCGTGTAATTTTTATTGTTTTAATTTTACGCTTTAATTTTTATGACAAATTTATTACTCAATCTAATAATAAAAAACTAATTAAAAATCCTTTAAACCCTTTTTTTAATGATTTTGCCATCAAGATAACAGCAGGCATCAAAAAGGAGTTAATGGGTGTTAAGAATCTTAATGTTGTAATAAAAGCAAGTAAAAGTGTTATAATCGACTATATAATACCCTACACCACATTGTTATTGGATGTCAATAACTGTTACGAAAAACATATGAACAGCCCTCGCAAAATCTCCTTTTTATTTATGCTTATTGGTACAGTGGATTATGATGATATTAACATTTATATGAAATTAAACCTTTAAAAGAGAGTTTTTTCTTGAGAATTTTATGGGAATTAGAAAAAATTATATATCGATCCTCGTATAATTTCACACAGCGGGTTTTGTTTTAGATTTATCTCAATTTGATAAACATTTTAACAATACCAACGTTTTAAGGGAATTTTTCTAAAGTTTTATATGGAACTTAGGAATATTATGTGCCCATTCTCATATAATTGCGCATAGCGACTTTTGTCTTATATTTGTCTTAATTTGACTAAAAATTTTTACAATACATGGGTGAATGTGCAATTCATGAAAGTGATATTTGGAAGGGTGGGTGTATGGGTATAGTTCTTGGTTCGGACGGACGGGCACGTTTAATTCGACTCAGGAGGTGATTCTAAGTCAAACGGTGGTATGACTTTTTTTGCTCGTTACAAACATCTATACAAACGCATAAAATCCTCACCACCTATGATTGTGTAGGGTGTAAAAATGCGAAAGAATTATTCAGGATTAAAGAAAGAAGAGATGTAAAGTTGTGGAATTTAAAAAAGAATTAAAATTAAAATAAATTTAATTGCCTTAAATTTAATTACGTTCTAAAATAAGGAATAAGACAAAGTGATTAGAAAGGAGCAAGAGTATTAACAATTTTTTTTTGGGTTGTTCAAGAAAATATCATGCAGCTATACAATTTTGATTAAGGTACTTTCACAGAGTTCAAAATCTAATTGTTATTAAGATTTTTAATTAATTTATTTTGGTTTTTATTGACTCTTTAATTTAAATATTTGCAATTGACATTTGATTTTCTTATTCTTCTTTACTCTATAAATCTTTTATTGTTCCTTTTTGCTTTTTTAACTCTCCATTGTAATAATTTTATTTTAATGACAGACATAATAGAAAGAAATTCTAAGGAAATAAAAAAATGATAAAGGAGAAGGATACTAAGTCCTAATTGTCATATGATTCCTATTTACACTCTTTACTACTGCATGTGAACAGTTAACAGGAATAAATTGGGATTATCACTCCACAAATAAATCAGTAATCCTATAAGTGATTGATTTTGCCTTATTTTGGTCTCACACTGCTTCCATTTTTTCAAAGAACAGTGATGGGCACATTTTGGGCTTCAAATACCAAATTGGATATACAAAACTCGCTCCTATTGCATGATAGTCAAAATTACCGTTAAATTTAGTACATTCTTAAAGAATATCATAAAATTTATTTTTGGTGGATTTCTTTAAAATTGCTATGTATTTACGACTTTTTAGACCTTATTTCGAGGGAAATTGGGGTCAAGCTGAAATAAGGGAACCATCACGACCAATTTCCATAGGCATCATTCTTGGACAATCATAATAACACGTGCCAAATTTCATTAAGATACCTTCAAACTGTTGGGTGTTATTGTGTTTAGAAGAAGCCTATTGAAATTGATAATATTCGGTCCAAGATTTCAGAACATAAAATAAAATAAAAACAATGTTCCTTCAAGAATGGAGTTTTAAGATCATAAAGATTTAAATTTGGCACAAGTAAGTCCTATGATATTCTAAAACAATGTGCCAAAACATTCGAATGTCGGTTCATAAGTCCCATGTAAACCCCTTCCAAATATCACTTTCATGGGCATAATTCTCACAAATACATTCGTATTGCAATAACAATAGATTAAAATAAGATAAATATAAAAAATCATTGTGCAAAATTATATGAGGTTCGGTTCATAACTTCTTGTAGCTCCCAGAAAAAAGTATTTTCAAAACTCATATTTAACATAGATATTTTGTCACAATAATGTACTGCGCATTTAAGAATTAATCGAAAATCAGATTATAGGAGGGTAATTCATTAATTTTTCGTAACTGCCACTTTTAAGCAATAATGTGGTGTAGGGTACTGGGTAGTGTAGTTGACCTACTACCTACATTATTACTTGCTTTACCGATTTCGACCCTTTAAAATTATATACTGTCAAAATGTTGGAGCCGGCGACCACATTTTAACAACTTCTTGATCAATTTCTTCGACTATTTTAGCTCAGTCAGATTCCCGGTGGTAGAAACAGAAAGTTATTACTCAATTCGCTTTAAAAGTCATTCAAAATTATACTCACGAGTGTTACTTAAATTTGGCACAAATGCATAATAATATATATTTTTATACCCTGTACTACAATAATAGTATAGTGTACCACAAAAAATAGTTAAACATTTGAAGAACATTCGAATTGCTTCCAAAAAATATTACCAAAGATTTGACATCAAACTTTTCTATATAATATTTTTAAACCATATGGCGATAATTTGGACATAAATAAAAACTGGTCGTAATAGAGACCAAAAATCCAAATAATATTCCGACGCACCACGAAAACCATTTAAAGAATATTGAACAAATTAACAAACTCGTCTGGGAGAAAATCAATCAAATTAGTTCGGAATTTAGAGTATAAACATTTGTATCCAATTTATTCAAAGACCAAAATTTATTCAAAGACAAAAAAATTAGAGGTAAATAACGAAAATTTCATATTAAAATGCTGATGGTGTATAATAAAGGACAAAGGACTTGGTATGTGTAGTCTTATAAAGTTCCAAAAAATAATATTGTTTCCCGATAAGAGTTTCCTGAAAGTTTTTCATTTCTTCTTTGATGATTACTATTTGCTTTGTTTCCGTTTCTTTAAATAATGTTATCTGTCATTGCCTAGAACAGCGCCCTCTATGCGAAATATCTTGGTTACTAAGTACTGTTTTTTTCCAGGATATTGGGTGGCATCACAGACGGTATGTTCTAAATAGTCTGAAACTATGATCAGTTTAATTGTGAAGAGAAATATGTGAAAGTATTTAAAACAATGAACAACCTGATCCAGGGGATACAAAATAAAAATTATGAGTTCATAAGCTCTTATTTTTTCTATGGTACGTTATATACAATGGAAGGGATATAGATACGAACTACAAGTCTATAAGTTCGTAGAAGAATCATTTGTTTTAACCCTCCATCACCAAAAGTTATGTTGAGAGTATAATAAATTTATCAGTCCGCTTCTAACGATAAGAAGGAAACATCTATGACCTCAGAAAGTTTTATATTCAAAATCTAAATCGATTTATCTATGTCCATAATAGTTGATAAAGCGCAATAAAATTGCAAAAAGTGAAAAAGTGAAAAGCGAAAGCTCTACTATAAACCATCACCAAATTATAAAGTTTTGAATAAGATATTGTTTTTTTGATCAAAATTTTAATTTTTCAGTTTGTACGTTTGTTTCATTAACAATTAATGATGGATGAAGAAATTGTTGTTCCTTTAGAAATTTACGCCTATAAAAATAGTCATATTTGGAAGGGAATTTGTATGGGACCTATGAACAAAAATGGGCCGACAGATTGATTTAAATTATCATAAAATTATTTTTTGTTGAATTTGGTTAAAATCGCTTGATATTTAAGACATTCCGTGGGAGCTACCTGAGATATTTACTTGGGCAGCCAGGCAGAGAGACATAGGAACAGATATTGTAAAATCGACTTAGAAAGTGTTTGTAAGTCGAACGGTATAATTTTCGGTATATTCAAAACATTACCACAGACGCATAAAACCGCCTACGGTGATGTAGGGTATAAATATGGAATATAATATTTAACGTGGAATATTTAAAATTATTTCTTTTAAAATCCCACATTCTCCATTATTGCATATTAAATGACTCATATTTAAGTCATTTATTGTATTTTATTTTCTATAAGCTGCAGGTGTGTTAGCCCTTCTAAATCCAGGAAATATTTCTTTACCATCTAAAAAAGAAATAAACATGTTAAATCATTTAAATAAAACAGCGGCAAAAAATGGAATAATCAAATTTATTAAAAGATAATTTTATGGTTCCATAGTCACACACCTTTTTATTAACGTTTTGAAACCCAGAGAACAACCAGTTACAATCAAACCCTTCAATATTTATAAGAAATTGTCAATTTCCTTTTTTTTTTTTGTTTCCTAGCAACCCCTTGTTAGAGATTACATAAAGGATTTCATGCTCCTTGTAAATCCTTTTTGTGGAATATTACTTTTTTATAATAAAAAAAAGAACCTGCTAATAAAGTGCCTATAAAGTCATGGCTTAAACAAATTACTTTTTCTACTTTTTTTGTTTTGTAATTTGTCGCTTTTGTCCAGTTTAATTTTTGTATTTTTTAAGAAACAAAAAAAGGGGAATTTAAATTTGTTCAAGTTTATAATTAGTTTTTTTCAGAATAAAAAGATATACACCCCCTTCACCACCAAAAGCAATGAAGATGGTATATTAACTTTGTCATTACGTGTGTAACACTAAACAGGAATCATCTCAGACCACATAATGTATATATATTCTTGTATCAAGACAAAATCTGAGTCAGTTTAGCCATAAAATTTTGCCATAATATTAGACTAAATGTACTTCAATATCATTCCAAAAATGAATCGGTTCAGTAGAAAAAATGTTATAGCCAAAAAAATAAATAATATTATAATTTATAATTCTTTACCCTTCTCCACCATAAAAGGTGAAGAAAGAATATTAACTTTGTGTCTAACGCATAGAAGGAATTATGTTATACCCCATAATGTATATATATTCTTACATCAAATCTAAATCTGAGCCGATTTAGTTTCGTTCGTCTGTCTGTTATTCGGCCTGAGTATTTGCTATTGTCCTGAAAAGTACTCTATTTAAAACTAGAAAATCGGTTGAGAATTTTAAAATATATAAATCGATATCAGATTCAATTTCAAAGTGTGTGTATGTACGAAACATAACGTATTTACTTCCCACATATTTGTGGTGGAGGGCATTGAAGATTCGGCACAGTTGACTATAGCATTCTTAATTGTTTTTTCACAATTTTTGGTATAATTTCTAGTTTGTTTGCAAAGCCTTTGGCCAAGTTTGTAGTCTTTTTCTTTTTATATGGAAATTATGTTAAAGAAATGTATAAATATCTTTGGAAGCAGATAATAACTACTGCATAAAAATATTTTAATTTGTTTAAGAAAATTGGAGAAATTTTAAATAAAAGGAAATATTTACTATACGCGGAATTTTTCTCTGCCGAAATATTTTAGCTTGAATAAATATTCCCGATAATTGTGTTTATCTGCATTAATATTTTGTTAAATAAAATCTCATCGCCAAAAAATTTAGTTGTCAGCAGAATTATATGGAGCTTAATTTTGGAGGAGTTATTTATAATCTATTAGGACTTTATTACATTAAAGTATTAATCCTGCATTATTGAAAAGTTTGAGGGTATTGGAATAAGGTAGAACAACTCCAATGGGAAATCACTTCCCTGGCTAGTAATTTTATAGTAATTTATACTATGAGTTAAACTATAGTCTCTTCACGGAACTGAAAAGCGACTCCTGCAATTACTTACTATGACGTGTGGAAGTAAAGTGGTTGATCACTTAACATCTTATCACTTCACATTTATTATGTGGTCGCTAACTGCTTCTTAACGATTCACTTGGTGGCGACGAAGTGTATAGTGGGACTGTCATTTTAGAATACACGAAAAGGTAAGCTGCTTTTATCCAGAGGACCTGGACCTGAAAAATGTTTCACTATTCAGTGACAGTGTTATCTATAAGAATGTAGTGGCTATATAACGGTATCAGTGGAAGCTACGTGTGAAAACTCAATAATGATTCCTGGAAATGTCATATATACTTCCAAGTCTTTATATATGGAACAAGATGATTCACCATCGACCCATTACCATTACTATCTTTCCATGTTTCTTTACGACTCACTTGATGGCGACGAAGCAGGCGACTTATATTATCCAGATATTAATTTTGCATCTATTTGGGCCAGGGATCACAAAAATTTGTTATCACGTTTTCGACAATTGTGGTTACAAGTATGTTTTGACTATAGGACGGCATCAGTAGAAGCTTGTATGTGTGTGTTTTATTCTTTTGCTGTTAGAATTGGAATACAGGATATACGAAGGGTATTAAAATAAAAATAAATTCACCCAAATGGAAAAGAACTATGGAAAATGATCAAAAATAGTGGGCCCTTAAAGTTAGGATAATGCGCAAAAAAAGTGATAAAAAATTACTAAATGTGGGAGTTTCTCACGAGACTTGGAGGGTACGAAAACTACTTCTACAAGTTAACATACGACGACTCTTCGAACTGTCCAACATATTCGGAGTTCGTTAATGTGGAACAAATTATGTTTAAATATCTAATGTTTGGAAATCTAAAACATGCACCTGAATGTAAAGTTATGGTTCATATACATTTTATTTTAATTAAAATTAGGAAGGATGTGGATCCCGATAATATAGACTACATTATTTTAGATATTGGTTAATAGTTTCATCATACAAGTGAACTTGTTGCTAATATTGGAGGAGAAGAGACGAAAAGAAGAAGAAAAGAAAGATATATTACATAATAGCAGTGTTGCAAGGGATTAAAGGTGGTTTTAGTCGGTTTAAGCTCCACTAAAAAAATTAAAGACTTGTGTGTGTTTGGAACTACTTAATATTTATACTTTACACCACCGTAGCAGGTTGGGGTATTCTTCGTTTGTGCATTTTTAAATGACTCGGAGTCATTTTCTAAGTCGATTTGAAGATGTCCGTCCGGCTGTCTGTCAATGTAAACGATGTAAATACTCTACATGTCGAAATTTTTAATATATTTTGATAAAATATTGAACATGTTATTGTTTTGACCGTAGCACCCATACAGATCTGTATTCAAAATTTATTTTCTGATTAAGTGCATAAGTATCAAAAAAATATCGCATTGTGATTAAAATTTTTAATGATCAGTTCATAATTCCGTATAGTTCTCATATAACTCCTTCTCCCTAAAATCACCTCAAGTTGCATAAATTTCTCAAATTCATATGTGATTATGAAAAAAATACATTAAATAAGTAAATTTTATACAACAATAAACCATTAATCAGATGATACGATGATCAGTCCATATTGCTTGATGTCTGCTCAGTGTTGTAGGGTATAATAACTTTAATATTTTCAGACTTTTTTACACTTTTTTGTTTTATATATGCCCAAAATTGATAAAATCTTATGGATATTCACATGATCAATGCACCAAATGCATTGATCATGTAGTGATCAATTCGAATAAATTTTTACTACAAAATATGAAAAACCAAATCACATTGGTGAAATATAAATAAAATTTTTTATAAATTAAATATACGAAAATATGCTGACATCATTAAAAACATATATAAAACTCTGTATATTAAAATGAAATAATTCAAGGAAGTAAAATATTTGTTTTATTATATTTTACGATTCTTGTCATATCTCTCATATCTCATAAGCCCAATAATATATACATTCATATATCACAATACATTGACAAATCCCACATAAATAACATAATACGTATGTATATATTTCTATATAAATTATTGATTATGCCATATCATCCTTAAATAAAAATCCACATCTGCAATATAAATCGGTCAACATCATCAGCATGACCATGCAATAATAAGAGCAACACCATCATTATAGGCTCTCATCCACCATGCAATCAACCAAACAACCAAAATACTGACCATTCAACCAACAGAAACAAGCATTTGACCAAATGACCAGCGTACAACAGACCACCAACCCAACATTCCAATATCCGATGTGCAAGCAATTTGACCAATACCAGTCATATCATTATTGAGCAAAAAAATCCTATATTGCAACCAGAGTATCATCCTCATACAGTAGCTGATATAGCAACAATAACAACAACTTCATTAATGTTGCATGTGAGCAAAAATAACAACACGAGATTGAACAAAATAATTCAGCGATATACGAATGTACAGTAGCAGCAGTAATATGTAATTATTATGAATAACATCATCATCATTATTATTATTATGTATTATTAAATCGACATCTGTATTGGAACACTGAAAAAAATTATTAAATTGATTTGAATTAATAAAATAAAAACAATAAATTTCATGAGTATCAAGACGAAGATGCATCAGAAAGATTCATGACCTTCTCTAATGAAAATTTCTAAAGAAGATTATGAATTAGACCATTACAGGAGTGATAGGCAGATATTGTTATATAGATATAGATCATGATTTTTAGAAAGCTACCTGCAAGGTGACATAACGATTTGTTAATTTCTGATAAGTCTTTCCACGAGAGTGGAGATCTTCTTTCTTATTGTACACGTTAATTCCAAACGTGTACAGTTATAACCCCCAATATGAGAAATCTAATCCTCGTCATAATTGAGTTTGGATTGTTGATTCTTCCTGACTAATTTATTGTCCAAACTTAAGAAAAAGCGGAAAGTAACAATTCTAGTGAAGTCATTTTTAAAAATATTATTCTGTCTAAGCTAAAGTATGCAGACTATCTCGTTCGTGAATGTTCGTTATTGAAAAAATATCTGAGAGTAATTTTAACATTAATAGACTTTCCAAACTTATGATCATATTTATTATCGATATTTATTATATTGGTAATTATTTGCCTCTAGAGTCTTTCCGTTTGGGTGGTGATCATAGAACTACTAATATCACGTCTTACACTAAAATAAAAAGCTATGAAATAAAGGCAAATCTGAACCAATCCGGTTCCTCTATCTACAGAAATACTAAAATTTTATCATTTAGTCCTGACCTTAGTGCCATGAAGTGTTGAAGATTTTATTGAGTTATTTTCTCCACATCCATATTCTCCATGTGGTTACTTTACAGTCTGTGTTTTCAACAAGAGTCTCACAATCTCAAAATTTTCAAAATTGTTCACGATTTTTATTTTTGTTTATAAGATTCTTGGAGTGTTTTTAGATGGAATTTTTTATTCTGGGAGTTTGGATCCTCTACTCCGTTAATAATTTAATGAAGTGAGGCAGGGGGATTGCCATGAAGGGATTATGATGTAGTTATATGGAGTTTAATATATATTAAGATTCCTCATCATTCACCGTGAAGACAAGCTTGCTACAGATTTGACAATTATATAAAAATATATTCCTGAGAAGGACTAAATTTTACAGGTTTTGATTGTGTATATGATCAGTCAATCAGATTTTAGAGCTTTCTGTTCTTTGCAGCCCTGTCTTAAGCAACCAATGACTAATCTTGTTATGAACTTAGTTAGTTAGATAGTTACAAGGGCAAAGTCCTACAGATATCCCAATTGGACTGCTATTCGTCTAAGTATAAAGGTTCCAGGTAATGCTAACTACACAAAGTACTGAAAACTGTACCTTCCTCCAGTTGGTTAAAGCAACTTCAATATAAATTATTGTGGATATGATCCATTCTTCCTGACTTGTTCAATATGACAACTCAGTAAACCATTTTAACTGCGCTATCGTTTATCGTCAAATCTTCTCCAGACCGCTGGTCATTCACCCACAGAAAAACGTCGCACCCTATATGACTAGCCCATTTGTTGTATTATTCCCGGTTCATTTAGTGTGATCAGAAATCCAAATCCGCCTAAACATCGAATGTATCGCTGTCCAGTTTAAATATATCCATATACCATATAAACATATGATATAGATCTTGTATTCCTGTTTGCTGTCAGTTAAGATCCTGATATATGTTATGTTAAGAGTTGCCTTTTGTGCTCTTTCCCACTCCAGGTAATTGTCTTGTTCTTTAGTGAGGTTTTCGAACATCTAGGAGCCTGATAGTCAAATGAAAAGTAAGACAAAATGTTTCTTCAGTTTCAGTATCACCAGATTTGGCTAAAGGGGGGCCAAACACAGGATAAGATGATTCAATTTTTACCCATGCGAACACAGCACTCCGCCACATGGGTCACAATAGTCGACCCGAGTGGTACCGAAGACAGGAATTTTATCCAACTTGTTGTGGATTCGTCTTCAACGTTTTTTTTTTTTTTGCTACAACAAGCGTCTTTTGAGTGAGCTGCCACAACTGCACAGTTGACCAATTTAGATTTATTACCTTGAACTAATGTTGTGCTGCGCTAGTTGCTTTCTAACAAGCTAGACCTGTTGTTGTCACTTCGGTATTTAAGGTTTTAGTTATATTGACTTAACACTGCTTGACACAGTAACAGTGGGACGAGGATATTATGAAGCCTCCAACCGGATATAATGGGTAAAAATTCTTTTATTGAATTGATACAGTTATAAGTGTTGGCAGATGATGAAAATCCTTTAGCCCCACAGACCGACAAAACCAAAATGGGAACAGGCTCCGATGGACACGTACCATGAAATGCATAGTCCAAGTGCTTAAGAAATAAAAAAACGTTTATATGTCTCCCTAGATTTTCTACATTTCAGTTCATCTCTTAAAAAGTGTATAATTTTCAAAAAATTATTTAAATTTTACAATTACGTATGTAAAACACTACAAAATTACATAAGAGAGCAGCGTAATAAATGTGAAATTCACCAACAATTATTGTCCTGTTGTAAATGCAATGCCACTGTTGTGTTTTTGCACTTTTTTGCTATTGATGCAGCAGTCAGTGTCTTGTCTTTAATGTATATTTTATGGTTTTAATTGAGGCGCATTTAAAAGTATTAATTTCACTGTTTTCTTTACATCACAAAAAAAAAAGACAAAATTAAGACCCCCAGATATCTTGCTAAAGAGGAGGGAATTTTACAATTTATTGCTTGCAAAAAGATTTAAACACACACAATCATGTCCACGTTGTACGTTAAACAACTTTTGTAGCTTTTGAATTTCTGACACAAAAATACACGTCGTTTCGTGTAAATTTATATTTATTTTAATCTTTTCGATTGTCTGTCTAGTGTGTGTGTATGTGTGTGTATGTAAAACGATATATTTGTGTCATGTACAAAAAATCCTTGTATGAATTTTCATTATTTTCTTATTTTATCATGTAGTTTTTTCATTTCTTCATTTACTGCCTCAAGTTTTTATAATGAACTTCTCTTGACCATAATTATTATTATATTTTCTTTTTTTTATCTCGTTTTCCTTTTTTACGCAGCAGGGCGTTAAGAAAATATGGATTGCATTTTCACTATTTAAGATTTTGTCATTAAAATGGAAATATTTGATAAGGTTGAAGGAAAAAGAGGTCATTTAAAGAAAGAATCGTATGAAAAAGAAAGGAGTTTTAATGAGTTACATAATTTTGTCCCCCTGCGGGGAATGAGAAAATTATAAAATATATAATAAATAAATTGGAAAATTTTTAAGCTGAATTGGGGAGAAGTATTTATATTATTTTTATGTTCAAATTATGATGTTACAAATTAAAAATTTGAGCTTTTACATGTTCTCTGGATACCTTTAACATTTTGGCATACAAATATAATTCGCCGTAATGTGGAATTTTCGAGTCAATTTAAGCGTAAAATCTTTAGAAAGCAATCGTTCATTGCAACTACGATTTTTCCAAAACATACCACTTTTTTGATTGAGATCATTCAAATAACTTTTGCTATGAAATCTCCAATTCCAATTCCAATGAAATTTCATACTTGGTGGGACATTAATTAATTTAGTTAATAAAATCACTTGATCGAAGGACATTGATAAGATTTTCAACGGTAATTTGAACTTTACAAATTCCTCTGATTTTCTATCTTAATGAGCTTAGAGCTGAAAGTTTTTCGTGTTTATTTAGTGACGTATAAAGCTCCAATTTGGTCAGATTTGTAGTTGGTGACCTTCCAAATTTTGCCTTCTCCAAAAAGCACAGTGTATCCAAACTGTTCTTTTTTTATGAAAAATTCTTCTTTTTTATGAAAATTCAGATATCAAAATGAAAGTGTTTAGGTGGTCAGGGGCGTAGTTGGTGACATTTCAAATAGGCGTTCATTTGGAGTCGTCGTAAGTGTTACTGTTATATTGAAACCACGTGACTTCATATGAAATTAAAAGCATCTAACTTTCACTGCTTAATGGATTGTAGATCAAAAATTTGTTTTGAATAAAATAAAAATAAAGTCAACTTTTATATTTATATCTTACATAAATAAATCTGTGTTGAAACCCAATATGGATTTATAGCATACAACTATGGGGCACTGCTGGTAACACTTGTAACGATTTTATACAAAGTTTGCAATCAAAGATACACAGGACAACGAAAAAGCGATATTTTTATAGCAAGAATAAGCATAGATCATCCATAAAGATTTGCAAATACTTATCTCGAAAAGAAAATTTGAAAAAGAGCATCGGAAGTGCTTGCTTAAATTCACCCCGCAAATAGAACCTAAAACCCATTATTCGTTGTGATTTTGTAATTGAAAACTATAAGCAGATTTCCATTTTTGATACCAAAATAATGAAAATTACTATTTGGAGAAAACTCTTTAAAATTTTTTTCATAAGATTGAAACCCAATTTTGAATGTCCATCTTCTATCTTGTGGGCTTTGTCAAAACTAGTATTCTTCGGAAAGTCTATTTTAAAATATCCAGAAGTTCCAAAGCTACTGAAACATTCACCACACTGTCTGCTGGAATCCATTTTTCTATATATAAAGGAATGTTTGTTTGGGACTAATAGGCAGCAAAACTACTGAACCGAATTAATTGAAATTTTTACAAAACGATCCTTATATATTCGAAAGTACCGTAACTCTAAAAAATATCTCAGTAGGATCATGAGAAAAGCAACTATTATAGAAAACAATAACTTTTTGAAGAAACTATTTTGCTGGACAAAATAGATTAGATTATGGGTAGAGGTAGTCCCTATGAAAGGCAAATATTAGTTATCGAATATCTAAAAACAGTTTTATTGGACAAAATATAAGATGGATAAGAACGGGTGGAGAGAAAACATGCACACTAAGCAAATATTAATTATCGAATATCTAAAGAACTATGTAGGATGGATAGGATCAAGAGAAGAGGTAGCCTCCATATAGAATATCTAGGAAAATATTTATAGAATCAGTAAGACGAATTTAAGGATCATTTTGGAATAGCGTGTAATGACGGAAAATTTAATAAAGCCAAAATTCTTCAGGAAATATATGAAATACAAGTACATTTAATTTTTTTGGTACACAAAAAATTTCAAGGTCATGAAAATGTTACAAGAAGTCACTCTAAAAATAATTGTAAAAAGTTGTACATTTCTTGTACTGAATTCGATGGCAAAATAACATACTCTAATACAGTGAAGGTAGGTAGTAAATATAACACAAAAGAGTGTAAAATCAAAGAAAAGTATGCTAAATATTAGCCAACGAAACCTTTATTCATCAGAACGAAAATTTTCTTTGATTGCTGAATATGACTATTTGAATTCGTTAATAAAAATTCGGCTTATTTGAATAAACTCAATTTGAATAATTCATTATTCATATCGTCTTCAATAAATTTTTTATATTGATTAATATTATTCCATTTAAATACCATATTTAAGTTAAATTTACGAAATTTTAGTTGAATTGAGGAAAGAGTTACCTTAAATTGTTGTAATAAATTTATACATAAAATATTAAGGGCCAAGATATTTGTGTGGGGAGTACTCCATCCCCACACAAAGCAATATGGATTATAGAGTATCTTAAGAACTGTAATAGCAAGAATTTTCAAATCCGGTTGCAATGTTTTTACTGCACAAAGTATAAGACGAAAAGAATCAAGGACGAAGTAGCACTCATATAATAATTCGTAATTTTGTCATATGACAAAAATTACGAATCTGATTTTAAAGTTGAGTTAATTTTTATTAAAATATAAATTTATTATTTATAAAAAAAGTGATTATTTAAAAAAAGAGATCATTAGTGATCTCTTTTCAACGAATGTGTTGCAACAAATAATAAGGTTTTGTGTAAATTTTTAATATATTTTTAACCACTTTTTAGCCACCTTTTTTAAGGATTGGCAACACTGGTGGAGCTCTACAATCTATAGAGCTCGTTTTCATCAAATGTTATTATTACAAATTAGCTTTTACCCGGTGTGCTGAGCTGCTCAAAAAAATTTATTGGAGTAAGAAGATCCTTGGAAAAATTATTGAATCCAATTAGAATACTTTTGCTTTTACAGTTCTTTAGATATTCGCTAATTAATATTTGTTTTATATATGAGTACCTTTTCCCTTGATCCTATATTTTGGTCAGTAACACAAATTCTTGATAATAATAGTTCTTCAATATTGGGGACACTTTTACTCTTTATTTGGTCTAGTGAAACAGTTTCCTGATTAAAGCTCTTGGGACTGAATGTGCTTAGAAAACGTTTCCTTGAACAATTATTACGACCAAATTCTCTCTGTTATAGAACTTTTTATATTCAATTAACGAAATTTTCTTTATAAGGGAGTTACCAATCCCCCTGATTTTATCCATTTCATATATTATTGGGGACCAAGTTTGAAAATTCTTGATGAAGCGGTTCTTTAGATATTCGATGATCAATATTTCCTTTGTATGGGGGTTTATTTCCTCCCCCTGATCCTATACGTCGTACATTTTGTGCGGTAAAACAGTTCTTCGAAGAAGTGATTAAAACCAATTTATTTTCGCTTCTCTATTATTTCCATATTGCTAATCAATATTTGCTTTATGTAGAGTACCTCTCGCCCTATGGTTTCTAACGAATTCTTTATGGGCTATGTTACTTTCTGGTATATGGGGATCATTGTGTGAAAATTTTAACCAAATCCGGTACCGTGGTTTTGCTGTCAATAAGTCCCAAACCAAACAAACAAAAAAAAAACAGATTTATTTTTATGTTGTGCAGATAATTTAATTTTGTCCCACTGTTCGAAATATTTTGCACATACATATGTACACGAATATTTGCTTAAACCAGAAAATCTGATTATATACAACTTTTAAAAAAAATTCACATTAATTATCGATAACTCAAAAATTTAATGACTTAAATTTTATTTTGCTACAAATAAAAACTTTAAACGAAACGCTTGAATAATTTATTTTAGAGACTTTTTTATTTAAAATCTACATATAATTTGAGAGTAATGAATGTTTAATGTATTATATATGTATGTAGTTTCTTTGATTAATTATTTTTACTGTGTTTAAATATTGTCAAAATCTATGACATGCGATGTCATTTATTATGGCGCTTAATTTTTAGTCTTTTTTTTCTGGCGATTCTTACTGTTTGTGTCCCACAAATGAACAATAGATATTTTGTTGATAATTTTCAGCCATATGTTCAATTTTTATTGTGTTATTTAAATATTTGCGTAATGCCATTGTCGCAGCATGAATGTACCCCGTTCTAAATGCAATTTACTGTCTAGAAAAAAAACAAAATTTTTGCTAAAATGTACGACAGAAAAACCAAAAGATAAAATAGATTTATTATTTTAGAAAAGAAAAAATTCACAATGAAACTTGAAAATGAAACAGCCGTCAATCATGAGGCATGCAATGCGTTTTTTTTCGGTGGTTTCATTACCTCTAAAGTATTCGCTTTTAGTTAAACTTTTTATTTTGTTTTTTGTTTGGACAAAAATGACCCTGAAATCAAATGAGTTTATTGTCCAATTTATTTTAAGTTTAAATAAAATTGGTCATGTAAATAATATTTTTTAAATGTAGAAATATTTGACAATTTTTTTTTAAATTTGTTTTTTTTTTTTTTTTTTTTTTGCTGTAGGTAATTAATCATATTGGAAATGTGAACAAAAAAATATTTTTGAGAATAATAGATATTTATAAAGAAAAAACAAAAATAATTGTTAAAAATTAACAAAATTTTATTGAAAATTCAATATAAGAATGAAATCAAATAATCTTTTGAAGCCAATTTTTTAATGAAATATTCAACGATAGATATAGTTATTTTCTGTTTATAAAACCTTGTTTCTTGGCTTTCAAAGGCCATATTTAGATTTCTTCTATTGATTTTTGATTTTTAAATATTTGGATTTTCCCATTTAACCATTAAATTAATATCAATCATACGCATTCATATATTTTTTAAAATGAT